>CAMGYJ010000006.1:71271948-71841452 GCA_946122785.1 Linum tenue
AAGACAATATTGCGGATGAAAGACTGATTCCCCAGTCAGTATTACTGTATTAGATATCGTACCTGGTGAAAAGAAAAGGCAGAGCACTTCCGGAGAATCGTAGCAGTACAGTATGATTCTCCTGCCAGTGAAAGAGCTTACAAATCCGTGACAAATTCAACTGCTGTATGGAGGGAAAGACTCAAGCCACTGTTTCTTTCTTTTAAATTTCATCTTACCATGTGATGCAAGCAGATTCTACCTGCCTGGCTATTCCTTTGCAGCAAATCCCATTGGCAAATAGCTAGCAAACACCTCAAAAATTACAACCGTTGGGGTTAACAATTCCAAATTTAACTTTAAAGTCAGCCCTTTCCATTGGTGCACCTGATAATAAATTAGAATAATGAGAAATCAATAGGAATATAAATAAATGGTTTTAAGGTGTCCCTCCTTAAGGTTACAAATCATGTTGTGAATCCATTCTAATACAAAAGGCTGACACGTGTACCAGTGGAAGGGCGGCTTAATAACTTGCATGGGGACGCTTGTCCAATTATCCAAAACCAGACAAAGGAGGCGCACGAGGAAATGTGACAGACATCAGTCCAAAGAAAGGAACAAAAGAGAAAACACTGTAAGGAAGGAATGGAGTAAATGGAAAATCAGAGCAGGGTCGCTTTTCCTTTTTCACTATTGCAGGAAGCAAGCTGAAATCGCCACTCCTACTCAAACAACTGACACATTGGTAGTATCTTATCTTTGGCCCAAACTGCAAACAACACACACTTATTGATTCTGCTGATTCAGCAAACAATAACTAGGGGGGGAAAACACAGTAGCGCTCTGTTCCCAAGTTCCAATACCAAGTGACGTACCATGAAGTTCCAAACGGCAAAACTTTGAACTGCTAAACTTGAAAATCAAGGGGATTATTTGAGACGAAAAGAACCAGAAAAAGGGAAAAAAGGAAACTGGAAAGCTCATCCTTTTCTCTTCACTGATAGCAACAAAACAGTCAGAAAGGCACATATGGCACCGCCTAATCCTCGTGGGGTGGGGGTGGTGGAAGAAATCCAGCCTTCTCTAAAGGGGTTTGGGGTTTTTAGATTGAAGAAGAGGACAAAACGGCCAAGGTGATCATCATCAATTCCATACCTGGATGCACCCCTTATCTAAATTCTTTTTTCAGTATTTTTATGGGGAAAATGAAACTAATGTTCGAACTTAGTAACTCCATATTATCAATAGGATACACTCATGAGATTTCTCAGTTACAAGTTCAGAATACTTACCACCAAAATAAGATGCTGCTTTGTTGACAGTGATTGCAGCTACGATTGACCTGGAATGGAATAACAGGAGAGTACTGCAGTAAGAACTAAATCCAAGATTTGATTCACACGAAAAAGCAAGGAGTGTCAAGCAAGCATATACTACTGAATAAGGATATGTTATGGCAACTTGACCCACAAATTTAAAAAAAAAAAATATGCAAGAAAGAAAGGGAAGTCGGCAGTAGGAGTTGGGTAGTGAAGATGAAGGCATGGGGATCTCTCTCACTGTGGTCTCATGTAAGGTGGGATATGGGGATTCCTACTTCTCTATAACCACATCAATATGTAAAGGAATTGGAATCTAATCTCCCAACAGCTGGTAAAAATGAAAATTCTCTCCACCAAGATCCACTTGCTAATGATATTATACAAGACAAGAAAATGACTTTTATGAAGGGCCAGTCCTTTTGCTCTTACTACAGGTCTTGTCCTGTTTTACCCCTCTCTTTGCTTAAGCAAGCGAATATTTTTCTGCCTACTTGCATAGGCCACAGCACCTCCCTCCAAGCCTGCTTATAAGGAGCAGGCTCCCCAGTCTTGTTTCCCATACCATCCCTTGACTCGAGTCTTCTCCCCTTTGAACTACCCTCCACTCTCTGAGCTTAACTTCTCACTTTGTTCTTCCTTCCTCTCCGGAAAATCTTTTTCTCTCTGCCCATTCCCTCTCTTTTCACAACCAAACTCTTGGCTTTTTGCCAGTTTTCTTTTTCCCCAAAGCCATCCCCTTCACACACCCTTAAATTAAGTTTAATGGCATCGAGTTACCTTCCTTGTCAAGGTTCTGGCTCTTCCTGGACGCTCAAGCAAAACAAGCTGTTTGAGAGGGCACTGGCTGTGTATGACAGGGACACCCCTGACCGCTGGCAAAACGTGGCGCGGGCTGTGGGTGGTAAATCCGCTGAAGAGGTAAAGAGGCACTATGATTGTTTGGTGGCGGATCTCATGTACATAGAATCGGGTCAAGCTCCACTTCCCAATTACAGGAACCCTGTGAACAATGGTGGCAGAGGTTATCCGGACGAACAGAGGTAATGCACGTTAGCCTTGAAGATAAACTGAAACTGGTTAAAACATTTCCTGCCAAAAATTCATCAAACATCAGATTTGGTCAATTTAATCTCGAATTCTTAAAGCTGTTTATAGTGCCAAACATGCAAAGCTAGTCCTGAAGTTGACAGTTCACTATATTTCACTTCTTGCATAGTTGCATTTGTCTGAAAGACTTAAAAAAGGGTTTACAAAAGTTTGCTTTTTCAAGCTAATACATGCTGTTTGCACAATTTAGTGTTTTTTGCTGAATTGCTTTGTCATCCACTTCGCTTTCTATTTCTGGTAGCTACTATCTAAAGCAAATACTGAACCAGTTCCCCTCTTAGACAATTATTATTCTTCTGTTCCATCTACATATGGTACTCTAGCTTTCAAGAGAGCCCACATGAAATCTAATCCGACTAATGCTCTACATCATCACATGCACATGGCTGGTCCAAAATATCAATTAACTAATCAGTTAAGCCGGTGCTTGACAGTTACCACCAGTCAGCACAACGCACAAGACACACGGAAACTTAAAAATATATAAGTTTCTACTTCCTACATTGATCCCCATGAGCTTCATACACGATGAAAGTTCTTGGATCTAGCTATTAATGAAGAGCATCTTATGCTGCTGCCAACATGCTCCTGATGTATTATAAAAACCAGCAGCAGGCTCCCCTATCTATTTATTAAATCTGAAACATCATCTCTATATAATATAATGGCAATGTTTGATTACTTTATCTTTGTTTATCTTTCATTGTGCAGGCTTTTGAAGAATCTGAAGCTCCAATGAGGAACAAGTTTCAGATACTTTGCAAGGAGATATTGTAAAGATTTCAGTAAGGCAGCAGATATCTGCACAAGTAGCTAGCTAAACAAATGAAGCGAGAAAAGATTCCCCCTGGCTTCTGTTTCTGTTTCTTCTTCTTCTTCTTCTTCCACCTGACTTCCTCAACCCCTTCTGTCCTAAGTTACTAATAATGAGCCCAAAAGACAAGGAACCAAGTGTACCTGTGCCTTTCTTTGTGCTTTTATCTACTGTAATATGGTGTTTGCCTCTTCCAATTCTATCGAAACTATCAAATGTTGGTCTTCTAATCTGCTTTCTCTGCTTCTCATTCCCAATAGAATACAGTAACAGATTGCAGCTTAGCTCTCTCCTTACCGTTCAACTAGTATAATATCAATACTTCTACAAAAAAAAAAAAGTATAATATCAATACCCTAACAATTCAAAACTGAATAACCCAACATTTCGAAGCACCGGTTCGCTAATTGGCTAAGCAAGGGCATTAGTGAAATCCTATCCACTGTGACATTAACACAAACATCTAATGAGCAATATTTCAACGTTCTAGCAGTGAGCAGCTTTTCCCCGCACTATATCTACTCGACTATGCTAGCAGAGTAGCAGTCGCAGCTTCGAGGGAATCAGATCACAATCGACAGTAAATTCAAGGAAGGTACCTTCAGAAGTCCGCCGTTAGCGGCGATCGGCATAATTATGTGGCGGCGCCATCGTCAAATGTGTAATCGTCGTTGAAGAGAGCTGAGTATAATGTTCACAGTCGGGAGACTTTCGATTTCGAGGTTGGTCGCTCTCGCTTTACAACCAGCTAGCTAGCGCGGGCTGTGTTAGTGAAGTGATAATTAATTATTCTTCGGTCGGTGCCTTTGTTTGGACAAATTCACAATACAATCCACAATATTTTGGAAAAAATCCTAAGTTACACATGTTTTTAAAAAAAATTCTCAAAATACAAACGTTATGAAAATAATTCCCAATCTACGTTAGTTTGGGCCATCACCGCTGTCGACGAAGACAGTGATTGCATCACTGTTGTCGACGAAGACAGTGATTGCATTACCGCTGTCGACGAAGACAGTGATTGCATCACCGCTGTCGACGAAGACAGTGATTGCATCACTGCAGTACACGGCCGCGGTGAAGGCCTGACCTGCGTCGAAACTTTAAACAAACGTAACTTTGTGCTCGGTTATCCGATCGTAGCGAAATTTTTTTTGATTCCGCATAATTTTTCGAGATCTTGCAAGCCGCAAATTACCGTAGGCGGTGTGGTCCCGCCTTCGTCTCGAAAATATGTCGTTTGCTACCCCGAACGAGCCTTTTTTCGATTTCGTCAAACTTTGAACGACCATAACTTTGTGCTCCACAATCCGAAAATCATGAATTTTTTTTTATTTCGCATAACTTTTTAAGGACTACAATTTTTATCATAGACATATTTTCGGAATGTACTTGGATTCCTGAAAATGAAGGTAAAGTTATTCCCAAAATCCCGTATATCCATAAATAATTCATTTTTTGAAAATTCTCTCCTACTAAATATTGTAGTCCTTAAAAATTTATGCGAAATCAAAAAAAAATTCATGATTTTCTGATTGTGGAGCACAAAGTTATGGTCGTTCAAAGTTTGACGAAATCGAAAAAAGGCTCGTTCGAAGTAGCAAACGACATATTTTCGAGACGAAGGCGGGACCAAACCGCCTACGGCAATTTGCGGCTTGCAATATCTCGAAAAATTATGCGGAATCAAAAAAAATTTCGCTACGATCGGATAACCGAGCACAAAGTTACGTTTGTTTAAAGTTTCGACGCAGGTCAGGCCTTCACCGCGGCCGTGTACTGCAGTGATGCAATCACTGTCTTCGTCGACAGCGGTGATGCAATCACTGTCTTCGTCGACAACAGTGATGCAATCACTGTCTTCGTCGACAGCGGTGATGGCCCAAACTAACGTAGATTGGGAATTATTTTCATTACTTATGTATTTTGAGAATTTTTTTTAAAAACATGTGTAACTTGGGATTTTTTCCCAATATTTTACTATCGAATAATCAAGTCCTTCATATTATAAATTTTATATAATCAAAGGACGTGTTTGGTCTGCTCTTCTAAAATTTTGGGAATAAAATTTGAAGTTTCTGAAGTAATAATTACAACTCCATTAATTGCAATCACTATCCCAAGAAGCAGTTTACTGATATTCTGAAATCACAAAACTAAATCCTCACCAAAAATAAAAGAGAGTTCTCCAAACATCTCCCCAAACAGCAAGTTAACTCTCTATTTGAAACATTTGGCATCTAGGAGTGCCTCTCCCTCGAAAGGTTCTGCATCTTCAATCATCTGGCTGGCACGCTCCTTCTGTGCTTTGTCGGAGATGTCGACTTTCTTCCACTCGTAGAGCTCCATATCGTAGCACTCGTCAATGATAAACTGAGGGATCTCTTGTCCGCGGAAGAGCCACAGTCCCTTCACCTTGAATGGTGGTGTAGACCCGATAATGAGCATCTTCCCGAATGCATACTTGCGAGCCAGATCCATCCTCTGGAGAAACCCACCGACCTTGTTAAGAGTAACGAAGGAGACTGTGTTCTCGTCGTTGTACTTG
The DNA here is from genome assembly GCA_946122785.1 of Linum tenue. NCBI lineage: Eukaryota > Viridiplantae > Streptophyta > Magnoliopsida > Malpighiales > Linaceae > Linum > Linum tenue. The sequence goes on from CAMGYJ010000006.1 coordinate 71,277,722, forward strand.
TAGTCGCAGAACCACAATGAGTATCCCTCAGGATCGTACATGTCCCAGAAGCCTGCGACCACAGAGTCACAAGTTAGGCATTATCGTTGTAAGCTTTCCGGTGAAAAAAGCAGACTATGCGATGTGTTTGTTTTGGCTAGAAAATAACTTCAAATTGAGTTTAGATTTAGATAACAAATCACATTCTTTCACATCAATCTTGGTCGGACGATAAAGATTCTGAAACTGTAAGGATATGTAGTTAAATACCTTTGATTGCCACCTCACGGAAGTTGGTCTTTGTGTTGGAGTACAGCCTCTTCCAGTCATCCAAAATCATGGGACTTGGTGGCAGCAAATCGAGAGGGTTCTTTGCTTTCGGCTTTGGTGCTGCCTCTTCCTCTACTGCTGCAGCAACTTCTGCCTTGGGAGGCTCTTTCTCCTTTTTGACTTCCTTCTTAGGCTCCACTTTGAGCTTCGCCTTTTCCTTTGTCTGCGCTGGCTTTTTACCGGACTCGACAGGAGGAACTGACTCAGTTTGTTTCACTTCGCCCAATACCTTCTTGAAATTTGGTTGATTAACCAAGGTCCAGAAGTATCTTTCAACATGGGGGAACTCCGAGGTAAAGCTCTTTGTCATGATCCTAGAGAACCCCATGTAAAGATTACAGGTGAGGATGATGTCTGCCAAGGTAACAGAGTCCCCGACAAGGTACGTGTTCGAAGCGAGGTATGTGTTCAATGCATCGAGACCCCTCTTCAATGATGAAATGGTAGCTTCCTCAGCCTTCATTTACAATAAGATGACGGGTAAGTATGTACCAGGGAAACCGAAACATAACAAATATATAAACCAGCAAAATCAGTCAAGAATCACAACTGGTCTCATAATTTTATCTGATTTAGACAGGAATATAGAATGTTAAGGATATAAAGGCTGAAAGTACTAAAACTAAAGAAAAACGGTATAAGACAAGTAACTCACAGGGGGAAGGTAAGGCGCACGGCCAAAGCGAGGTCTCAGCCAACCACCAATATTGGCATCAATCTCCAGTGTTGCAAAGTCAATCCACTGCTCAATATGGGCCTGTAGATTGAAAAAAAGGTAAGAGTAAGCTCGGACTCATGCTTATATGCAGTGCAATATGAAATACCAAAAGACATTGTAGTGATGAGCTTATCAGAGAGGCCTTTACATAATCGATGAGTGAACTGCCATAAAGTGGGTTGTCTGCCTTCAACTTGGTAACTGCAGCAAACAAATGGAGAATTAAAAACTTTACCATCAATTATACCAATGCATTCAACGTCAATATACATTATCAACCTTACCATATCGAGCAATAGCATTGCTCTCGAAGATAGGACCCTCAGGCGTCTCCAAGACCGGAACCTAAAATCAAGAATTCATGTTCCTTAAAAATCCACATGCAGAAAAAATCTAGCACACTAAGTAATTCAAAGGTGATGATTTCCAGAGAAAAAGCTGGCTTTTACCTTGCCGATGGGGTTCCACCTCAAGAACTCAGGGGTCTTATTTGACACTCCCATCTCAAAATTCTCAACCAAATCAACTTTCACCCCAGAAAACTCGGCCACAATCAGTGTCTTGAAGGCATTCTTGTTTGTCTTCCCTGCATGCAAGACCTGAATAAAAAAAGATCAGATCGCAGCCTTGAGGTTATACTTGATTTTCAAGGTACTCCAATCGGAATCCACGAAAAAATCAAAAAGCCCAAAACTAGAAACCTCCCAACTCACCAATGGCGCCATTGCTTTGCCAGAAAAACAAACTGAGACGAACTGGAGTTCTGGAAATAAGAGTATAACACGATCAGAAGTACTCAACAGGAAATCAAACGATTTCGAGTAGTTACGGGGAATATATTTCCAATTACAGTGAACTACAGCTCCGAATTGATCAAGTCAATTCGAACACTACCCAGTGAGCTATCAATCTAATACAGTATGGCAAGTCAGAGTCGTAACTGAATTACAGCAATGGAGAAAACTAATTTGTTCAATACAAGCAGACTACCGTATCTGTAATTGAGATCACTTAGTAATCAACAGCCAGTCAATCGAATTACCCGAGCTTAGTACAGTAAAGGCATGAACAAGTGGACTTACTGTGAACTCTGCAAGAGGGAGATACGGCAGAAGCGAAGGAGTAATGGAGGTGATCACCGGAGGTCGGGCTGGTCTCTTCTGCTTCTCTGCTCGCCGACGGGCCGACGAAGGGCAGTGGCCGAAATAAGATGGTCGGAGTCGGAGGAGAGTGGGACCGCAGAAGTTACAATGAAACCCTAGTATTTGGTGGAACCGCTATTTCTGAGATTTATTCTTCGTTGCTATTTATATTGAGAGTTATTTTTCTTTTTGATTAATTTTTTTAGGAGAATTGTAGAGTAATCCGATTTTTATTCTACATGCTTTTCATGGTTAAAAGACTAAATGGTCACTAAACTATAGTTAATAACAAAATCATTACCAAACTTCAAAATGCAATATAATTTGTCACTTGTGTTTCATTTTTGTTGTTGTTACATAATAGTTACTTTCTATTAGATGTGTTTAATCAATAATTCCAGTAAGGTGTGCCGTGCATGTCACTAAACAACTTGTTGGAATTGAACTCGATCCATCATAAATTGGTGAAACTCATACTGTTTACATGTATAGCCATAATTTTCACGTTTGTTACAAATATAGCCATAAATATCCGAAAACACAAAATAGTCAATTTCGTACATCCCTTTAATGGTGTGATTAGACTGACGAAAAATGCCGAGTTGGCAATTTACTGTCCCACCAATCCACATGGATTAACAAAAATAAAAAATAAAAAATAAAAACAATTACTTTAAATGAAAATCATAAAAAAAATCTCTCCCTATTTCCACCTTCTTCCGCCTTTACTGCCGACCCCCAATCTCTACTTCACTCCTCTCTCCATCATCTCAAATATCACAATCCACCACCGCCTTCACCAATTCACTCCATGACCAAATCGACTCTTGTCATGGCCGTTGCCTCCAAATTTGAAGACGATTCACGCCGAAGAAAGCATGTATCTCCAAATATGAAGGCGATTCGCACCAGAGAAATCATAGATCTCCTCCAACTCTAAAGACGATTTGTGCCGGGAAAATCCAGATCGATCTGTTCCTCTCTTGCGACGGCTCGCAGTCTCCGCCATCTGTGCCAAGAAGTCCCCGGTGAGGAAGCAACAGTGCGGCGTACAGCTCGGGGAGGTTGAGGTTGTCGGAGAGGATCTCGATGAAGCTCTGGTGACGAGGCTGCGAGTGCGAGGAGCCGCCACTCTGCGGCGATTGGAAAAGAAGACGCCCTCTCGGTCCTCTTGGTGGGGATGAGGTGCGATTCGAAGGGGGAAGGTGTTGAAGTATATGTATCTATATGTAATTGTCCAAGTACCAAAACGTAGTTTGCCGGGTTAGGGTTAGTATAGCTGTATATATATTGGGTGCATGGCTGTACAGAAAGGTTAACGATTGCGAGAATAAGATCGGCCGCCGTTCTCCGTGGACTAGTCCTAACGACAATCGTTAGGGAAACCACGTTAATCCGTGTCTTGTGTTCTTCGTGTTTTCGGTTTGATTGACATGGTATCAGAGCCTCTCCATTACTTCTCGTGATTTGGTCGTGTTTCCCGTCTCTGTGTGGACTTCGTGTGTTGTCCTTGCGTGCTGCTTAGGGTTGCTGGTGCGCCGTTTTCGTGTGGCTTCAAGGTTGCTAGCTCAACGCCTTTGTGTGGTTTCTATTGCTCTTGTGATTTTCGGTTGGTTTAGGTATCATGGACAACTCCAAGAATGATGCTCTTCTTCCTCGGTTTAATGGTAAGAATTTCGCTCTCTGGGAATTTCAATTCCGCCTTCATGTTCAAGGGAAGCGCCTGCTTCCTATTCTGGATGGTACAGCTAGGGTTCCAGCGGAGACAGCTTCGCAAAAGGATCGAGATGATTGGGCTGTGAATAATGCCTCGGTAATGTCCCTGTTGCTGAGTTCTCTTGAACCTGGTATAGCGCTGAGCCTTCGTGGCTTTTCTACGGCTTCGGAGATGTGGGGGCACTTGGCGAAACTCTATTCTAAGGCTAATGCTTCGCGCAAATTTGATGTCGAGCATGATTTGGCCCAGCTGCAGCAAGGAGAGCTTTCGATCAGCTCTTATTACCAGGAAGCCGTCACTTTATGGACGGAGCAGGACCTGATTTTGGCCTCTTTGTCGTCCGCACCGCCCACTCCCGATGCTCTTAGTGAACGCGCAAGCACCCGTGTGATGCGTTTTCTCATGAAGTTACGGCCTGAATTTGAAGGTATAAGGGCCTCTCTTCTCCATCGTGAGGTCTCAACTGTGGAGGATGTGCTCTCCGAACTTCTCCGTGAGGAAACAAGGCTCAAAAGCCAAGCAAAGATTGATATCCACTCCAATGGGCCTGGTCTTGCGTTTGCTGTTGGAGGTAAACCCCAATTCCATCGGACAACTAAAGGGGAGGTCATTTGTTATCATTGCAAGGCTCCGGGACATATTCAATTTCATTGTCCGAAGCGCAACACTTGCAATTATTGCAAGCTGGAGGGACATCTCATTGCTGCGTGTCCGACGCTAGCCCAGCGGAGCAGGTCGAGGTCTGGCGGCTCGCGTCCTGGACCGTCTCGTTCAGCTGTCGGTGGTGCGTACGCGGCTGTGGATGTGGGTTCTACTGCCCGAAGTTCTTCGGGGGTTCATTGACTCCTGAGGATGTCCGTCGCCTGGTCCAAGATGCCTTGAAGGATGTTCTTCCATCGGCCTTAACTTCAGCCTTTGCTACGGGTAAGACTTCTTCATGTTCTCCGTCGTGGCATGTTGATTCAGCAGCTTACAATCACATGACTAGCTCAACTAGTGTCTTTCGTACTCTTGATAAGTCAGCACTTGGTATTGCATTACAAGCTGCCGATGGTAATAGAATGGAGGTTAAGGGTGTAGGTCATGTTGTGCAGCCCAGTATATCACTCCCCAATACGTTATATGTTCCTCAACTTGTGCCCAGCCTTGTCTCTGTTGGTCAGTTAGCTGATGATGGTTGTCGCGTCATATTTGATGCGGATGGGTGCTCTGTGCAGGACACGAGGACGGGGAAGGAGCTCGGGAGGGGAAGTAAGAAAGGGCGCACCTACATGCTCGATCACTTGGCTGTGCAAGATGGTGGCGGGCACGTTCAGGATCGGCTAGTAGGAAATATTTCTTTAAGGAATTCTTCCCAGGTGGCGAACTTGAAGGATAAGGATAATTGTGAGAGTGATTTGTCTAGTTGTAGTAGACAAGATGTTTTTTCTGGTTTTTCGGTCAAATTATCGAATTGGGATCTCTGGCATTTTAGATTGGGACATCCACATTCAGTGCGCCTTCGTACTATGTTTCAGAATAAATGGTTATCTGGTAGTGGTTTATCTGAACAGGATCATGAATGTGTTCATTGCTTGCAAGCTAAACTGTCTCAGCGTTCGTTTACGTCCAGTGAGACAGTGTATTCCGAGCCATTTGAGTTAATTCACACTGATTTATGGGGTCCCTCTCCAGTTACTTCCCGCCTTGGTTTCCGATACTTCGCCCTGTTCATCGATCATGCTACGCGCTTTACCTGGGTTTTCTTTCTTCGCCAGAAGTCCGAATTGTTTTCTTGTGCTCAGGAGTTCATTCAGATGGTGTCTACGTAGTTTGGAAAAATCATTAAGATTTTGCGTTCTGATCCTGGGGGTGAGTTTACTTCGAATCCGTTACAGGCGATGCTGCGAGAGCGGGGTATTCTTGTTCAGCAATCTTGTCCTGGAGTTTCGCAGCAAAATGGCCTAGTGGAGCGTAAGAATAGGCATGTTTTGGAACTTACACGTGCCATTTTATTTCACTCACAGGTTCCAAAGATGTTTTGGGTGGAAGCTGTTCATACGGTCGTCTATTTGATCAATCGACAAATTACGTCAGTTCTTAGCCAACGCAGTCCATATCAGGTTTTGTATTCGCGTCTCCCTAACTATGGTTGGCTCCGTGTATTTGGGTGCTCCTGCTATGTACTTCTTGCTCAACGGGAGCGCACAAAACTCACACCGAAGGCTGTTCGGTGTGTTTTCCTTGGATATAGCGAGAAGCATAAAGGATACGTGTGCTATGATCCTACTGCGCGACGTGTCCGGATTTCATGTCACGTAGTTTTTCTTGAGAATATGCCGTATTATGGGTCCACAACTTCCGACGTCTCCTCATGCATGGACTTGGAATTCTTACGTCCATTTAATTATTCCACTTCTAGCTCCGCACCAGTGGAGGAGGGTGATGAGCTTGGCACCTTGGAGAATAGTCCAAGTCATGAGAATAGTCCAAGTCATTATTCCACTTCTTCTGGGTCCTCGGATTCTTCCACTTTTTCTACTGGGTCTTCTTCCTCGTCGATCTCTCTATCCGCAGGTGCTACGTCAGACTCTGGGACATCTTCATCATCTTCATCCTCTTCCGAATCTGCTCAAGACATGGCTGGCTTACAAGCCAATCCTCCTGAAAGTCCTCCCCCAGTTCGTCGGTCTACCAGGGTGAATAAAGGTGTTCCCCCACCCCATCATTCCGAGTTTGTTGCCTTTTCCACTCCATCGATTGTGGTGCCAGCCACTTACAAGCAGGCTCGGGGGATCGAGCATTGGGAGAAGGCTATGGATGTGGAGAAGGATGCTCTTGATGCTGCCGAGACTTGGGACTTGGTACCACGACGTCCTGAATACTCTGTCATCGGTAGTAAGTGGGTGTATACAGTCAAAATGTTACCAGATGGGAGTGTTGAGAGGTTCCGTGCGCGTGTAGTTGCTCAAGGCTTTTGTCAAGAGTATGGGGTGGATTATGCAGAAACGTTTGCTCCTGTAGCTAAAATGCAGACAGTACGGAGTTTGCTGGCAGTAGCAGCTATGAAGGGTTGGGATCTCCTTCAGTTAGATGTGAAGAATGCCTTTCTTCACGGTGATCTTAAGGAGGTCATATATATGGAGAGACCACCAGGTTATACTCGTGGTGACAGCTCTATGGTGTGTCGGCTTAAGAGGTCTCTGTACGGGTTGAAACAAGCACCTCGAGCATGGTTTGAAAAGTTCCAGGACACCATTCTCGATGCAGGCTTTGTCCAGAGTAACAATGATCCTTCTCTCTTTCTTCGCAATACCAGTCGTGGTCTTACAGTGCTTTTAATTTATGTTGATGATATGATAGTAACAGGGAATGATCAGCTTGGTATACAGGAGCTCAAACGGGTGCTACATTCGGCTTTTAATCTCAAGGAATTAGGTGACTTATCTTATTTTCTGGGATTAGAGATTCATCGGTCAGCAGTTGGTCTTCATGTTTGCCAACGCAAATACATTATTGATCTGCTTGAGGAAGCACAGATGGATGAGTGTGTGCCCTTTGGTACTCCTATGGAGCAAAATCTTAAGATGCGTTCTGGGGATGGTGACTTGATTTCTAATGCCTCATTGTATCGCAGTATAGTGGGTAGCTTGATATATCTTACCCATACGCGTCCGGATATTTCGTATGCAGTACAGGTGGTGAGCCAGTTCATGAATGCACCTCGGTCTCCTCATTGGGCGGCAGTTCAGAGGATTCTGCGGTATTTAAAGGGCACTCAAGATGTGGGTCTTGTGTTTCCTGCGGCAGGTGAGGAAGTGATGGAGGCCTATGCTGATGCAGACTATGCGGGCTGTTTGGATACTAGACGATCTACCTCAGGATGGTGTGTTAGGCTGGGACAGTCATTTATATCATGGCGTTGTAAGAAGCAGGACAGGGTATCGAAGTCATCGACTGAAGCTGAGTATAGGTCGATGAGTGAAGTTGCTTCTGAGATAGTGTGGCTGAAACGGCTTTTAGCCGAGCTTGGAGTGGTTGTTCGTCCACCTATTCGCTTACATGTGGATAATACGAGTGCTATTCGTATTGCGACTAACCCGGTACTTCATGACAGGACAAAGCATATCGAGGTTCACGTTCATTATATTCGTCAACTGGTTGCAGAGGGTGAAGTGGTACTCGCTTACATAACTTCTGAGGATCAGACTGCCGATCTGTTGACCAAGGCTGTTGCATCTGCTCGACATTGGTTTCTCGCACACAAATTAATGTTGCGACAGCTACATTAATTTGAGGGAGGGTGTTGAAGTATATGTATCTATATGTAATTGTCCAAGTACCAAAACGTAGTTTGCCGGGTTAGGGTTAGTATAGCTGTATATATATTGGGTGCATGGCTGTACAGAAAGGTTAACGATTACGAGAATAAGATCGGCCGCCGTTCTCCGTGGACTAGTCCTAACGACAATCGTTAGGGAAACCACGTTAATCCGTGTCTTGTGTTCTTCGTGTTTTCGGTTTGATTGACAGAAGGATCTGGAAGGTGGGGAGGTATTGTGGAGATGGGCATGGCCACGGGGGAAGCGGTTCCAAAGAGGGTGAATGTGAGATTGGAATTTGTGAGGAAGAGGAAGGCAGTTTTTGGGGTAGTGTTTATGGTGGCGACACGGGAGATTCGGAGGTGGCAGTGACCGCAACGCGCGACCATGGATGGAGCAGAGGGTCTTGAAGTGGGCGAGATCGTTGTTAGGGGAGAAGAAAGGGGTTTGGTAAAAAAACCAATTAAGATCCAGATCACAATTTTTATTTTACTTTTATTTTTAAAATAAGATATGATGTGGCATTTACGTGGTAAATGTGACTGAGTTGTCGCTAACGTGTGCGGTGATTTTGCATCCTAGTCGGCCTAATATTAACCTAACTGATGGAATTTTTAACACCGTTAAAGTTTGCAACGGAAATGACTAAATTTGTCACACTACCATCCAATTTTTTGGCTATTTTGTGTTTTCCGATAATTATGACTATATTTGTCACAAACGTGAAAGTTATGGCTGTACATGTGTATTTTGCCATAAGAAAAATAAAATCGAAGGTTGAATTCTCCAATCAACTCCCCTTAAAAAAACTCCATTCTATGGATCTCTTACATAACCATGAACCCAGCTTCATATTCGATACGACAATCTTATACCACTCTCTAACACGCCCCCTCAAACGCAAGCCAACTCACGGGCTTGAAGTTTGCACAGGCCCAGCATACCTTGTGCTTTAATCAACTGTTAATATTGGGGGTCGTGGAGATTCGAACACACGACCACTTGGTAAAACCAGCTCCGATACCATGTCATAAACCAGTTGATCCCAATAACTCGAGTTGTTGAGAGAATGTTATTCACTTATTCTTGATCTTATACCACTCTCTAACATTAACTACTGACCAGACCGAAACTTGATTTTGTTATTGTTACATAAATTATCGGAGAACTCCAGCCATCTTCGTTACAACATAAAGATTAGTAAACTGAGGAAGAACATACCCACATCCAGGTATATATGGATCCAATTAAGGGCTTCTGGTGTTAAGTCTTAATGTCAAGAACCAGTTGATCCCAATAACTCGAGTTGTTGGGAGATGTTCAATCATGCATCATATACCACAACACTAACACGCCCCCTCAAACGAAAGCAACTCACAAGGGCTTGAAGTTTGCACAGGTCTGAAAACAAGAATATTGTGTGCTTAACAAATGGGGGTCACCGGGATTCGAACACAATACCTCTCGGTCACAGAAGGCTTTGATACCATGTCAAGAACCAGTTGATCCCAATAACTCGAGTTGTTGGGAGATGTTCAATTGTGGATCATATACCACAACATTACCGGGATAGGATACCGTCACAACCTGAGATTGACAACCCATTTTATAACCGTTGGTTTTTTCTCTCTCTTATCTCTTTTTTCTTTTTTCAAATCAATAGTTGAGATTAAATGAAGGATATTTTTGGAAGTGGAAAAACTTACCACACTCAATCATACTCCCTCCTATATAAATAAAAAAAACCTAACTCCTTCCTCTCTCCGGCAGACGACACCTCCATCCCTCTACTCCCTGCAGTTGGTTGCCGCTCCCTCAACCGCCGTGAGAGCCGCCGCCACCTTCCAAGTCGTGCCGCATCTCTCCTCCGCCTCCCTCCACCACATCCCGCGACCCTCCTCCGCCTCCCTCCACCCCCCTGTCGCGCCCTCCGCCACCCTCATCCACTAGCGTCGTCGTCGGCTCATTTGCTTGCCTCTTTCGGTGTGAGTCCCTCTTCCACTATATTCTTCCTCTCGTCCTCTTCGTTTTTCAGATCTATGGTTTTTGGATTTTCAGATCTGGTTTTTTTCTAGTGGTACTGATTTTCTTCTGGTACTGGTACTAGATAGAGTGATACGCTACCACTACCATCTTGTTGGTGGTTGTGGTGGCGTACACTATCATTTGGTACCTGGTAGTGGTACGCTACCACTACCAGGCACCAAATGGTACTGATACCAAATGATAGTGGTACGCTACTTCTATCAGGTACCAGATGACAGTGGTACCAAATGGTAGTGGTACTCTACCAATACTAGCTACCAGATGGTAGTGGTACCGTTATACTAGTAGTGTTACCAGTGGTAGCGGTAGCGTACCACTAGCGCACTGACGGAGCGATAATATTTTGCAGGTTGCCGAAGCGAGTCTTATTCAAGAATTTCACCGGAGAAAGTTTGTCGATCAGAAAGTCGGTCGGAGTGGTGTGGCTACTGGAAAAAGAAGAGAGATAAGAAGAGAGAGGGGGTTGGTATTTATAGTAGGATTTAAATTTTAAAAAAGCATGTATTTAATATGGATTTCTAATTCTCAATCTGTAATTAATACAAAAAAAATTAATTAATAAAATTTATTTTTTAGTCATATCCAAAATATAATTGGTTGTGAATAATTGACCATATCCCAACCCAACAAATAGAAACAACAAACACATCTTACTGAAATGCCAAACTTCATTACATATATAGTAACCAATACATATCCAAATTCGAAATCACACGACGAATTCACAATTGACCTTTCCCTATACGGTCATCGTCAGGTTGCCATTTGTTCTCGACTTGTTACTCCTTAGCCATCCATCGGCAGATTCCTAGGAAGTCGCAGCTGCTGCTGCTGTTGTTCTTGACTGGCTGCTTTCATGTCCATTGAGTACCAGATATCTATATGGGCATGCAAATTAATTAGGGGAAACAAGGGGAGAATTGGATTATCAAGATGAAAATTGTTACAATTTATTAATACACCATACTTATCAAATTCATGCCTAATAATAACAAAGGAAAAACAGGGAACTCACTGAAACTGAGAAACAGTAGTAGGAAGGCGACGCTGAAGAATGCCATCATCATCCTGCTGCTGCTTACTCCCGCCATTGTTTCGGTGTTTTTTTTTTTTGGTAGAAATTGCTTCTGTGTTTTTGAGTCCATGGATGAGCTGGACTGCTGGAGTATTTATAGGATGCCGAGGAAGAAAAATTACGGGGTCGTGTGGAGAATGTGAGTTAAAATCTATAGATTGTCAAAAATCTAAAGATTCTAACTCTTCGGATTGTTGAAAACAAATTTTAAAATATTTATTGTTTGGTAACTGTGATTGTTAACTCAATGAAAATAAATAAAAAATTAATTTTATATTAAATAATATGTTTATCCTTAATAAAAAAGTAGAGTGGTTCGAGAAATATTAAAAACTTTGTTGATAAATATATTTAATACGATAAATAAAGAAAAGAAAGAGAAAAGGTATAATAAAAAAATCTCATGAATCAAGATATATAATCTCTCTGATTATAAGAAATTTGATATCCGTAGATTTTAGAGATTTGAAATCTCTAAAGCTAAAATCCACAATATAAAAAACGAAAAAAAAAAACATAACTTTCTACAAAATCTACGGATTCAATGAATCCACGCCCTAAATCCCGTTATCCAAACAAACATTGGTTCCTTGGTTTCTCAATCGCCCGGCCGGCCGATTAATGAATGAATGTTGTGGAGATTAACGATGGTCTGCCGGATTAATATTCCCAAACCCAAAGCTGACTGGATGATGGTCTGGCTTATAGTGGACAACGTTGTTAGCTAGAGAGTTTAGTGTATCACTCATCTCCTTTTGTTTGGCAAGACATGCCAATTTTTTTTTCTTTTTTTTTTTTACAATTTGAGAATGTAACATCCTAATAACCATACAAAAATGTAACATCCTAACTCAAAATATTAAATGCAACGAAAGAAAATGAAAGTGTTATATAAAAAGAAATTCAAAATTTATGAAATACTGACATAACTTAAAAAATAATGTTCTGAAATAAATTTTATCAATTTGATTATAAATTTTTTTGTATCACTCTGAAGCACAATAATGGTACTCAAGTCTAATGACATAGAGTTTGAGGTCCACTGGAGTCCCCTAAACTTAGTGTTGGTCTGTTTCGGAGCGACTAAGTCCCTAAGTTTGCCTCTTGACTCTTGTGCCTCTGCACCTCCGAAGTACGGGCGTGAGGATCAGTTATAATCCTAGATTCACTTGGAAGAAACAAAATCCAGCTCCAAACATAATTATAGCAACACATATACTCATGCAATAATTTAGGTACGTTATTGGGGTATATTATTTAGAAAGGAGGCAATACTATGAGTTTCGTAATTAAATGGGTTTTCTGAGTACTTACTCTGAAGAGATACGCTACTGAACATTATGTTGTAATTACTAATTAAGGGGACCCCGAACTCGCGACTAAGCTTCCAATTCATCTGAAGATTGTAGTGAGATAACCACATTACAAATTGTACCTACATACTCACTTAACATGACTATCCTTGTAATGTGTAGTGTGAACTAAAAATTTAGATATAATAATCCCGTCATATTACCGCTCGTTGCTATAACTAGTAGCCGATGTATGGCAACCCCGTTATGTATCACTATTCGATTAAATACCTAATCAAGCATCGCGTTATGTATCGTCGCGTCAATTTTGGAGGGGGGAAATGGTTGGGCTTTGTTGGAGGTGCGTGGAGATGTTGTAGGGCAGTTTTGGGTGCTTGATTTCGAGGATTGGAGATGGATTTGGTGGGCCGAAATGGAGAGGACAAATGGGTGTAGAGAGAAGAGGAAGGGGTTTCAGCCGAGGGGAGGATGTGAAATTTGAAGTTCATTGACCAAAAACTCAACTGGTACCCTTTAATTAATAAAATGAATGCTTGATTTCACAAAACCTTTACAGAAGTATGAGTAATATGATGTATTTTGCCTAAAAAGGTTATCTTCAACGTCAACCATTCTCTATCCAAAAAAAAAAGAGGCTGCATTTGCTGACTTTAAAGCAAGATTTTTTGTTCATGGATTGGAGACATTAATTAAGGGGTGGTTTGATTTTGGTGATTGTTTGGTTGAGATATTTTTTTTTGAATTTTCTGCACAAACAATACATGCATTGTTTGTTTGATGTGATGGAAACTATCCCTCAAAATGAGTGATAGTAATATCTCTACTAAAATTTGAAATTGTTGAGATAGTTTTGAGGAGATTGTTGGGTCCTTTTTTGTTCCAATTATACACCTAGTTATATAGGAAAAAATCTCAAAATACACACGTTTTTTTTTTAAATCTCAAACTACACACGTTTTATGAAAAATTCCCAATCTACACATATTTGGCATCACCACGACTGTCAAACGCGGTGAATGCATCACCGCGGTGAAGGCCTGAACTAAGGCTGAAACTTCAAACTAACGTAATTTTGTGCTCGGTTATTCGATCCCGATCGTAACGAATTTTTTTTTATTCCACATAACTTTTCGAGATCTTTCAATCTACAAATGGCCTTCATTCCAAAAAAATGTCGTTTGCTACCACGAACGAGCAATTTTTCGATTTTTCCAAACTTTGGAAGCCCATAATTTTGTGCTCCTCAATCCGTATTGAGCATAAATTTTTAAGAACTACAACTTTTACTAGGAAATAATTTTCAAAACAAGAAATATTTTTGGGTATACGGAATTTTGGGAATAACTTTGCTTTTACATTTTACAAATCCACATACGTTCCAAAATTATGGTTATGATGAAAGTTGTAATCCTTCAAAAGTTATGCGAAATAAAAATATTCATGGCATTCGGATTGTGGAGCACAAAATTATGGTCTTCCAAAGTTTGTCAAAATTGAAAAATTGCTCGTTCGGGGTAGCAACCGACATTTTTTTGGGATGAATGACATATACAGATTGAAAGATCTTGAAAAGTTATGCAAAATAAAAAAGAAATTCGCTACAAATAGATACTAAGCGCAAAGTTACGTTAGTTTGAAGTTTCGGCTTTAGGTCAGGCCTTCACCGCGGCCGTCGACCGCAGTGATGCTGGGGCGGAGCTACGCTCAAGCTAGGGTGTGCCCCGGCCCCTAGGATCGTAAGGATATTTAGTACATATTTTATAAGTAGAACTTGTTCCGTAATTTTGTTGCGTAGCAATGTGGTCTAATGGTAGCCAACCTTGACTTGTGTTTTAAAGCACACGGGTTTTTTTTTTTTATATAACGAAAGCACACGGGTTAGATCCACCTTGGGTATATACATTTTGTTTAATTATTTTTGCCCCCCGATTTCGAAATCCTGGCTTCGCCCTTGCGGTGATGCATTCACCGCTGCGGTTAACGGCCGCGGTGATGCACAAACATGTGTAGATTGGAAAATTTTCATAAAACGTATGATATTTTGAGATTTTTTTTAAAAACATGTGTATTCTGAGAAAAAATTCTAGTTATATATATGTTACAATAAAAGAGAGGGCAAAAGTGATATTTCCAAAAAAAAAAAAAAGTAAATAGTTTGTTGAATACAAAAAAAACTATCACCAAAACCAAACATTACATCATTTTTCTTAATGGTATGCATATCACAATCCATGCATTGATTCAAGTATATATGTTTCGTTGGCGAAACTCGCGTGCGCACGGTTTTCAAGAAAAACACAAAAACACACGTCAATCACAACCGTCAAATATCCGCCGCCGAAGTCGGCGTCGTTGATTTGATCGATTAAAACAGAAACAAAGACGATCGTCAAATGGCCGCCGCCGGTGTCGGCGTCGTTGATTTGATCGATACACCTTTGACCTCTAATCAAACAACTGTTATTCGGTTCAACACCTCTCCAAACTACGTTCGAACGAGGGTGTTCGACGAATAAACAGAGAATCGAACCAGGAGTGTTCTAAGTTACGTTACCTCTACTCCTATGGAGGTTCCTCTGGAGAGCTCCGCGACTACGACTACAAGCTACGATCTACGACTCTGCAAAGGAGTTCTTTGACAGAGCGGTTCTACGAACTAGAGAGAGAAAAGATAAAATCTGCGACGGTGCAGTTTGTGATTTGATTTTTCCGTCCCGAGCTTCTCTCTCTTCCCAATCTTTATACTTCGCGCTTCTCCCCGTCGTAGTAACTGCCTTCGCGCCTTTGTCTCCCACGTCTTCACTCCTGTCAACCGTGCAGGTAACTTCCTCCTTGTTGCGTGATAGTCACGTGCCCTTGAAACCGCTCTTGCCTTGCAGAAACTTGGCAAAACGACCTACATCCTTGTCCAGGTAACGATGTCGTTTCACCAATACCACGGCATCGCCCTTCCCCAACCGATGCCGTTTCATAATCCAACTCAACTGCTCCGACCCGGTTTAACCAACGACTTTGTTAGTCTACCGCGATGTCGTTTTGCTTCTCCGCGGCATCGCTTTTCATTAAACGACACCGTCTAAAATACTGATTTAATTAAACCAGCCCTTATTGTTAACTCGCCGTCGAACTTTCACACCACGGCGTCGTTCTTAATTAAACGACATCGTTTCCTTGTCCCGCGATGTCGTTGAACTTTTGAGCTTCGCGACGCCGTTTCAATTTTAACACTGTCGTTTTACCTGTTGCGGCATCGTTTGGCCTACTCGCGGTTTTGTTTTATAATCCGCGATGTCGCTTCTTTCCTCTTGCGGCATCGTTTCCAACTAAACGACACCGTCCTAAAAAATAATTAACCATATTAGTTAATTAATCCGGCCAATAACTAGTCAAACCGACGACATCATTAGCGCCCAAAATGGCTCCGTTTGCCTTTCCCTTCGCGACATTGTTTTTAATTTAGACACTGTCGTTTGCTAATCCGCGGTATCGTTGAGCTTACTCGCGGTACCGTTTTGAATTAAACGACACCGCCGATATAGCCAAAAAATATTAATCCATGAAACCGCCGCAGTCGGCGCTGGGCCGGGTGAATTTTGGTCACTTGCCCGATATGCTTTTTTAATTAATCGGTACCGCTTTAGCTCTCCGCGATACCGCTTATCTCCATGCGGTACCGATTTTCCCCTTCCAACAAGGAGTAAAAATAATAATTAAATAATCAAAACTCCTCCTCCAACCTTCATTAAACGCGCGGCCCTTTATTTTATTTTCGGTGTCCGGTGCCGTTTCCAATGCCGCGGTACCGCTGAGCTCCCTTGCGGTACCGTTTTAATGTTCCTCGGCGCCGATTTTCCTCTTCCGATGAGGAATAAGTAATAATTAATTATAAAACTCCCTTCTCCAACCCAACTACACGCGCGGCCCCTCTTGTTTTTCATTAAGCGGTGTCGTTTCCCATAACGCGGCCCCATCTTATTTTCCGGCGGTGTCGTTGTCTGTGTCGCGGTACCGCTTTTCTGTTTCGCGGTATCGTTTTAACTCTCCGCGACACCGCTCAACTCCAAACGACACCGTTTTAAACCCGCGGTATCGAATTAAATGCCGAGACTAATTAATGCGGCATTTAATTCAGGACAAATTAATTTTAGGTGTCAACAAATGCCCCCCACAATTTGGTTTATAAGAATTATGAACCAAATTGTTGACACAACACATAATTAGCCCAAAACCAACCAAACATTGAATTAACCTAAAGCCAATCCTCACAAAGATGATTTCATTGCCATGCATGGCAATTGACACCCTTTACCCAACGTCCAGGAATTTGGCTAGTTGCATGGAATGCAACTTAAGCAATTAAATGGACAGTGGGGGAAAGTTACGTTTTTTTTTTTATTTATTGTTATCAGGCCTGCTAGTAAAGGGGCAGCGCTGAGAGGCCTATGAATTTTTTTTTATTATTATTATATATCAGAGCTGCTAGCAACAGCGCTGCACGCATACAATTTTTATTTTTTTATTTTTTTTTATTCCGCCAGTGCTGTTGGCAGCGGCAGTGTTGCAAATTTTTTTTTTCCCTCTTTTCCGCCAGAGCTGTTGGGAGACAGCGGCAGTGCTGCAAAATTAATTTTTTTTTTATTTTATTTTCCTCTTTTGCCAGGGCTGCATGACTGCTTCTATTAAATTTTTTTTCTTCTTCAGGGCTGTTAGCAGCAGCGCTGAGAGCTTTTTTCCTTTTTTTTTTTTCACCAGCGCTGCAAGCATTATTTAATATTTTTTTTTATTATTTACGCCTTGCAACCAGCTCTAATTTCCTTCTCACTCGCATTCAACAGCCCTGCTAAACTGTTTTTTTTTTCTCTAGAACAACTCTGATTTTCTTCTTTCTCAATGACGTTTCCTCCTACAACACTGCAGCCAATTGTAACAACGTTGCTTTGGCCCAAACAACTCTATCTATATCAATGCAAGTTTCCGGCATTGAGGCCAAAACACTATTGTTCACAACAAGAACCATAAGTGGTCTTTAATCAATTCTTATTTAACCATCATCGATAAAACAAAGAAGTAAAACAGAAGTTCTACTTTGTCGACGTAATGGTTAGTTAAACAACATAGTGACCTGCCCAAATTTTACCAATTCTGGTTAAAAGAAAAATCATATACATAGCGTGACAAGCCCCCCACTAAACTCCAACGGCCATGATCATGTTGGTACAACGCCGTTAGCGTCTATGTTGCTCAGTACTTCACTTATTTGACAATCTGAGATAAAAATCAATAAATTGTCTAGCTAGCAAGACTGCAACACGCACATGCAGTATTTCATGACATTCACACATGAAACAATCTTTGAAGCCAATCAGAAGCAGAGTTAACTCGTACCTGTTAGATTCATTCAAGATGGCACTATGAAAGTTGAACGTGGATCCTCCTTCGCGCCAGGGTTGATTTCTTCCACAATGTCGGCAACACTGCTTCCTTTCTCACTTCTTTACTCGAATCGTCGCCGTCGATCGGTAACCCCTCCAGCAAGGCCGTAATTTCGGCCTTCACCACCCTCTCTTGAGGTGGCTTACTCAAATTTTGGTGGACCACCTAACGCAAGCATTGATGGTCTCACAATCTCGGACAACGAGTTCAAGCATGCCTTACCCAACACCTTTGTGCTTGAAACTGCGACGTTGCATGGTCCCCCTTCCATACTCCTAATTTTTTGAGGACCAAGGTTTTTGTGGTACAAAAGAGCTTCGACAATGTTGCCCCCCACAACGTTGACCATATTGACACCCACACCGTTGGGAAACGGGTCAGTGTCAACAATCATGGCCTCCTTCCTCAGCTCCGGTATCTTGAACCGACCTTTTTCAATAGCATCCTGCACCACATTTCGAAACACTACACACATATTAGTTGAGTGAGACACATTGTTGTGCCACTTACAGTATCGTTTCCCTTTTAATTTTTCAGCTGGCGGGATAGTATGCCCCCCAATCAACTTAATTTGACCATCTTTGTAAAGCTGGTCGAAAATCAGTTCTGATTTTGAAACATCGAAGGAGTATTTCCTAGTTTGAATCAGAGCATGATTGGGCTTTCCACCTTGCGGTTCCCCCTCGGCCTTGGCTAGAGAAGCACACACATATGGCTTCCCCTGCACAATCTCGGCCAAATCAACTTCAACTCCGTCAACATCGTTGCCGACGTTATTCACACCATAGTTTTCAAAATTCGGGAAATATTGTCCGCGAGAGCCACTTCTCTTATGCTCTTCTTCACGGAGAAGAGATTCATATCTAACAGCGCAGGACATCAATTGAAATAAATCAGAAAACTCCCTATCTTGAAACTTTTTACGAAGTTCAAAATTCAATCCACCCTGGGCCAGTTTAACAAACTCGCGTTCTGTCAAGTTCACAAAACAGCGATTTCTTGCATTTTTAAAGTTTGTTAAAAAGTGTTCCACTGTTTCTCCTGGCTGTTGGCGCATTCGTGCCAAGTCTGCCATTGTTACTTCTGGCTCAGAACGGTAGAACTGGGCATGGAACATTTGTTCCATTTGCTGCCAAGTTTGAACCGAGTTCGATGGCAAATTGACGTACCACGCGAATGCGGGACCGGTCAACGAGTTGCCAAACAAACGCAACTTCAAGAAATCATTCACATCACCACATTGAACCGTGAATCGTCCAACATGCTCGACGGTAGACTGATCCCCAGTCCCGCTGAAGGTGATGAAATCAGGCACGCGAAAACCACGTGGAAAGGGGTAGTATCTATCAACCCAATCCGGATATGGTTTTCGATACACCGGCGGCATCGCTGGTCTAATCCCTAAACCAAATTGATCCGCCAGCATCTGTGCTACTTGATCTCGAATCGCATTAACGTCTTGCCCTCCGAGTTGCCCCCCTTGTGGTACGAATCCACCAGGATCCATGCCAATCCCGTTTGGAGGAGGAGGGGGCACGTTTTGTGGGTAGCCGCGTGGCGGAACATGATCATTGTTGATCGTTCCTCCACCACCAGCACCGCTCATCGGAGCCACGTAAGGTCTGGCCTCCGGAATATTTTGTGGACCCACACCGTGAAACGGCGGTGGTTCAACCCGAGTGTGAGCGGCAGTGCTAGTCTCGCCAAGATTAACTCGCGGAGTTGGTGGGTTCATCACAGGTGTCGGCGAAGCTCCTTGTCTTGGCGGACTAATTCGAGCACTGTTGTTTGGAAAACCAGTTTCGCTGTTTATATTGTTTTCACCGTTTAGCGGCAAATCCCTAGGTTGCGTTACTGGTCTACCCAAGAGCTCCCTGATTTCATTCATATCACGTAGATTTGTATCCCCGAAAACATCAAAATCATGTCTGTTTTTAGTCACAACTTCAAAGAGTTGGCCTAAACGCCTATCAACACGAGACTCAAGAGAATCATGCCGCGCAGTTAGAGCGTCAAAACGTTGATTTACCTCGCCTTTGAAGCCTGCGAACTCATTGTTGAGGCTAGCAAACATGCGACGGTTCTCCTCCATGAAATGGCGGATTGACAAATCTCCAGTCGGCCCAGCTGTGGACGGCGGATTCTCGGACCCGCCGATGTCTTCAGCACCGATTCCTTGGCCTCCTTCAATGTTGGCCACATGTTCCTCCACGATTCCGGGCGGGACATCCCCTTCCGGATTCCTTCGTCGCGGAGCCATTCGAACACACGGGTCCCACCGGGTGTGCCAATTTGTTTCGTTGGCGAAACTCGCGTGTTCAATGTGCACTGGTTTCAAGTAAAACGCAAACACACAAAATCAGCAAAAGATCGTCAAATATCCGCCGCCGAAGTCGGCGTCGTTGATTTGATCGATTAAAGCAGAAACCAAGACGATCGTCAAATGGCCGCCGCCGGTGTCGGCGTCGTTGATTTGATCGATACACCTTTGACCTCTAATCAAACAACTGTTATTCGGTTCAACACCTCTCCAAACTACGTTCGAACGAGGGTGTTCGACGAATAAACAGAGAATCGAACCAGGAGTGTTCTAAGTTACGTTACCTCTACTCCTATGGAGGTTCCTCTGGAGAGCTCCGCGACTACGACTACAAGCTATGACTACGACTCTGCAAAGGAGGTCTTTGACAGAGCGGTTCTACGAAAACTAGAGAGAAAAACTGATAATCTGCGACGGTGCAGTTTTTGAGTTGATTTTGCCGTCCTTAACTTCTCTCTTTCCCCAATCTTTATACTTCGCGCTTCTTCTCGTCGTAGTAACTGCTTCCGCGCTTTTGTCTCCCACGTCTTCACTCCTGTCAACCGCGCAGGTAACTTCCTCCTTGTTGCGTAACTCCCACGAGTGCGAAACCGCTTTGCTACGTAGCAACTTGACAAAACGACATTGAGCCACCCTTGTAATTATCCACCCGGGTTCGATAATCCACCCCAACTCCTCAAGCCAAACGGCGGCGTATGACAAACAATACCGCAACGCTGAGCTCCCCATCCTTGCAACATCGATGCACTCACAATATCAATGCCACTTTCGATGGTGATTCATGGCTTACAACATTGACGTAGCTTTTAGCATCCCGGCCTCGTCGGATTCCCACCATTGATGCCCAACTTTGTTGAATTCACGGTGTTGTTGAATTTCTCAACACTGAACTAAAGCTCACTAACGTCGTCGAGCCCGCAACCTTGTTTTGGGCAAAACGGCATCGCTTTCACTACATTGTTAAACTCTTGCAACATTGTCTTTGACTAAACAATGTCGTTTCTTTGCTTCCTAGTACCGCAGGGTTGTTTTTACCTTCCGCGGCGTCGTATTCAACTAGACGACGCCGTCTAAAATAATTATAAAATACTAATTAACTAAAACACCCGCATTGTTTTCTCGCCGCCAAACTCTCACCCCTCGGCGTCGTTCTTAGTTAAACAACGTAGTTTCCTTGTCCCGCGATGTCGTTGAATTTCTGAGCTTCGCGACACTGTTCTAATCTTAAACAATGTCGTTTTAACGGTCGCGGCATTGTTTGGCCTGCTCACGGTATCGTTTCTTTCCTTTGCGGCATCGTTTCCAACTAAACGACACCGTGCTAAAAAGTCATTAAAATATTAATTAACTGACCATCACTAGTCCACGACCAACAACATCGTTAGAGCCAAAACGGTTCCGTTTGTTTTTCCTTTTGCGACATTGTTTTTTATTAAACACTGTCGTTTGCTAATCCGCGGTACCGTTAGGTCTACTCGCGGTACCGTTTTTAAATTAAACGACACTGCCGATTTAATCCACGGTACCGCCGGAGTCGGCGCTCGCATTGGGCCGTGTGAATTTTGGTCACTTGCCCATCGGTACCGCTTGCCAAGCTCTCGCGGTACCGTTTGAACTCTCCGCGGTACCGATTTTCCTCCTCCAACACGGATTAAAATTATTTAATTAATTAAAACAAAACTCCTTCTCCCACAAGACACCACACGCGCGGGCCTCCTTTCTTTATTCCCCGATGTCGTTTCCAGTACCGCGGTACCGCTGAGCTCCCTTGCGGTACCGTTTTAATGTTCCACGGCGCCGATTTTCCTCTTCCGACGAGGAATAAGTAATAATTAATTATAAAACTCCCTTCTCCAACCCAACTACACGCGCGGCCTCTCTTGTTTTTCATTAAGCGGTGTCGTTTCCCATAACGCGGTACCGCCGAGCTCCCTTGCGGTACCGTTTTAATTTTCCACGGCGCCGCTCAACTCCAAACGACACCGTTATCGAATTAAATGCCGAGACTAATTAATGCGGCATTTAATTTCGGCCAAATTAATTTTAGGTGTCAACAATATATCACCAAAACCAAACCAAAAACAAACGACCCCTAAGCAATGATGACCATACTACCAAGTACCAACTTGGATTATTCGTATACAAATATATATATGGAAAACCCCAACCATCTTCGTTATTACATAAAATACTGAAATATAAAATATCCATATCGAGGTATGGATTATTCAACATGTTTGTTGTTGAGCATTTTTAACACAAACAGATAAGAAAAAAACAACAAACACACCATTATTGAGCATTAACAGCACAAACAGTCACAAGCGTGGTTGAAGCACTTCTCCATACCGCCACAATGAAGCGTTCCTATGCATTCATCATCACTCTGGCAGCTTTGAGCATCCGTCGTCGACCTTTTCGCCACCAGGCTCGCCGCCAATTCCAGCGCCGGCGTTCCCCCAGGATTTTCACGTCGATCATTTTCACGAGTGGCGCCGGCATTACTGATAGCAGGATGACGATGTCGTCCTTGATTTGTTGCTTTGATATCCCTTGCGCACCACACTGATCCTAACCAAACATACGAACGAACAAGAAAATTAGTAACATTTTGTCAAGAACCAATTGATCCCAATGAATCGCGTTGTTAGGATATATTCAATTATAGATTTCATCTCACTTATTAATACACTCTTTTTTCAAGTGAAAGCTAACTCAGAAGGGTTCGAAAATTTGTACAGCCATCGGAATACTATGTATGCTTAACAAATGGGGTCACCGAAATTCTAACGGCCGAAGACATCCAGCGACATATCCAGGATCGGGTAGAGCACTGGGCCACATTAAAAAAAAAGGCGAATAGGGCTGGGCCGTAACACGACGAACACTGAAACGAACACCGAAAATCTATAGTTTACAAGTGCGCTATACTAGCTCTGGATCAAGGGGCTCGGAGGCGGCCCCCTAGATCCGTCGCTGAAGACATCTCTGTCACTAAAGACTCTGATATCATGTCAAGAAACAATATTGTATCGCAACAGCTTGATTATGAATTATTCACCACTTATTGACAAACATTTAGGGAATGACATTTGTCAAATTTGCAAACGTTGTACTATATATTTTATGTGGAATATGGAAAGAAACAGTAAACTCAACTGGAACTGAAAAACAGTAGGAGGAAGGCAGCGCTGAAGAAGAATGCCATCATATTCCTGCTGCTGATCACTGCCGCCATTGCCTTCTTTGTATTCTGTTTACTTACGAGTATATATTGGTTCTTTGTGATTGTGTTTATGGTTCAGTTCAAGTATATTTATAGAAAGACTGAGGCAGAAGAAGAACGAAACATGGTGAACCCAACAATGGTAGAACGATTATGTCCAGACTTGGTAAGTGTGAATTGTTCTGGAGATTAACGGCTACTGTCTGCCGAATGGAGAAGCCAAGCCCAAAACTGACTCAATGATCCTCTGGCCGATAGTGAGGGAACGCTGTTAACCATGCCACTTGTCTCTTTTTGTTTGGCCAGACCATATACCGTGGGTTTTTTTTTTTTTACAATTCTGGAAAAGCCTTACTAATGTCACCCAGGCCCTGGGTTAAAAGTGTCAAGAACCAGTGGCTCCCAATAACTCGAGTTGTTGGGAGAAGGTTCTGTTGGATCTTATACTACACTCTAACACGCCCCCTCAAACGAAAGTCAATTCATGGGCTTGAAATTTGCACAGGCCCACCATACCATGTGCTTGAAAGACAACGGTTAATATTGGGGGTTGTGAGGACTTGAACACGTGACCTCAAGGACAAACCAGCTCTGATACCATGTCATAAACCAGTTGGTCCCAACATCTTGTCCATGTCAAGAACCAGTTGCTCCCAATAACTCGAGTTGTTGGGAGAAGGTTCTGTTGGATCTTATACTACACTCTAACAAAAAGCCGAACTTGATTAGTAGCGGATGAATAGAGCCGTCAAACTTGATTGGTTTGGTTCATTTGATTGGATGTATATAAATGAACTTAATATTTTTAATTATTGGAGTTGGGCATGACATCACATGAATCATTCTGATTTAGGGATGGCAACGGATCGGGCTGAGGATGGATAGTGCATATTCGTTACCCTACTCAAAGTAGTTCGAGTTTTACTCATACTCATACCCACATAAGAAACGGGTAGAAAATCCGAACCATGTCCATACCCGTTCGAGTTTCGGGTATCCACGGTTATCCGTGGGTAATAATTTCTCTTTATAACTCCAACCAATATATTAATATTCACACGTGTTCTCACGTTACTTAAGACGAAAAGTGCGACAATAATTCACTAGAATGAAGAAAATTCATTTAAATAAAATAACACAATTTCATAAAAATATTATATTTATATGTTAGATATAAAATATGTTAGAAAAAAATATTGATTATTTCTAGACAAAATATATATGCATGTGTATAATCAGACGGGTTCGGGTTTGATACTAAGAAAACCATACCCGCCCATTACCCGCAATATTCGGGTTCGGGTTTTACCCGTACCCACTAAAAGTCCTTCGGGTTCGGGTTTTACTCTACCCAATTAGGTCGGATTCGGGCGGATATCCACGGTTACGAATATTTTTGCCATCCCTATTCTGATTTCACGCGCCTACTGGTTTATCATTTTAATTACAAAAGAGTTTTATGGGAAATAAATTATTATAACCTAAATTAAGACCATCCAAATTTAATTACCAATTTCATTTCCCATTCATCTTCCTCGTTTCCCAAACTCCTTATTGGCTTTATGTGGTTCACTACTAACTGCAATTTCAATTACTAACTTGAATTTACACTAACAGGGTGCAAGTTCGAGAGGTGCAATTTGAGGGGTAAATTGTGGGGGTTCAACTTGGTGGGGTGCAAGTGGAGGTATAAATTGTCGTTTGGATGAAAAAGTAGGAAGTGCAAATAGAGTGAATAGTAAGTAATTATATTATTATAAAATAAATTTATCAATAAAAAAGAAATTATTACATAATAAAATAGGAATTATTATATGATAATAAATATTAATAAATATATTTTAATAAAAATAATCATACAATAATAATACTCAAATAATAATTAATTATAACAAATGTAATAATCATTGGTCGAATGACCTCGAAACTCAACTCGTAACTAGTCATCCTACATACTTCTCGTGCTTAATTTAACCACAACCGGTCATCCTATACGATTCTCGTGTCCACTTTAACTTTAAATTTGAATAGGTCAAACTTACACAAACACGTTGGAATATGTAAGTTTTAACTATTTAATCACATAAACTTAATTAAATACGTTCGAAGATGTAAGTTTTAACTATTTAATCATGTAAACTTAGTTAACTAAACCAGTGTGGAATTGATATGTCAAATCACGTTGGAATATGTAAGTTAAACACTTATTCTTTTTAATTTCAGCATAATTTCGAGTAAACAAAGAGATCTTGATTTGACTACACAAACTTTGACAGCTTACCCACCGGCATAGTTAGTAAATACTCCGTTTAATACACGTATATATACCCGTACGTGTTTTATCCGTTTAAAACTTCCGTATCCATATTATTGTCAAGCCGTTTCATTTTCCCCGTTCATTTGATGACTCCCGTAATAAACACGTATAAAACCCTATAATATGTTTTATATCCGTATTTAATGAACTAAATGCTTACATTTACTTATATTTATATATTTATTTATTAATAAAAATAATTAATTTTATATATTTATGACTATTAACGTACTATTAAACATAACATTAGCTTGAAGACAACGTAAAATAATCGTACGTACTTTATACGTAACTTTCTCGTACCGTATTTTACTAACTATGCCCACAGGATCCAAATGTGAACGCCGGACAACATCTACACTAATAATGACATAATGATAAAAAAAATGACAATAATAATTATTTTATATTTATTGTAATTAGGGTTGTTTAAATGGTTACCATGGTTATTACCAAACCAAATAAGGCTAATTTTCATTAACCATGGAATACAATATCATAACAAAACCGCCAAACTAATACAACAACCAAATTAACCAAATTAAAATCGGTTTGGTTATTTGGTTAACCAGATTAACCAATATAAAATCACATTATCATTAAGTGAGAAAATTTCGGTTGATTTATCAATTCACAATTTATATAATGAATAAAACATAACTATTAACACATAGTTATAGTTGGCCCTTAACATAAATACATGCAACTAAGACAATTATCTTACGGTTAGTATAGAAGTATTCACCAAATAAAAATTTATCACAATAGTATGGGTTAATGTATTTTTGTGTTTGTTTGAATTGACTTAGTCTTTTAGCAATTTTTATAGGCTGAAAAGGACCTTGCTTTCAAGTTTTCATCCAACATAATGTATGAGATTTATCTAAATTATGTTGTGGTCTACACTGTGCATATACAAATATTCATTATAGGAGCAATATCAAGCTTTATATTTTATGAGTCTAAAAGGGATGAACGTTTAACTCTTGAGTGGTTATTCAAAGTATTGAGTATGTGTATATATTAGATATATGGCTAATTATTTATCTGGTTAATTTGGTTTGGCTGGTTAGGTGTGTCTGAAACCAAACCAAACCACCTAAACCAAACAAGCTAAAAACTTTAACCAAACCAAATCAATTATCCAAATTAACCAAACCAAATTATCCAAATAGTACTGGTTAAAATGGTTACCAAGGTAACCACACCGTTTGAACACCCCTAATTGTAATTATTATAATTATTAAAAATAATTATTATTTTGTAATTATTATAATCATTCTATATGACATAATTGTTACTTATTATATTTGTATTCATTAAATAATCATTAAACATAATAACAAAATATGAATCAACATAATTTTTTTAATTAACTATTTCTCATACATCCTCCCTCACTTTCTCTCTCCTTTTGCACCCCAAATTGGGAGGTTTAGTGGAATGGTAGATTTGCCCCTCATTAACCCCCTCACTACTATTGCAAACTATTCAACTGCATTGAAAATTGCATTTGCACTCCAAATTTGCTCCCTTTATTTGCACCTCTAAACAAAGTGTAGTAATATATAGAATTATAATTTCTTTTGTGAGGCAGCTTGAATGATTTCTTAGAATTTTTGTGATGGATATCGGATGATCTAAATTTGAAATTGTTTAAAGTTAGTGACAAATTCAATATAAAATTAGTATATCATATATACGTCTTATATGGTATAACATATGAATTATTCTATTAATAATTAACTATCAATTTTCTAACAATTAACCATTGAAAAATGAGTCAGTAATTATTTCAAATTTTCAATTCCGCATCCGAACTTATATATTCTGAATACTGAGATTACAAGAAGGTGCTTGTTTATTCCACGGAGACAGATGGAGGGAAATTAATTAAGGACCCAGATTAATCGCGTAGCTTAACAAAATCTTATTGGACTTTGCTACGGTGACATGCATGTCACGGTGACATGCACTTTTCGGTCGACCTCATATTGGATTAGGTCGACCTAATCTGTTGTTTCAGTGTAAAAACAGTTTCACGGTGCCTACTTTGGATATTCATATCTTACAATTGGCTAGATGGAAATTGGAGATTAATGGCTTGTTTTGAAGCTGAAGTGTCCCTCTACACATTAAAGTACTTGGGAGCTCAATAGAAAGTCCAGAAGACCATTTATGAACCTGATCAAAAGGCTGTGCCAAAACTGGGAAACTGCCTGAAAATGGCCAAGTCTTGGAACGTGTTTGTGAAGCCTACTTTGGAGCTCTATTTGAGAAGCATGGATGCGAGTCAAGTCCAGGGGCCTCTACCACGTTAAATTATGTATTTTTTTCTACAAAGGAAAGACATTGGATGAAAGATTGAATAGCTTTAAGACTTCAAACAAAAGGCTCGAAGTTGCTACGAAGGCTGTTTTTCTGGCAGCTTGCTTGTGCTCGAAGTCTGCCAGAAAACAGCCTTCGTAGCAACTTCGACCCTTTTGTTTGAAGCCTTACAGATATCCAATCTTTCATCCAATGCCTTGAATTTGTATAAAAACATACCTAATTTAACGTGGTAGAGGCTCCTGGACTCGACTCGCATTCATGCTTCTCGAATTGAGCTTCAAAATAGGCTTCACAAACACGTTTCCAGACTTAGTCATTTCCATGCAGTTTTCCAGTTTTGGCATAGCCTTTTGATGAGGTTCAAAAATGGTCTTCTAGACTTCCTATCGAGCTCTCAATCATTTCAATATGTAGAGGGACACTCCAGCTTCAAAACAAGCCATTAGTCTTCAATTTCCATCTAGCCAATGTATGATATGAATCTTCAAAGTAGGCACCATGAACTGTTTTTACACTGAATCAACAGATTAGGTCGACCTGATCCTATATGAGGTCGACTGAATCCTAAATGAGGTCGACCTGATCCTATATGAGTTCGACCAAATCCTAAATGAGGTCGATCTAATCCTAACTGAGGTCGACCGGAATGTGCAAGTCACCATGACATGCATGTCACCGTAGGCGCACCCAATCTTATTAGGTAAACAAAAACTAAACTGACTGTTCAGGGCAACAATGACTAAAAAGATAAACGAGTTACGTTATAGGCTTACAGCGAGTCTAAGGAATGGGTTAGGGTGATTACTTATTTTTTAGTAATCATGGTGGCAACCTTTTTATATATCATTAAATTTCATATTTTTCCTTCTTTTTTAATATTACGGTCAAGATTCTTTTAGGGTAATTTTGGAAATGAAAAAGTGACAACACCCGATTATTCTATATAATCTACCCAAATCCTAGTTCTACCCTCCCTCCAGCCAAACCCGTCGTAGCTACCTCCACCACTCCGTCGCACTAATCCCGCCGACCGTCTACACTAGCCCCTCCCCTCGGCCACCCCCGACGACCACCCTCGACGACAACGACACCTACAGCCGGCCACCCTTCCCTCGGCCACCCCCGATCTTCCGGCGAGCTTCCGCCGGAGCCATTGCTGCTGTCGATGAGCACGTCGCGGCCCAAAGGAAGAATCGGACTCGCAGGAGCATCAGCTGCGGCGGCGGCAAAAATAGTGGTCTCGTTGCTGAGACACAATCAGAAACTTACCTTAAGAACATGTGGATTTTCTTCTGGGGAGATTCCAATCACGTAGACACAATCAAAAACTTGCTGGAATTGCATGTGGTGGAATTCCAGAGATGCCTGTGGTGGGGGGTGAGATGGTGATGATCTTGTAATTTTTTGTTTTGGTATTGGTTTATTGTTTTGTTTTATGAAATGGTATAGTTTGTTTTTCATAATGGTATTAATTTGATTTCATAATAGTAGTGGTATTGATTGATTTTAGTATTGGTTGACTCTTATAATGGTATAAATTGTTTGTATTGATAGTTTTAGTTTAATGGTATTGATTTATTTATGCAATGGTATTGTTTTGATTTCACAGTAGTAGTGATATTGGTTGTTATACATCCAACCTCAATCACTAGTTTTAGTTATGCTTTCTTTTATGCAATTCTCGGCCTTCTGGTTGGTTTTTATGTGGCCCATTAGGGATTTTCACCCTTATTACTAGGGGTGGGAAGATTGACCCGGTTTTTTAAGACCGTTTTGGCAAATACCATAATTGGAGACGGGATTGGATGGCATCCGGTTTCAACCGTGACCAGATTGGCATTCATCCCTTCCACAACGTTGACGTTTGAAAAAAATTTGAAATAAAAAGAAAAACAATGAAATTGAGAAGAGGGGTTGTCTCTGACTCTCTGCCTCTTCCACTTCTGAACCGTCCCTATTTCCTCAATCTCCCTCTCTATTATGGAAGATCATAAATTCCTTCTCTCTTTTTCTTTCTCGATCTTTCTTCCACATACCTCTTCTCCTCTCTGTTCTTCTTTCTCTTTCTTATTTCTTCCATTTGCCTCTTCTTCTCTTTGATGAGGCAAGCAAGTTGCTCACTTGGTATGTCGATCTGTCTTCCGCCTCCGTCGTGAGCATCCCCGTCTCCGTCGCCCAGATCTGCCTTGGCATGTAGAGAGGAGAAGATGACGATTTACAGATCAGAGAGGGATTTGGGGCTGGAAAGGCGACGAGTCGTGGTCGGCGCCTCCTCTTCCTCCATGCACGAGCTGATGGCGGAGGAGATGGCGGCGGCGGCGGCCCTGGCTGGGGATGGGGCGGAGTGGAGAGGAGTGATGGAGGGTGTTTCAGGAGGATGGACGGGATGGTGGAGGAGAAGGATTGGATGGTGAGGTCGACGGCGGTGGTGGTCGTGATCTGGAAGGAGGAAGTGGTGGGCAATTGCGGTGACTCCAGTCTCCAGGGTGGATTTTCGGCAAGGGAGATTAGAGGGGAGGAGTGAGCGGCTGGTATGGAAACGTGGGTGAGAGGAAGAGGGAGTAGGATTAGGTTTAGGGTCAGGCTGGTTTTGCCGAGTGTGGGCCTGGGGATTGGATTGTGGGCTGGGCTTGCTTGAAGATTTTAATCCGGTTTCCGGTTTTAACCGGATTGGACCGGGTGGGCTAACAGGCTGACCAGAGACTGGACCAG
The DNA here is from genome assembly GCA_946122785.1 of Linum tenue. Classification (NCBI taxonomy): domain Eukaryota; kingdom Viridiplantae; phylum Streptophyta; class Magnoliopsida; order Malpighiales; family Linaceae; genus Linum; species Linum tenue. The sequence goes on from CAMGYJ010000006.1 coordinate 71,308,682, forward strand.
ATTAGATGCTAACCGGTTTCCGGTTACAACTAGGACGATTTTAACTGCCCAGTTTTCGGTTTGACCGGATTCCCACCCCTACTTATTACTAACTTGAGTTTAATAAAAAAAAATATAATTTTTTATGTGAGATAGTTTGAATATTTTGTTAGAACTTTTTGATGTTGGAATTGAAATTATTTTTGATTAGTGATAAATTCACTCATAAATTAGTACAGTATATACGTCTTCAATGTTATAGCGCATAAATGACTCTATCAAAAGGTGAACCACCGATTTTATAATTGTCAACCATTGAACCCAATAACCACTAACTCGTCCGGTTAAGCATCCGATCAGGTTTTGAAAATAAAGGGTGCGACACTGGAAAGGGTTGACTCCAATCCAACAGATTGGGGAGAGTATGGGTCCAAGTCCAACAAATGCACAGTAATTAATGAAAAGGAAAGGAATTTATCACCATATATTAAAAAATTTACTTGATGTAGAGTACTACTGATAATGCTGATAACTAAAATAATGAACCAGACTTCAACATGATCCTCTTCGTCGTTCATCGTTATTATTGTATATCTATAACATCATGTTTTGATTATTCATATTATCCAATTCACTGATCATCGACCAGGGCAGAAGCAGAGGAGGCTGGCGCAGTAAGGATCGCCAGATTCGCAACGACATTGTCTCGTGCAATCCGAATCCAGTTTGCAGTCATAACGACCATCGTAACAATATGGATCAGTACTAGCGGCGCCGGTATCAGCAGCAGCAGTAGCATTTGTATGGCGACCAAGCTCTTTCTTTCCTGCCTTGAATTCGCGTGACCACGAGATGGCTGCAAATTCCACATATGGAAAAACAAAGTTTGTTATTCAAACCTTATTACGTACGTACAAGGAAAAGTAATCAAAAGTAGTAATTGAACTCACGAGCAGCCACGAGTAGGAATGCAATGATGAGGAATGCCGCCGCCATCATATTCGTACTTCTGCTGATTCCACCACCCGCCATTATATTTTAGCTTCTTTAGGTCTTATGTTCAATTATATTGTTCGTGGCTAGCTAACTACGCATTGGTTATTTATATGCAAAATGGTTCCGTTGATTCACTCGTCCGGCGATTGACTGGGTTGCGGATATCCCAAGCAGCAGAAAGCAACGAGGAAGCCGATCGATGCTAACTAAAAATACGTTTAATTTGCAAGGCTTGTCTCTTCACGTTGGCATGGTACGAATAGCCGACTATGCCTCTCTTTCTCTCAATATTCGGTTTACGGCAGAGTCAACTGATGATGCATGTGCTACGCAACTAACGCGTCACCAATGTTCAACATACCCAGTTTCGTTCATCAATTGATTTTCCAAACTATCTTCTACGGTGAATAGGGTTGTTAGTAATGAACCAAACCACTCATGAACGATTGGGTGTCCGACTCGAGAAAAAACTTGCGTGATAGTGCTCGACTCGATTCGTTATTAATTGAGTTGGCTCGCGAACAAGCTCGTTGGTAAATGAGCCGAGTTTGAACCATGAAATGTTCAGCTCGATAGACTAGCGAACAAGTTGGAAAGCCTTTTAAGTGTTTGCTGCATGTTGGTGTCTTGTAAGCCGAGCTCAAGCTCGAACTTGAGTTACAATAGACATTTTATCAGCTGAACTCAATTTTTTCTCGTTAACCTCATTTGGCGAACCGAGCTCAGTAAACGAACCAAACTCGAGTCAATCTCAAGCTTGGAATTATTTTAACAAGCTGAGCAGTTTGGAATTGTTTAACAAGCCGAGCCCGAACCATCAATACTCTGTTCGGATCGAATCGTTAACAACCCTAATCATCACTCATTCCATAGACTCAATCAGACATGAAGTTAAGAAGTTGTTTCAGAAGATTTTAAACGCGGTGCATTAAGTTCGCTCCACCACAAGTATCATGAAGCATACCACAAAATACATATCAGAGAAAAAAAAATCACACCCCAAGTTTTTTAAATCACATCACAAGTTTTTTAAAGCACAACACAAGTTTCTTAAAGCATACCAAAAACTTCATAAAACACACAAAAAACGTCACTAAACAGACCATAAAATTATTAAAGTGTACCAGAAAATTCTAAAAACATACAAGACATCTCATAAACTTGAACCTATTGTTTTCTACGTAGCATTTATATGTTTTCCTAAAATTGAATAATAGTATATTAGCAGGCGCGGAGCTACATAGAGTGTAGGATGGGCCCCGGCTCACCCGGGAATAGTCTCGACCCCTAGGACCCTAAGGATATTCGGATAAAATTTGCATAAGTCTAACTCGGTGAAAAGTCAACCTCTATTTAATTTTCACTTGGTGATTTTTCTAATTATAATTCTGATCATTCTCCTTTATAGAAACTATATGATCTAGAGATTAACAGAGATATGATTGTCAAAGGAATTAAAATGATGAGTTTCTTATTAAAGATTTAGATATTTATATTAAATGAAAGATAGCTAAAATTTTTAGTTTAGATGCTATTTTGAACAATTATCTCAAAGAACGTTGTGTACTTTTAAAATAATTATTTTAATTTTATTTATATTTAATTATTTCCGGCCCACCCGATCACGAAATCCTGGCTCCACCCCTGTATATTAGCATTTCAAATGAATGCTTAATTATCTTCCTAGACCTTAGGAGGAAAAAGATCTCCCGAATCAAGATACATAATCTTTATGATTATAAAAGATTTGATATCCATAAAAATCTTTAAAGCTAAAATAAAAAATGCACAAAACAACAAAAAAACATAACATTGTACAAAATCTACGAATTCAATGAATTCATGATCGTAACCTTTTTTTTTCATGCGACCCAAAGGTCTTTGAGTGTGCATCTTTTGTCCCCGCAACTCGGAAGTACAGGCGTGAGGATCATTCATAATCCGAGATTCGCTTAGAGGTTCCGAGCCAGAAAAGTAAGAGAATTCCAACCGCAGATAGTGGTCGATAAGCAGCGGACGACGCTGCTGATGATATAAGTGTTGGTGACCGGTAAAATGACCGGGATCGGCGTGCGACATCGAGCGAATCAGCGATTTCTCCCGCAACCTGGTGAGAGAAGCTGTAAGAGCGTCAATATTCTCCTTCGTCGAGGCCACCAAAACAACAATGGTGTCCTTCAAATCTTGATGCTGAGTATCCAACTTCACTTGGACCGCCACCATCTGATTCTCCAAATCCACGATTCGAGACGTATTCGTCGCCATTGCCAGATTACATGTTGCTGATACCACTTGTAAGGATCGATAATGGAGGAAATCTGGCGAATTGTATTGAGATAGGGAAGATGAAGATACAGGGGGAAGAGTCGTGTTTATTCAGCTATCTACTAACAAAATTGGTAAAGCAGCTAAGAATGAGTTTATTGGATAACAACATATAGCCAATCACAGAAAGAATCTTCCTATTTATACATTGGCTCCTGCTTTACACGTCACCGAGGCCAGCTGTCATGGTTGTTATACAAGGTTGTTGTTCGAGATGCGGCGGCGAGGAAGGCAAGGAAGGGAGGATCGATCCGGCAACAAGAACAGATGGAAAGAAAAAAACACGTCGACGAGCTTCTGATCGCTGTTGAAGAGAGAATCGACGGCCGCGGTCGCAACAAGGGAAAGCGGGACTCCGACGAGGGCGGTGGAGCCTCACACGCATAGATCCGAGCAAGATCTGGATGACCGTGGACGGAACGTGGAAGCTCAGAGGTTGGTGGCTAATGTGGGGAGTTGGCCCAGGCTGAACTCGCTGATTCGATATTTTTTTTTTTTTTTGCATCTGTTTGATTTTATATATCAGATGGCAAAGGAGACACAATGAATTTCATTGTCTTGCATTTACCTTTTATTTCATTAATAATTTAGCTGGAAAAATTAAATTATTCATAAAATTATTCATGTAATATATTCCCATAAGCTCAACGTAGTATCTTTAATAATTATGATTACTTGGAAGTTAGGATGTCAGATGATGTATTTAGAAAATAAGAATTAGGAGAATTCATCATTTTTTCGTCTTAAAATGAAATATAGTACTTGTATTCGAGCATAAGATGAGACCACCAAAATCGTTCATTGTTGATGATTGTCAATCTCAGATAAAAATATGAGATTGTCAATCTCTCATTTGTTCTTCGTCATTTTTTTAGGGACCACCACAATTATTCAACCTACAAACAATGTATTTTTCAAATCCGTGGATTGAAACAATACATATAAATTGATTAAATACATCAATCTAGAGAATCTTAACTACCAAACATGTTCTTAATCATTACAAAATATTTACGTAATATGTTTACTTAATTGATAAATAAGAGATAATTATTCATCCATAAATTTTACCTAGTTTCTTAATCATATAAAAAATTCACACGTAATATGTTTATTTAATTGATAAGAACAACTACACCTCCACAAATTTTACGTAACATATTTTTAATTTATGTAATTGTTATAAAATAGTGTTATGTAAAACTTTTGTAATACGTTGGCTAATAATAAAATCAATTTACGAAAAGTATCGCATTTGACTAAAACTTATTAAAAGATTTAAAAGATCTGACTAATGCACACTAAAGAGATTGTGAATATTTAGTTAATAATAAATGAATAAAGTTACAAAAAGTCACATTTTATTAAAATGTTACGTAATGAATTAAGATAACCAATATTACAAAGTATTTGTGTAATGAAAATTGGCGAGATGAAAAAATATTAGTTAGTAATAAAGGATTTTTTTCAAACTCATTTATGAAAAACTTGTGTAATACATTGTTTAATTGAAACATAAGTACTAACTACTACTCTATAAGCTTTACCCTTACGTAATGTCATCATTATAGAACTGTAATATGAGGTCAAATAATAAAATAAAGTAATGGAAAGAATTACATTTGATTTCAATGTTATGTAAAAGTTATCACACCTTACATGATCTTTTATGGAATGCAAATTTATGAGATGACTAATATTCTGATAATAATAAAGGGTTTTAAGTTATAAAAGTATCACATTTGGTAAACTTTTACATGGAAAAGAACTAAGCTTATAGAACTTGAGTAATGTAAATTGATAAGATGATCAATAGTTTAACGAAATAATAAAGATTTTTTTGTCATACTTATATTACAGAAAACATATGTAATACTGTATTACTGAAAACGTATGCAATATGTTTATTAAATTTATGAGATAGTTCATATTTTAGTTTACAATAAAGAAGGAATATTTAGGCATAATACTGAATAGCTTCTCAAATGGAATTTGTTTCTAAAAATGGTGTAGGAATTGGATTCAAAATGTGAATTGCATACAAATACAATCACTCCAGAACCTCATAGGCAAATTAGATTGAATCTTAGTGCCCTAACAATTTTCAAAATGTGTTGATGTTTGCTCTCAACCGAATCATTTTATTCTTGACTCCCAACACATGACATTTGGTGTGCAGTTCCTCTTTCATTATGAACACATGTCATGTAAAATTCCTTCCCCTAATCACTTTAACTCTCTTCACATATTGATTTTCAATCATCAGACAGAAGCTCTCAAAAAAGCATCTATAATGGTAAGAAAATATGAAAAGCATCATAGGATTGAACACTCAAGGGTCTCAAAATGCTTGTGTGAATCAACTCAAAGCTCTCTTTACTAATGTTGTTACTGGAAGGAAATGGAACTTAACTTTCCTCTATTTAGCATAATGTCAAGACTCACAATGACAAACCTCATTAAATGGTATCTCAGGATTAGAATTCTGCTAAAAAAAATGTTTTGAACTTGAAATTAAATGTGCCCTAATTAATCTGTATTGCCACAAGGCGATCTCTTGAGGCTGAAAATTGTAAACTGAAGCCACTATGGAATTGACTGGATGATGACCACTTGATCTCATATTCTGTGACGAAATGCTTAAAGCAATAGTACAGGAGAAACTATTATTGTCTCGGCTTCCTCTTTGACAAATCTCTAACGGTTCCACTCATAACAAATATCGAACTCACGGGTGCCTGCGTCATAATAACACGGGCCATTTTTCCGGATGACCCATTGACAATTGCTACAACGTCTGTAATCTCTGTAAAAAATGTAAATGTCAAACCAATGAATCTGTCCTTCTCCCCAGCTCATAGAGCAATAGAACAGAGTGGTTCCCCATAAATTTGGACGGAACCTAAACACGAATTGGTCACGTGTCCCCAACACCCGGACTCCGAGGTCATCGTCTTTCGATTTGCAATGAAGCTTCAATTCGGCACCTCCTTCCACCCTGTTCTCCACCCTCACCGTCGTCGGGGCTCGGATCCAATCGATAGGGTTCTTCATTTCCACGGGGAGAGACGCTGTTAGTGCTGGCAGTAAGATAAGGGTTAACAAAATGGCATGGTTTCGCCACATCATTCTTCGTTTTCTATGTTTGTGTTGATGATCGTGAGAGACATTTTTTAGGTACGCGTAGTACTTATTATACGTAGGAGATTTTGTATGAGAGTGAGGTTGTTGTGGTGTGATAAATTCCTACGCAGGATCCGCTCTACAAATCTATGAACAAGCTGAATTTACTAATTTGGATAATTATGAAGCTATTTTCCTTTATATTTCTTACTTATCCTGCTTCCTAAATGAGATCGACATAATTAACGGAAAAATATTTACTGTGTCCTAGTACAAGAACGTCAGCTGACTAGTTTTTACAGCTCTAGCTTATTCGAACAAAATGTGTAATGTGAGAATATGTTATGTAATGTCAAATAATATATTACGGTTTTGCTCTCCTATCACATTAGAATATATGTGAAACGGTGCCGGTTTAGTTGATCAGATCTGGCTTCCAAGCTCCAACACTAACAACTCTCTCCACGAGGTGATGCAGAAGTCGTCTAATGTTTCTGACAAAAAAAAAAAAATAGTACAAACTACAAAGTAACATATGTGGATGATAAAAAAAGGGTTAACATTTTTGAAAAATAAGAGGTTTAAAATTATTTTAAGAAGCCAATTTATTAGTGGTCTTTGGGGGTAAAACAACCGCAATCTTAATTTTGAAGAAGCAAGTAATCACGGTCGTGTGTTTATGATAAAAAAATAGAAATAGAAAACAAAAAATAGAGTTTGAGTTATCCATTGCTAACTAACTGCACTGAAAATGCCGAAACTAGTGCGCTCACACACACACATATATATCGATCGACTTCACTGAAATACACCCACACATCATTGGGTGTCATCCATATTGAATTCGACCAAGCATGAGGATGAGAAGGGCAGTATTGATGATAACTAATGTTATGTTCATGGTGGTCGTCGTAACCATGAATGCTGCTGTTGAAGCCAATCGCAAAGATGTCGATAATGTCTTTCCGTTGAAGAAAATAGTGATAGTTAGAAACAGACTCAAGGCTCAGGTGAAGGTGCACTGTAAGTCAAAAGATGATGATCTCGGAGTTAGGGTGCTGGGATATAATGAGAGTTTTCATTTTAAATTTTGGACGGCGTTATTTTTCAGAACCCTATTCTATTGTTCATTTGAATGGCCCGGTAGCAATGGGATCCATTGGTTTGATATTTATGATGACACGAGGAATCATAATGACCCTAAAACTATTGAATGGCTTGTTAAACCCTTTGGAGTGTGCATGTATGATATATATAGTTTGCGATATGATATATGTACTTCTTGGAAAAAGTAGAATCTATGGTATTTTTTCTAATTAAACAGATTAGGTGAAGGGGAAAATAAGAAGAAAAATAAATAAAGCAGGGGAGAAACGCATTGTTCCGAATCTTTTTTCGTCTTGTACTTGTGAATAATTTGTTCTGTATTTTAGTTTCAAGGGGGTATTGTAATAAGCAATTCTGTGCTACAACAGAAATTGACTTTTTCAATAGATAAAAATGGCCAATAAATGTCAAATTTCAGTGTCGAGCTATTTATTGATCGAAATTTTCTGTTGCATCTTTGATCATATTTTTCGTTTCGGATTCTCACAAACTTAGAACGTAACCAATGATATTGGTCACGAAAATTACTACAACCCATATTTTACGGTTATTAAATGTTCTAAACCTGACTATGAATTTGATTATCCAAAACAATCAAACACGCGACGCAAACAGTTGAGGTAGAACTGATAGCTATAAAGAAGCAAGGATCCTTGAGCAATTTGCAGGAGTTGATGCCTTCCCGTACAAGGTTATCTGGCAGCAGGCCATACCCTTGAAAACCTTTTTCTTCTTGTGGACAGTTTACCAGAAAAGAATCCTCACTCATGATGTCCTTAGAAGGCGTGGATGGCAAGAATCCTCACTCATGATGTCCTTAGAAGGCGTGGATGGCTACTACCTAGTAGATGTGAACTCTGTCGAGCGGCTGAGGAAGACATTGACCATCTTTTCCTTGGCTGTAGCGATGCGAAATTGGTTTGGGAGATCATCAGGAAGTTTGTCAAGATTGAGAGCACAATGCAAAGCCAATTATCGGATGTCATTGCAGGTTGGCCTAGCCAGAAGCCTCAAAACCCTTCACATTGGTGCACACAGGTTATTTTACATGATGTCTGTTGGAATGTTTGGAAAGAGAGAAATCTAAGGATTTTTTAAGAGAAAGCATCAACACCTCAAATTGTTTGCTACAAAGTTGGTTGTCAGATCACAGGGTGGCTGGTCAGTGCCAGGAAAGTGGATCGACAGGTTGCCGAGAGCTGGTTAAAAACGCTGAAAGCACATCTTTTACCAAGCCGATAAACTTTACCAGGATTGGATGTGGGAAGGTTTGGAGGATAGGATGACCTTTTGCAAGATTCCAGCAGTCCCACCCTCCTTTCTGTTGTTTGCTGCTGTTTGGGAGGTCTTCTGCAGGGCTTGAAACTGAGAGCTCTCTCTCTTGCTTTGAGATGGACATCGAAGAGATGGATTGCATGTGTTTTGGGGAAGGTGCTTTCTTTTCTTTTGTTTCGTTTTGCACCAGCTTTTTTATTCTGCTTGTTGTTGCTGTTGTTTGTTGCTGCAACCTTGTTTGTCTCTTCCCTTTTCTTAAGTAATAAATTATGTCACCACTATAAAAAAAAAGAAGGTCATCGTGACTAATCCTGCAACTCTGATTCCTTCAATAAGATAAGTTGGCAATGAAAAAAACTTGTTGTTCACTTACCTATTGAAGCGATAGATATCCATCCCACAGACAGTGGCATAGGCAGTATTTGAACCTATCCCTATCATCTTTTCATAATTTAAAGGTATAATTTTTTAATAAATATAATTAAGATTAATTATTTCATATTGTGACAAAAAATAATCATGTATTGATCCACAAACGATAGTTACATCCTGGAGTTCAGCCAGGACTGAAAATCAAACATACGACATATAGCCGGAAACAAAGACAAGGCTTACAGAATGGGCAACCCGATTGCTATCACGACCTACAAATCGAATACTAAAACCAGAATGAGTGTTGAAATGATGTACAACTTCTACGAGCACTGCACCCATCCGATTGTCCCTGACGTCCGCATTGTTGATTTTATCAATGATAACTTTAGCGTCGCCCTTAAAGATGATATCCTCAAACCCAAGGTTCCTACACCACAAAATAACCTCCCGGAGTACCAACAGCTCCACAACCATAGGGTCATCCAGCAGAGGGAACTGCATCCCCTTTACCAGAACAATCTCTCGGGCTGCATTTAGGATAACCACGCCACCAGCCGAATGAGACCCAGCCCTGGTGGCACCATCCCAGCGACAAATCAGGCTAGCAGCTCCAGCCCCTCCAGATTGGTTCCCGGCCCGAACTCGGACCGGAGGATCCCTACTGGGAGACAAACTAACCCACTCGTCATACTGTTGGTTAAACTGCCTCATCAGAGCAGGGAAACTGAACTGTTTACCCTCAAAGACAACCCAATTGCGAGACCGCCAAATCCTCCAGAGGATTGCAACTATTGCCATGAAAAGCCCAGGCTGATTAACCAAAGCCAACAACCTCTTCAGAAACACGGGAAAGGTCTGTCAAGGCAAACCCTCCCCTAGATACTCCAATCCCGAATAATCCCACAGAGCACGAGCCACCGGGCAATGTAGGAACAAATGCTCTAGAGTTTTAGAAGCGCCCCAACAAACTGGGCATCGTGGATGAACTGGGACCTTTCTTTCAATTAAAGCCTCTGTAGTAGGAAGGGCACGATTAAGGATTTGCCAAACGAACACTTTAAGCTTAGGGGGAATATTTGCATTCCGGAGACGAATCCATCCCCCTTGAAAACAACCTTGACCTCAAGGTTGTAGTTGAACTGGATTGCAACTACTCCAAATAAATGTGTTTCTCACAATCCATCCCCCTTGAAAACAACCTTGACCTCAAGGTTGTAGTTGACTTCTACCTCCTTAACCTTCCGCTTTCTTCGTTTCCAATTGCGCTCGATCCCTTGAATAAACTCTTCTCGCACCAGTCCAACTTTCCTCGACTCTCCTCCACTCACGTGATATTTGTCACGTTCTTCACAGCCGAATAATTCGCCCTCTTCCATTTCAAAATCCACGAAGTAAGAATCGGGGAATTGCTCCTCCTCTATTTTGAAGTCCATGAAATAAGAGTCAAAGAACTCTCCTCTATATGGGAGTGGGCTAAACTCCTTTGAAAGCCCATTTGCTAAGCTCTTAAACTCATCTTCTTCTTCCTCAAAGCCCACCTTTGTAGAGAGACAACACATACTCGGCCCAAATTGCTTCCAAAAACACGGCCCAATAAGTATTTCCAATCCAACTCTGTAGTTGTTAGTTCATCAGGTCCACCCACCAGCTTCAACTCGGCCCATTGCGGCCGGTCAAGAGCAAGCCCAGGGAAGCTTCTATTACTGGCCGAACTGCCCATGGCCAACCCAAACTTCCCCCTCTGACCCGGTCCGTTACCCCTCAACCCTTTCGGCCCACTACCAAAGCTCCTTTTAGCCCTCTTCATCTCAATTCGCGGCCCGCTGTGTTGCTCTAGTCGGCCCGAAACGAGCCCAACTAGCTCCCTCTTTGACGTCGCCTTCATCTTCTTCGTTGCTTCGTCCATCGACGACGCCCCATCTCCGGTCGAAACCACCAGGAGCCGTCGGCTCTTCTTTCTCCCGGTCGAAGACGCTATCGGGGACTCGGGCGAGGCTACCGATCTGTCTGTCGCCCCTTCCCTCTCCTTCCTCGGTGAGTGGAGGATTCCGCCGCCATATTTTCTCTTCTTCGAATCCTTCTCAGGCGGCCTCCCCTGCCACTCGTTCTCCGGCGAGAGATCCCTCCCGCGGCTAGGAGGTAAACTTGCTGCCGCCCTCGCCTTCGGCTTCTCCTCGTCGTCATCACGCGCCTCGACGACTACTGGGGCTCTCGCCTCTCGCGCGGCTGGAGTTGCCGACGCTCTTCCTCGTCGGTTGACGCCGCCACGGCGCTCCACCTCGGGCGGCGGTGAACAACTCCGGCGTGTGGTCACGCCCGCTCTCCTCGTTGTCTTCAACGTCGTCTGCTCGCTGATCGTCAACTACTCTGCTCCGCCGACTCTGGTCAGGGTCGCGGTCGTCATCTCCAGGTCTGCGCCAGGCGTAGTGACAAGCGAAACTTTAGTTTCGCGGCGCGGAGGCAATCCCGAGCCCACGATTTTCCTCTTCGACTTGTTCTTCAGCGACGCGATCCATAGCTCCGGCGAGTCCAGCCCACGGTGTGAAGTTTTGGATAGGATCAGAGATTGGTGGAAGAACCCGCAAAGGAGCTCATTTGCCTCAAGGGCAGTATATATACGAAGCCAGAGACAGCTTCCTGTACAAGGGGTCTAGTCAGCATATTTACAACGATAAAATAAATTAACTATCCTCTAACTACCAATCAACAGAAGACAGTAAATATATACAGTAAAAACGGAAACTCCTAAGAACACTAAGTGGAACGGCGTTGTCTGCTCCCAGCTCTTCACTTGCTTATGGTTGAAACGATGTCGTGCCACCAGCTCGGTAGTGTTCTTGCCTTAGACAGAATCAGGCTGCATCTCCATCGTCTTCTTCAATACGCCCCTTCAAGCTGACACATACATATTATGTATGTTCAGCTTGGATGACGATGCCTGCTTAATCCCTTTGTAAACATATCTGCAACCTGATTCTCTGTTTCAAGATGGCTGAGATGGATGAGCTTGGATTGAAGGAACTGTCTGACAACGTGACAATCAACCTCAATGTGTTTCGTTCGTTCATGAAACACAGGATTTTCTGCGATATAGATAGCCGATCGATTGTCACAGTAGACTTCTACAGGTCTTGGATGTTCAATGTGCAGTTCCTGTAGAAGTCTTTTCACCCACACAACTTCACAAGTAAGCTGAGCAAGAGCCCTATACTCAGCTTCAGAAGATGATCGAGAAACAGTGCTCTGTTTCTTTGATTTCCAAATGATCAAGGATCGTCCCAAGGAGACACAGTATCCTGTTGTGGAACGCCTGGTATCTGGACAAGATGCCCAGTCTGAGTCACTGTAGCCTCTGAGCTGTAAATCAGACTTGGAAGGATAGAACAAACCCTGCCCTGGAGCATTTTTAAGGTACTTCAAAATCCTGTATGCAAGCTGCAAATGATTAGAGGTTGGGGCAGCTTGATACTGGCACAATTGTTGAACTGCAAAAGTGAGATCAGGACGTTTAATAGTGAGGTAATGTAGACGTCCAATGATCTTCCTGAACAGGGTTGCTTCATCTTTCCCAAGTAATGGACCATCATCAGAGGACAACCTGGTTTTCATATCAATAGGAGTGATAATTGGCTTTGAATCTGCATAACCAGTGTCCTTTAATAGCTCAATGCAGTATTTCTTCTGGCAAATGTGCATACCCCCCTTTGATCGGGCAATCTCAAGTCCTAAGAAGTAATGGAGATTGCCAAGATCACGGATTTTGAACTGGGAATGCAGAAATTGCTTGAGGGCAGCTATGCTGTGAATATCATCACCTGCAATGATGATATCATCAACATAAACTAGGAGAACAGAGGTACCAGAGGAGTTGCTGTGATGGATAAACATAGAATAATCACTGTTAGACTGTGTGTATCCAAAGCTGAGAAGAGCATATGTGAGTTTAGCAAACCACTGTCTCGAGGCTTGTTTCAAGCCATAAAGAGACTTTCTTAGTCTACAGACTTGGCCAGAATCAGAAATGCCAGGGGAAGATCCATGTAAACCTCTTCTTCAAGGTCTCCATGAAGAAAGGCATTACTGACATCTAATTGATGTAATGCCCAGTCCTTAGCAGAAGCAATAGCCAGAAGTGTTTTGACTGAGTTCAGTTTGGCAACAGGTGAGTAAGTGTCAAGAAAATCCACACCATAAATTTGAGTGAAACCCTTTGCTACCAGTCTAGCTTTATACCTCTCAATACTACCATCAGGGTTGAATTTGATAGTAAATACCAATTTGTTACCTATTGGCCTCTTCCCAGGTGGGCAATTAACCACATCCCATGTATGATTAGCTGCTAGTGCCCTTAATTCTGCATTCATTGCATCTCTCCAGCACTTGTACTTCACTGCCTCTTCAAATGATGTTGGGATAACTGTTGTTTCAACTGCAAACACATACTTCCTATATCAAGATGATAGCTGATCATAGGATAAGCAAGCAGCCAATGGATATGTATACTTGTCAATGTGTGATGATGATGCATGCATAACATAATCATTGTATCTGACTAGTTTCACTGGAACTCTTGTAGGTTTTCGAAGGGCAATGGGAACATTAGCAGAAGGAGAATGGGGTACTGCAGTGACAGGAGGAGAAGGAGAAACTGGAATGGGAGAGGTAGGGTCAGGTATAGGAGAAGATGGGTTTTCTGATTCTGGTGTGACAGGAATTGGTGTGACAGGAACTGGAATGGTGGTGTTTAAATTGGGTTGAGGATCAAAAATGACAGGAATTGGATCAGGTTGTGTGTGGATGATTGAATCAACAGGTGTAGGATTGGAAGAAGTGGAAGGAGGGTGGTTATCTAGACAAGGAATGATGTTTTCATGGAAAACAACATCTCTAGAATAGAACACTTTCTGGTCTAGTAAGTCAAACAGTTTGTATCCCTTTATTCCAGGTTGAAAACCAAGGAAAACACATTGTTTAGCTCTAGGGGAGAATTTGGTTCGATTGTGACCTAGTGTACTTGCATAACACAAACATCCAAATACCTTAAGGTTGGAAAGATCAGGAGGACTACCATACAGAATCTCATATGGTGTTTTGTTTTTGAGAGGGATGGTAGGCAACCTGTTAATCAAGTAAACAGCATGAAGGATGAAGTCTGACCAGAACTTCAAGGGTAGTCCAGATTGGAATTTGAGGGATCTAGCTACATTGAGAATGTGCTGGTGTTTCCTTTCTACCCTAGAGTTCTGTTGGGGAGTCTCAACACAGGACATTTGGTGTGTTATGCCATGAAGGGAATAGAAATCTGGCATATGGAATTCTGCACCTTGATCTGATCTCACAGTTTTAATATGTGCAGCATACTGATTTTGAATCATAATGCAGAAATCCTGTAACAACTGTCTAGCTTCACTCTTTAACTTCATCAAATAAACCCAAACACACCTAGATTTATCATCCACAATAGTGAGAAAATACTGAAATCCATTGTAACTGGAAACAGCCAAGGGGCCCCAGATATCAACATGAATGAGATCAAAAACATGTTCTGCCATGGATTGGCTTGAAGAAAAAGGTAAACGTTTCTGTTTTGCCAAATGGCAGACATCACAATGAAGTAAAACTTCAATATCTATACTAGGATTGGACTTTTGTAACTCCTTAGTACGCAGCAAAGATGGGTGGCCAAGCCTCCAATGCCACAAGTCAAATGACTGAGATGTAAGGTTTGGTGTCTTGATTGAATTCACAAGTATGGATGTGTCTTCTGTGTGAGTGATAATTTGGTAAAGGCCTCTAATCTGACGGGCGGAACCAATCCTCCTCTGGGTGAATAGGTCCTGGATATCACACAGGTTGGATTTGAAGGTAAGTGAGACTGGTAAAGTTCTGGTAAGTCGACTTACAGAAACTAGGTTAAAGGAGAATGCTGGCACAAACAAGACCTCATGAAGAACAAGGCCATTGGAAATTGAAATAGTTCCAGAATGTGTGGCAGGTGACTTGGAACCATCAGGTAGGGTTATAAAAACATTCTTGATGGGTTTATATGTATCAAACAAGGATAATGAGCATGCTACATGATCAGTGGCTCCTGTGTCCAGGAACCACACATTGACAAGTTCCAAAGGATGCTTAAGGAAGTATGAACTCAAAGTAAGTTTACCTGCAAAGTTTGGATTCACAGACAAGTGCCTAGTAACCGAGTTCACCATGGGCTGAGTCTGTTGGTTCTGTTGAGGTTGAGATCCAGGTGACACAGGTGAAGTAGGAGACTGTGGTGGACTGAATTGATTGAGTAGTCTTTGAAGCCTGCTCAGGTCATCAACAGACAACCTAATACTTGTGAAACCATCACCAGCCTCATGTCAACTCTTGGTTTCTGGTTTAGGAAGTATACCACTTCCCTTAGTGCTTTGAATCTGCCTTGCAAATCCAGATGATCCTCCTGATTCTTTGAGAGAATTCTTCCTTTTGAGTTTATAACAATCTGCTATAACATGGTTCTCCTTCTTGCAGTAACGGCAAAACAAGTTGCCCTTAGCAACTTCTTTCCCCTTGTTCTGGTTTGTTGCTAGCAATGCCACTGAATCCACTTGAGATTCAGGATTGGGCTTAACCAGTTGCCTCTCATGCTGGATAGCATAATGAAATGCAGTTTCCATAGCTGGTAATGGACTCATCATAAACAAATTGGTTCTCACCCCTTCATATGAGTCATTTAAACCCTTAATGAACCTAGTCACAAATTCATTCTCTCTATACTTCTTCATGGTAGTCTCAGTGATACAAGGAACTCCAGCATTTGCTGTGCCACCACATTCACAACTAGGAATAGGCAGAAACTGACCTATCTCCTCCCAATATCCCTTCAATTCAGTATAGAACTGGTTTACAGATCTATTACCTTGCTTTGATGAGTATAAAGCAGTCTGCAGATCTGAAATCCTGATGTTATCAGCTTGTCCAAAGCGTTGCCTCAGATCTTCCCACAGCTATCGTGCATTCTCAATGGTGGAGACAGAATCGACCAAGCTTGAGTCAAGAGACCCCAGAATCATGAACAACACAGATGTGTTGCTTTGTTCCCAAGCTGGGTAGGACTCGTTCAGTGGATCTGGGACATGAATTGACCCATTTATAAACCCCAGCTTGTTCTTGCTCTTCAAGGCCACGCGAACTGTCCTGCTCCATAAGCTGTAATTTGAAGCACCAGTGAGTTTGATTGGGAAGACGAGGGACTCATTAGGGTTGATGTAGTAGGGACTGGTGACTGTAGGTGCCACAGTAAGAATGACATTAGGATTTGTAGAAGAAGAATTGGTAGAACTATCAGCGGCTGTAGTTGCCACAGTTTGATGATGGAATTAGGTGAGGAAGAATGCGGGTAAGGGTGAAACCCTAATTGCCTGAGCAACCAGGCTCTGATACCATGTGAAGTTTTGGATAGGATCAGAGATTGGTGGAAGAACCCGCAAAGGAGCTCATTTGCCTCAAGGGCAGTATATATACGAAGCCAGAGACAGCTTCCTGTACAAGGGGTCTAGTCAGCATATTTACAACGGTAAAATAAACTAACTATCCTCTAACTACCAATCAACAGAAGACAGGTAAATATATATAGTAAAAACGGAAACTCCTAAGAACACTAAGTGGAACGGCGTCGTCTGCTCCCAGCTCTTCACTTGCTTCTGGTTGAAACGATGTCGTGCCACCAGCTCAGTAGTGTTCTTGCCTTAGACAGAATCAGGCTGCATCTCCATCGTCTTCTTCAATACACGGCTTGAACCTATGATTGACGATGATCGACAGTCTGGTGGTTTCCTCGGCGGTGGAATGGCCGGATTTTGGAAATCCCTTGTCGTGCCGGGACTCGCTCCCGGATCTTCTTCCTTGTTTGCCGCCGCCAAACCCGCTGGCGTTGTAGAAGTTGCAGCAGCTACCGATGGTGGAGTTGTTGCTTCTTTTCTCACCTGCTCGGTGGTGATCACCAAAAACTGCGACTGTTTGATGTTCTCGGCAGCGGCGTTTGCTAGAGGAACAGCTACCAACGACGACGGTGGTGGTGATGTCGCGGCAACCGCTTCTTTCTCGACCTTCACAGGGGCAGTGGTTTCCCCTTGCTTGAACTCGATTGGGAATGCCGGTTGTTCCAACCAATCTTCAAAATCTGGTTCAGCGACCAACGGTTCGATTACGGCTGCGGTCGGAGGTGGGATTGGACTCCTCTCCGTTCTCGCCGCATCCAACTTCATCTTAAGAGCTTTGGTGAGTTCGTCGATTGAGAGTCCTTCGAATCTCGACATGGCTCTAGTACGAGAGCGATCACATAGATGTGCAGGTAATTGAAAGAAACGCAAAAACATTCGTTATCTACACTCTTAAGTAATTATTAGCAAAACTATCGCCAATTAGACTTGGAAACTTGTTCTTAATATAAGTCAAAACTGACGCTTGGTACACACGATCCTTCTTCATTGTCTTCCTCATCGGAATAAAAAAAAATGAGAGTTAGATTCATAGAGATCCTCGAGCGAAGGGAGTGGACAATTTCTCTAGTATAGGGTACCGCCCCTTCTTTTGCTTGGGTTTATTTGTTTTTATGGATCGATCAAATGGATACCTTGTGTTATGAAGGAAAATGTTCTTTCTACAATTGCAGTTGCAATTTGTAAAATCAAAACTAGTGGAATTGCCATTGTCGCTGGATAATTTTCAGGGTTGTTGGGGAAAAAACCGAATAGGCATAAGTAGAAAAGATGTCGAATTAGGTCTTTATTGCAATTGAAATTTTGTTTATAGTATAATAAATTAATTTTATGTCAATTGATGAACAAGTAATACGTTGTGTTGTAGTGTCAAAATAAATTAAACAAAGTGGTCAACGAGAATATATTAATTAAAAAAATTAAGCAAAGTGGTGATGACTGATTATATGCATTAAAAGAGAAATGAATATATGCATGAGTTACAAAGATGTGATTAAAGGAAGAAAGTTAAAATGTTATATCAGTAATTGGCCTGAATCTAGCAGTGGAAGATGAAGATTCATAAACTATCAGCAAACTTCTCAAGCATCCTTCCATGAGGGCACAACAGCTACTACAACAACAACCTGCCTGCTAATATGAATATGCAAAACGAGAAAGTATAAAACCCTGGAGGTGAATTAGGGTTACTTCATAAAATTCCAACAGTTTTGCCGTTACTGCAAGAAGAATGTTTTACTTCATAAAATTCCAACAGTGACTTCAACCACTACACTTCGCACGACAACTAAGCCAAAGCTCTATACTCAGCTTCTGACGAGGATCGTGACATTGTAGATTGTTTCTTGCTTTTCCATGTCATAAGAGAGTCACCAAGGAAAGTGCAATAACCCGTCACTGAACGTCTGGCGTCAGGTGAGTCTAAATAACCTCTGAGTTGAGTGGAACTTGCTGCAGAAAACCATCAGCCCTGAGCTGGACAGGACTTTAAGTACCTAAGTACCCTGTGTAAGGCTTGCAAATGAACAGTGGTAGGGGCCCCCTAAAATTAACAGAGCTGCTGGACAGGGATGCAGATGTCTGGTCTTGTGGTGGTCAGGTGTTGAAGTTGCCCTAGCAAATGTCGAAATTCTGAACCATCAGAGAGAAGAGTCTCATCCGTTGCTGAAAGAGAAGTCTTCATACTCATAGGAGTTTTGGCATGTTTGGATTCCAGGAAGTCAGAAGAGGCCAGAAGTTCTAAACATAACTTTCTTTGAGAAAGAGAAATGCCTGTTGCAGAGCTGGAAATTTCAATGCCAATGAAATATTTGAGGTTGCCTAGGTCTTTGATCTTGAAGGATGACTGTAGGTGGCATTTAACTTCTTGTATCAACTGCAAATTATCTCTAGCGATGATAAGATCATCAACATAGATAATAACAATCACACAACATCCCTTAGCATGCATTCAGTTTAAAGACAGAGTAATCATCAAAGGACTGGTGGAAGCCAAAGTTCTGCAGACATTCACTGAGTTTAAGATACCATTGTCTACTGGCTTGCTTCAAGCCATATAGGGATTTCTTCAATTTGCAGACCATTCCCTCCATTCCTTTATGATCCTTCAAATTGGGAGGAAGTTCCATGTACACTTCCTCTTGCAATTCACCATGTAGGAAAGCGTTACTAACATCCATATGGTGTAAAAATCAGCCTTTGATTGCTGCAATAGCTAACAACAGCTTAACTGAATTCATTTTTGCTACTGGAGAATAAGTATCAGTAAAATCAACTCCATATGTTTGAGTGTATCCTTTAGCTACTAAACGAGCCTTGCATCTTTCTATTACACCATCAGGTAAGTACTTAGCCTTGTACACCCACTTGTTCCCAACTATGTTTTTGTCTAGTGGTCTGGGAACAATATCCCAGGTGCCATTGGCATCCAAAGCAAACATTTCCTCATTCATGGCTCGTCTCCAGATCTCATGTCGAATAGCTTCTGCATAAGTCTGTTGTTCTGGTATAACAGTGATAGAGAGAGAGAGAAGTATTTGTGTGAAGGAGATAGTTGATCATAGTTGAGACATTTGCTAAGTGGGTAGAGAAGTTTATAGTCATGAGAAGATGTGGAAGATGTAAGAAGACTGACATGATAATCAGAAAGATGAGAAGGTTGTTTGATTGTTCTAGAGGATTTTCTAATGGCTATGGGAAGATCCAAGAAAGGAGGTCCTGGAGATGGACAAGGAACAGGTACAAGAGATGGAGAATCATAGGGAGAATCAGGGATTTCAGAACCAGACGAAGAAGGAGAAGGGGAATAGTCTGGATCTGTTGTTTCATGAACATTATGATCAACAGGCAAAATAGTTTGCGCTAAATCATCTATAGAAGAATTTTAGGGAAGAAAATCACTAGGAGGATCAGTGATAGGGACAGACTTATGAACAGATGCTTGAGATTGCTGGAAAGGGAACACTTCTTCATGAAAAACAACATCCATGCTTATGAACACCCGATGATTATCCAAATCATATAACCTGCATCCCTTAATATCAAAAGGGTAACCCAGAAAACAGCTCTTCTAGCTCTGGGATCAAATTTGCCCTTGTGATCATCTAACACAGTGGCAAAAGCCATACAACCAAATACTCTCAGATTGCTGTAATCTGGAGGCACATCATAAAGACACTCAAAAGGTGACTTATTATCCAACACATGTGTAGGGATACGGTTTATCAAATATGCTGCATGAAGAACAAAGAAACTCCAGAAGCTAACTGGCAAGCCTGATTGTATTTTAAGTGATCTGGCAACATTCAGCAGATGCTGATGTTTCCTTTCCACTTTGCCATTCTGCTGAGCAGTCCTCACACAAGTCATCTAGTGCAGAATTCCATTTTCTTGATAAAAACTTGTCATGTTAAATTCATGTCCTTGGTCAGATCGTATGATCTTAATTGATTTCTCAAACTGATTCTTAACCATTAAACAAAATGACTGCAAGAGTTGCCTTGCTTCAGATTTACTACTCATCAAAAACAACCAAGCAGATCTGCTATGATCATCTACCACAGTCAAGAAATACTTAAAACCATCTAAAGAAACAACATCAACTAGCCCCCAGATATCCACATGTACCAAGTCAAATACAGCTTTACTTCTGGACTCACTTAACGTTTCTGTTTTGATAACTGGCAAATCTCACAATGAGAGGAAGAAGGTAAAACAACATCACTACAATGTTTCTGAATGGATTGTAATCTAGGTAAAGATAAATGTCCTAGTCTTGAATGCCATAAGGCTGACTCCTGACTGGTTTTCACTCCACAAGCTTGGTGTTGGTTGACTCAGCTTCACTCCCAAGCAAGTATAGCCCTCTATCTACCCGGATTGAACCAATCTTCTATTGAGAGATGAGGTCCTGAACACAACAGAAGTTTGATTCAAACAAAAGTGAGACAAGTGTATTTTTGGTTAACTGGCTGACAGAAATGAGGTTGTAAGAGAAACTTGGTACTAACAGGACACTGGTTAGAAGTATCCCACAAGGCAGCTTAACTAATCCTACATGTGTAACTCTAGCCTTTTGATCATTAGGCATATTCACATGTATATTTTGGACACCCTGACATCTCAAGAACAAATTCTATTGCAAATTATATGGTCACTAGCATGCACCTGTATCTAGCACCCATACAGCATAAGCAACATTCTCAAGGTTGATAGTGAGATAAGTTCTACCTGAAACAGTGTGTCGAGATGCAGTGGGATGAGTAGTAACAGAGTTAGACTGAGGGAACTGAGAAGTGGGGCTGGTTGACTGCTGAAGTAAGCTTCTGAGTCTATTGATTTCTTCAGCTGAGAACCATAGAGACTGTCCCTCTTGACGGTTTCTCTTGTCAGATGCAGGGCGGGTAGGACTTTGTGCACTACCATTTGATGAGTTCAAACTTTCTCCTGACCCTATCTCAATAGAGCCTGCAAAACTCTTCCCACAAGCTTCATTCTTCCTTTTGTTTTTCAACTTGTATCCATCCTCAATCATGTGATTGTCCTTCTTGCAATAACGGCAAAACAGCTCTTGCTGTGGCTTCTTACTGTCTCTGCCACCATCCCATCTATCATCTCTTCTCTGGTTGGGATAGTTAGAAGGTGCAGCAAGAGCAATGGAATCAGTTGTGGTCTTGGGTTTTGTAGTACCCATTTTCCTCTCAAGTTGGACCACAGCCCTGTATACTGTGTACATGTCTGGTAAAGGATCAAGCATCAATATCTGGGTTTTGACCTGCTGATAAATTTCATTCAACCCAAGCATTAAACAGATAACTCTCCTCCTATCTTGGTACCTAATCACAGTTTCATAAGTTCGAGAAGGACAATCACAAAACGGTATAGGTTCATAATGTTGCTGTTCATCCCAGCACAACTTCAAGTTGGTGTGGTACTGCCTAACCGTTTGGTTGCCTTGCTTGGCAAGACCAATTTTCTCCTGCAAGTTAGCGATCCTAACAGAATCGCCTTGACTGAACTTTGATTTCAAATACGTCCAAGCCTCAGCAGAGGATCTGATATTTCTAAGACTGGGTACAATATCTTCACTCACAGAGTTACGAATCCAACACAAAATAGTACCATTACATCTATCCCAAGTACTACGAGAAGGATCATTTTCACCAGGTACCTTAACTGTGTCGTCGATGAAACCCCATTTGTTTTTTGGTTCGAAGAGCAACCTCCATGGACTCGCTCCAGAGCAGATAGTTGTCATCGTTGAGCATAAATTCGATGACAGGAAGAAAAGAGTTGTCACTCGTGGCAAGGTATAAGGGGTTGGAGTATGGATCCTCATATCGTGAGGCTAAAGTCTTTCCTCCATCAGAGCTCTCCTCGCCCGTCATTGTTGGAGACAGAAATCAAAGCAGAGCAATAGTATTGTGGTGTAAATGGAGGAAAATGAGAAAGGAGGAAGGATCAGAAACCTAACCAGGCTCTGATACCATGAGAAAGTATAAAACCATGGAGGTGAATTAGGGTTCCTGGAGGGATTGAGTAGAGAGAATGTGCAAAGGGAGCTGTGGAAATTTTGCCAAGATGGCCTTCATTCCGTTTTCTGCGGTCCTTATACATTAGCAAAGAGCTGTAAAGGAATCTACCCTACTTTACCAAAGGAAAGAGTAAAGCAACTAAATACAAACGGTAACTAAGCTGAAACTATTAGAAAGACGCCAAATGACTTATTATTGTACATCGACATCTAACAACTTCCTTCTTCTTCATACGACGCTGATCCGGCTTGTGGAGTTTACCACTTAGACAAATCGACGTCGTTTGGAGCCAGTCTTCTTCTTCGTTCATTCTGAGTAAAAGGAAGCTCAGAATGCTCTGCAACACTTCATCAATGGCTGCTCCATCTACCTTCCTTCACACAAAAGGGGAATCTATGAGCTAACTATAGAACCATAAATACGAGATCAGAAGAGGAAAAAGTTGAAGGGGAAGATCATTAACGACTGGTTCTCAATCAGAAGCTTTGCCAGCACCACACCTGGTAGACTAGAGGAGGTTGCATTTTCCTTAAAATGGGAGCAGGGATTTGAGTTCCAAGACCGATTTCTTCTAGCTTCTGTCCAGCATGGACTGTCTGAAATGGACAACAGAAACCAAACAAGTATGTTTCAGAGGAGTGAAAGAAGCACAGAGGACGGGAGGAAAGAATCTAGAGAGACCATAGAATCAACCTCCAAAAGGATAATTCTTCATGTTAGTCCTAGAACCCAGATGCAGAAACGCAATGAAACCAATCGAGCCAGTCAACAGAGCACCAGCAACCAAATGACTGTTAGCTGCTTGAAGGGAACTCGATGGTAGAAAGGGGTAAACGAAGTTGAGCAATCAGTTGTACTCGATCGGAAATCAAGTAGGAACAGGATCTGCAGAAAACAAATTAAGAAGAAGAAGAAGATGCAAAAACAATCACGGGTGCAGACCTGGGTGGTCCATCTCCTCGATCTTACTCGGTGGTGGCTGGAATTCGACCACCAATTCACGGGTTCCTTTGGGAGTAAAAAAAAAAAATCAAACGAACAAACTATCTGACGAAGAAAGAGATGGAGAAATCATCTGAAATCAAAACAGAACCACCGGATCTGGCTCTTCCCCGGCTGATTGCATCCATAAACTCTCAAATTCTCCACTCGATCACTTCGAACTCCGATCATCACCAAAAAAGAGCTGATCCAGAGAAACCAACCGCAATAAGTGAGAAAAAACTGAGAGAAAGAGAGCGGAGAGAGAAAAAAAAAAATTAAAGCAGAGGAGGAAGCATCCCGCCGTAATCGTCATCCTCGCCTTAGTGAGACGAACGGCGTCCATCTCGTCAGCCTCGCCGTCGTAATCGTCACCACTGAACTGACTCTTCGTCGAACTTGACCGACTTCTGATTCTGCTGCCCAAGGTAGGGAGGAATCAGCTGTTGATAGTGGCTTGATGATTCCGCTGCGTGCGGCAACCCGCTAATCTGCTGGAGCTGTTGCGGTTTCATCGCCACCTCTGGGATTTTTTGTTGTTGTGAGTTGTGACCACCGCTGCCTTTCTGGCCGCCATCACCGCTGCCCTTTTTGTGAGTGGGAAGGGGGAAAGGAGTCGGGGTTTTTTTAACCTTGTTTTTTTTTTTTTAACTTTTACCGATATTGTTCAAGGATGGTTTGGATGGGGTTTGGTTTAGAGATTTAGGTAAGGTCAAGTTTGTTAAGCTTCTACCATGTCGATTATTTGTAATGTAAAGTTTGATGACTTGTAGGGTAATTAAGGTGACTTTATAGTTGATGAATTAACAAAGAGTATGTTTGTTACGTGATTATAGTTGAACAAAGCGTTCGTACAAGAA
Source organism: Linum tenue (assembly GCA_946122785.1). Taxonomy (NCBI): domain Eukaryota; kingdom Viridiplantae; phylum Streptophyta; class Magnoliopsida; order Malpighiales; family Linaceae; genus Linum; species Linum tenue. The sequence goes on from CAMGYJ010000006.1 coordinate 71,333,222, forward strand.
AATTATGGAGGGGACGTCACGTTGATCAATTTACAATAGTAAACTAGTATTTTTTTTTTTTTTTTTTGACAAGGAACAGTTTCATTAAACTGCAAAAGTGAACAAAGTTTTGGGAACATCCAACCCATGGAAAGACACAAAAACCAAATAAGCTAAGGAAAAAGCCCAACAGGAGAGCCCAAAAAGATACAACAAATACAACAATGAAGCCCAATGAAAGAACCCAACCGAGAGGCTCAACCCTAAACCCTATCTGAAATTTGAAAGACACCAAAAGGGAGACTCAGCCGCCGCTTCTTGCTACCTCCACCGGCCAACCAAAAGAGAAGAAGCTCTGACCAAAGAAACCCAGATCAACCCAGTGGGGAACGCCATGAGGAAAGCAACATCGCACTCCAATCAACACCAAGTGACACAAACGAGCAGAACCTCCAACCAAAACAATCAGTCAACCGACGAAGGAAGCAAGAAGAGGCTGAATAAACTCCTGAATGGTGCGTCTCTGCCTTCAAAATCCACAAACCGCATCCAAGCCGAATCACAAGGAAGGCCACTGCATCTCCGAATCACCGCAATCTGTTGGGTAAAACAAGGAGGTAGATGAAAGGCTTGAAGATGAGAAGACAAGCTGAAGAAAGAATCCGCAGCCCCCTTTGTCACTGAACAAAAGACCCAAGAATCTAGATCTAAAACAGACCAGAAAAAGGATCGGGAAAGACTCCTATCATAAAGATAGGGAAAGAAAGGAACCCACGGTGAGGTTCAAGCAAGAGCCCATAGAGGGACTGGAAATGGAAATGGAAGAAGAGATCAAAAGCATGCAGGAAACATAAAAGGGGGGGAGGGCCACCGTCGGTCGCCATGAGGACGCCGGCGACAGCCCTCGATTGAGGCTTGAAAAGAAAACTAGAGAGAAGGCAGAGAGTTTTTGAAATAGAGAGAGAAGGCAGAGAGTTTGACTGGGGTCGGAATATAGTTAGGTAGTAAACTAGTATAGAGTGTTAATATTGGTGAACACATTTTTTAATATAAAAGTATAGTCTTTCTAGTTAGCATTCAAAATTTCATACAATTGGTTAAGTAATCATTAATACAAGTATGACAAAATTACTACTAAATCTCGTATACAACACTTAATTCATAATTTTTATTACACACTGTCTACTCAATTCTCTTCTGTTGATGTGCTGTGTCTGCTCACACGGTCTGTCGACAGTAAGGACACGTGGACTGCGACCGGAACCACTCTCCGAGACAGGCGACGTGGAAGTCGTGCCTGCAGGCCGGTAGCTCCCAGAGCTGGTCGCCAGCTCTGTACTCCTCAAGGCAGATCCCACACTCGGTGGTGATCTGCTCTCCGTCCCGATGAGTCGAGAACTCACGTACACGGAGTGAGGCGAGCCTGTCCCGAGACACAGGCCGAAGCTCCGGAGCCACCGGAATCGGCACCATCTGGAGCTCCTGAGGTGGTGGAGGAGGCTGCTGATGAGGTGGCCCAGAAAAAAACGTGCTTCGGATCCAACAGAAGCACAGGTAACCTCCGTAGACTACAGCCACCGTGCCAAGGACAATAGCCGCGATAACCGTGGGCCAGTCCTTGGTCGGATGGTCAAGAGACTCCGCACTCATGACTGTGACTCTTTTACTTTTACTTTTACTTTGTGGTTTTTGTTTGTACTTTTTTTTCTCCCTTATGAAATCTTAAGGAAATCAATTGTAAACTTTCATATATATATATATGTATACATTTGAGACGTGAAACAACGTTGCTTGGCCATTTTGGGCGTCGTTCGTATGGTCCTTTATTGTTGTTATGAAATAAAAGCAAGTGTCTTTCTTAGGTACATACTACATATCGCAGGGCTCTGTATATGTCCTTCCTTGGTATCGAATCAAAGTGATGACATCATTCAGTAACAGTCTAACACAAAACCAAATCGCTTCACTTACTAAAAATTTCACAAAATCTTCCTTTCGGAACCCAACGCTCTCTCTCTCTCTTACTTTTTTTAAATCCGTTTGCTCTCCCTTCTCTCTAAAGGCCGGCGCCTTTTCACTGCTCAGGGCTGCCGCCGGTGTTCCTCTGCTGACCGGCGGTGGCCCAATGTTTTATTTTTACTTGTTCTTTTTTTATGTTTGGCTTGCCCTGCATTTTTCTCCAGCCCATGGTGGCTCTTTCCGGACCTTCATGGTCACTCTCCAAGTGGTTTTATCCACAGTGTTCTTTTTAGTTTCTAGATCTGGTTTGGCTTTGCTCCTTGGATCTGAAAGTTGCAACTTGTGAGTGCTTCTAATGGTGTTTTACTGTTGGGGGTTCTGCTCCTTGTTGGTGTGCTCATCTCTTTTGGTGAGCAGATTCACCGTTCCTCCCTTCCTTCTTCCACTGGTTTTCTTGAAGACTTGCTGCCGACTGAAGTGGGGTGTGGTGTCATTTTCGGTTTCGTTGGCTTTGATTCTCTGGCTTCCTGGAGATGAAGTTGATTCTTCATTTTTCCCGGTTCCTGGTCATCCGTGCCTCCGGCTTCCTCGGCCTTTTCAGCTCAGAGCATCCCGGTTTCAGCCTGCCCACCGCCGAGTAATCCCTTCCATGAGATTCACTGTGATGGGTCGTCTCTGAACGATCCCCAGGTGGCGGCTTATGGCGTTGCAATGTTCAATAGCCATGGGCCTGTCTGGTTTCGGGCGAGCTGGAACCTTGCTTGTGTTGTGCTGAATGTTGTGGAAGCAAGGGGTTCTGGGTTCTCAATGTTAGCATCCTTTTGTGGAGATTCTTTTGTTGGGTTCAATCTACTTACTGTTCTGTTTCTGGCCTTCTCTTTTGATTTAGATTGCTTTCACATTTGACTCCATTGTTGCTCTGTTTTCTGCTTTCATTGTGGTTCTCAACCCCTGTAACCTTGACATTATTGCAATACAAGTTCTCCTCTTGTCAAAAAAAAAAAAACTAAAAATTCACAAAACAAGATCTAACGAATCGCAAACTACTTATTATCATAAAGCACGGTAGTCCAATCTCTAATGATGAAGAGTAGCATAGGCGTTGATGTGATGCATTTTGTTTGTATTTTTTAGCAATTATTATAACTTAATATAAAGTGAAACACTAAGCTGGAAGCGGAACAAATAATAATTATATAAAGAAAGTAGCTTGAAAATTTAGCTTATTAGGGTACTGATCAAATCAGATTAGACCAAAAAAATCGTGTTTTAAGTCTCACAAGCTGGTAATAAATAAAATAAAGTCTCACAAGCTAATGGTGACCCGCGACTTAAAAACTTGATGTTATCATGAGACAAGTGTTAAAAATCGAACAAGAAAACTATTCATTTCCAACAACAAGTACGGCTTATAATATTTGCATGATAGTTTATCCTAATTGCTTGATTAATAAAATAAAACTGATGGTTAAGATAGAGATATTGAATCGAAACATGAAGCTTGAGAGAACAACTTGAAGCAACCTCCCTCGGCCTGGTTGGTCCCTCCATTAGCCCTTAGCCCCCACTTACATCTGGGCCAGCTGGTGATCCATCAATATTACCTTTGGGTCCGAATCCAATCAAATTCCCAATTAAGTAGTGAACCCACCAATTTTGTTTCGTTGTTAATAGCATTTTGTACCTTCTATTATTATCGATTAACAAACGCACCTCTTTATTAAATTTTTTTGCACAAACTTACTCTTAATAATATTAAAATGTAACGATCGTACCCTTCCATCCAATTTTTTGTTATAGGGCCGTTATAGACTTATCACTTATACCATTTTTTTCTATATGTAAATATATAAAACCTTATCAAATGGGTGTAATTAGTAAAAGGAATATTTGATAGTCAATATTATAAAAAGGTAAAGAGGGAAAGTAGGTACTCTTTGGATAGATTCTTTTGGACCAATGGACGCGATTTTTCAGGCTCGTAATAAAATAACTTTTCAATCTCATACGAAACTTCAACGGACCATATATCATTTATTTTGTATCAGATTTAAAAATTATTAAATAGAGACTAAATATATAAACACCTATCAACCACCTGTCAAACACCCTTAAAAGGCCAGCAACAATTGATCATCAAACAGCAAGCAGAATTCAAACATTTCTACCAAAAGTAGAAAAGTCATATATATATATATATATTTATATGAGGTGGCTACTTCGGCGCACTCACTTTTTTGGGTGCACCAACTCTAAAAGTGTCCATAATACATCAAACTTTGAATTTCAATTTGTACTCTCAATATAATATGATGATATGACATAGAATCATAAAAAATCAATCGGCTTAATTGCAAGTTTGGTCACTCGAATTGCTACAAAATTTCACGTTTACCACTCAAATTAATTTATTTCATTTATAGTCACTTAAATTAGGTTAACAGTTCAAGTTTGGTCACTGACCGTTATTCTCTGTTAACTTTTGCTGATGTGGCGGTCAACTCTTATAGTTGACCGTTAAATACATGACGTGGCAATTAAAAAATTAAAAAAATTAAAAATTAAAATTTCCACCTCAACTATTAAAAAACAATAAAAAATAAAAACCTTTTCTAATCTAACCTCGGCTTGGGTTGCTCTGTTTTTGGACGAAGGTGACGACTCCAATTGTCAAAGATGCCAACAACAACTCTAATCAGTTAAGGGAAGAAGGTCAAGTAATTTGGTACTGAATCTCCATGGCTAACTACCCTTTCCCTAATCGGAGATTACTTTATGGCCTGCTCTTTTCCACTAACACCTTCATTATTCAAATCGTCATGGTGATTTATTATTAGCTATAGTTCACGACTCCACGTCGGTTGACCTCTGAGCACATTATGATAGAGCATGTCTCTCTGTTTCCCCCCCTTCCACACAACTGGACTCCAACCTCAACTCCCAGCTAGGCGACACCAACAACGGCCTCGCCATCTTCGGCCCCAGCGACGCCGCGTTCACCAAATTGAAGACCCCCGGCCGGTCATTGAACCGGCAGGAGAAGATGCAGCTCGTGCAATTCCACATCGTTCCCACATTCATCTCGAGGAAGCAATTCGAGACGGTGAGCAACCCCCTGAAGACGCACGCCGGATCAGGGGACCGTTTCTTGCTGAACGTGACGGCGAGTGGGGATTCGGTCAACGTGACGACCGGAGTGATCAACACGATGGTGTCGGGAACCGTTTACACGGATACCCATCTGGCGATATATCGAGTGGACGATGTTCTGCTTCCCGCGGCTATCTTCGGCCCCAAGGAGAAATCCCCTGCAGCGGCGGCTCCGGCTGCGGCGAAGAAGGTGAAGGCGGATGATGAGTCCGACGATGAGGGTGAGGATGGGGATGGCGATGGGGTTAGCAAAAATGTATCGCGGGGAGTAATTGTGGGTTTTGGTTCTTTGTCACTTGGAATTTGTATTATTCTGGCGCAAATTGCTCTGTTTTTGTGAGCGATGGAGAATTGCTGCGGATTTTGGTATGGATTTGGGTACCAAAGTTTGAAAGATCTTAACTTTAGTCGAAATTTGCTACTCGGAAAAGGAAAACATAGTCCCAACTGGTTTATGAAGGGATTCGTGTAAGTGAAAATCGGAAGCCGATTAGGAGACGGAAACAGAGTGGCCTACTCATATATATACACGAACGAAACTGGAGATTCATTATAAGAGGGAAGGAACCAAACGCAGAGATATAGCTAATCACTGCGTTCTGTTTCTACTTTTGTGTGAAATTTTACACCCGTTAGCCGCTCAAGGCTATAACGTCCGTCGTGAACAGAGATGTACCAATGCCGCCAGCAGCGAAGAATAAGTGCGACGGCGGTAGTGATGAAGATTCGTTCGATGAGCTTTGGAGCCACGTGGAAGAGGCTTTGCGCCACCAATACAAGGATGAAAGCATTTACTTTTCTAGTGATGGGCGCATCAGCCTAACGGAGACATCGAAAACGACACCTGCACGGAACAGGCCGGTGAGAAGGCTATCACCGGAGCAACGCGTCGTTGGCAACTTCTGCCGGAATTGTCGCTCGTGCGAGAAGCTGCGTATGCGCGTCCCGGAGGGCTCTGGTGATCGGACCAGATCAGTGGTTGTCTTTCCCCCTTTTCTGGTACCCAATGTATTTTATTTTTTGCAGTCTCCCATTTAATTAGTGTAGAATTAGAAAAGGTTTTTATTTTTTATTATTTTCTAATTTTGAGGTGGAAATTTTTATTTTTTATTTTTAATTGCCACGTCATGCATTTAACGGTCAACTATAAGAGTTGACCGCCACATCAGCAAAAGTTAACGGAGACTAACGGCCAGTGACCAAACTTGGACTGTTAACCTAATTTAAGTGACTATAAATGGAATAAATTATTTTGAGTGGCAACCATGAAATTTTATAGCAACTCGAGTGACCAAACTTGCAATTAAGCCAAAATCAATCTATTACCCTAACCCCTTAACCTCCAATTTTGAATCCCAACCCAAAATCCCAAATTGTAAACCTAAACCCTAACCCTAAATCCTAAATCCTTCAATTTAAAGTAAATTTTGAATGATGTTTTCCCCCCAGATTCATGTGCTTCTTGTTCATAATTCATGACCAACAATTGATACTGTTTTGACATGAATCACATGCTCAGAATGATAATTATGATGCGGGTGCACCGAGTGCACCAAAAAAAGTGGGTACACCGAATACGCCACCATATATATATATCATCAGTTAAAGCAAAACCAACAAGAACAACACAAAAGTTAGGTAAATGACAAACAAACATGCAATTATCAACAACTACATTACTACCAATGTACAATTCTAGGGTTTCCATCTGACAATCACTTCTGTTAGGATTTTTAGTGGTGTGAATGGAAATAAAAGGGAAAAGTTTCAAGAGAGTCTCTTGAAGTACCATGTTGGTAAGATGTGGGAAGGCACGGCCTCGAATTCGATCGATTTGATGTAATATGTGGTTAATCGGTTAAATTGGTTTGTGTACCAAACGGACCAAACCAAACCGAGTTGAACCAAATCGAACCGAACCGATGTGGCGGTTGGAATAACCAAACCGGTCCAACTATCATGGGCCGAACCGATGCAATGGTTCATAATTTCAAACGAACCAATGCGTTGGTTGGGGTGTAACCACCCATATGAAGAGTTGCCTCCCTTCAATGCATCCCTTCATTTTCTATAAATAGCACCATACCCCCTCTAGTTTTAACTATGAGTTTTACATAGATTTTTCCGATACGAAAATTCTGCCAAAATCCAAAACTAGTTTTTCTGCATTCTTTTCAAAGAGAAAATAGAGTCAAGTGTGGTTCTCACCGTTTTGCTGCGTTCGATGGTTTCCGGGGTTTGAGGTACCGCTACGCCGGAAAAGGTACGTCCTTTCTATCCTGGGAGGAATCATTCCATAACCTTGGATACTAGAGGGGAATAAGATTTTTTAAGGAGAGATAGTGAATTCTATCGGCTAGGACGCTTGCATGTGTCTTTGCATGTTTTCTTAATCTTATGTGTTTGCTTGTGTTGCAAGAAAATAGTATACGTGAACAATTTCCCCAACAATCTTAAAGAATTTTTCTGATTTTTGTTATTGTTCTCATAGTCTATTTGGTTTCCGAAAAGTTCATGCGGAATCTATCAGATTTGGGTTTATTTGTTAATTTGTGTCTGTATCTTTGTTAATCTCTATACATGTGTTTGCCATAGTAAAATTGGCTGTTCATGCATGAAGAAGGAAACGGTTATATCTCTGTGGAGTCATTTCAATATTATAATCAATGATCCTTAGTATCCTTGCATACATCTGGTATTTGATGATATAGTTTAGTTGGAACACTCGATTCCTTCTGCGGAGCAAACATGTTTGATATATATATATAATTGGCAGTTATATATATGTTCGTTGTGTATGTATATTTGTTTTGGTTCCTGTACATGGAAAAGTGAACGAAACAAAAATGGCATGGAAACAGTGTCATTTGGCAGTTGCATGGATGGAACATGGATTGAAGGACACGTCACCTTCCTTGGTTGTTTTTATTATGAATAAAGTTCCATGGATAAAGTTTCTGTGACAAATAGTTAGACAGTTGCAGCCAGATTAGGTCCATGCATGCATTCGATGGCTTTATGGTATAATATATTTATATATGTGATATAATTATCATTGATGTCGGTGCCAATTTCAGTGGCAGCGTGTGTCCATTTTTATTCATTATTTGATGTTATTGTGTGTGTTCCAATCAGTGTGTTCGTTCTGTTAGAAAAAGAAAATGGTTGGTAGCACCCCCGGAGTATGGAGTCCAACTCACGAGGATGATGACGATGACGTCATAGAGGTCATCAATATCGAATCAGCTCCGGAGATCATTGATCTCTCTACTCCCGAAATGGAGTTTGACAATGAAGAGTGGTTCGATTTTTATGACGATAGCGGGGATTTGCTATATAATGACATTGGTGGAGAGCATCCAACCAATTATTGGACTCTAGATGGAATACCCATCTATGATTGGTACTCAATGGGTCTTAATGTGGACGATTTGGGCACCCATGTGGACTCGATGGAGAGTATGGGGGAAGAAGAGGAATTTGAGGAATCGCAGAACGAAGAGGAGTACTCCGACATAGCGACCGATGAATGCCTCTCTGATCCTGACTTCGACCCCAAGAATCCTTAGGATTCTTGTATATGTATTGTAATCTCCTTTGAGGAGTAGACATATGTATGTGTGTATATATACATATGGTATATGTGTGTGCCTATGTAAGTCGTGTATTTACATGATGAATGAAGGACAAATGTTCTTATCTCCCAAGTGGAAAATTAGTTGGATAAAACCTTACGAGTTTGTTTGGTTCCAAAATTAACCACAAAGTTTTAATGCTTTTATTGCATTGGTCCATTTCATTTTTGTGGCATGGATGAATGATAAATGTGTCAATTTAATTTGGACTTCATTCAAGGTGATGCATGAGATGATGGAAGTACTTATGATAATCCTTCATGGACTAAGTAACGGTGGTTTGGATAGTAGTAAACTATCTAGTGGGAGAATATGAACAATCATAGGTGTGTAAAACCTATGGAGTGTGGCAAGTGAGGACTTGTGAGTCAAGTCTATCTAAGCCGGAATGGTTGCAAACGTAATGTTCATAGTATGTTGGACATAGTTTGAAAGAGTAGGTTTGCATTACGAGTAAGCCATAAGTGATAAGGAATTCTAATTCCTAAGATGCTTGTGATGACATAATAATTTGTTTATTATGTATGTGGTTTAGGACTTGATGTTTCCTATGCCATGAGGGCAAGGAAAATGAAGCTATGATTGATCCTTATAGGGATTTAATAAGCTAGCCAAATGATGGTTGTCATCAAGATAAGCATTAGGTCTGAATTGTTTATGACCTATGATTATCAACGTGAAGCTCATTGACAGAATTGTTTATGGTATATAGATATATATCATTGGAAAACAATTTGGCATGAGAGCTCAATTGAGATGATCTTATTGAACATAAAGACTGGATTACTTATGGTATATTTATGACGTTTATACCATTGGAAAGTAATTAGACAATCGAATTAGAAATTCGTTTGAATTACTTGTGGTATATCATGTTACATAGATGAAATGTCATTGGAAAGTAATTAGATGGAATTTCCATTACTGGAATGCATTTGAATTACTTATGACGTCTCAAGTTGCCTTGATCAATACCATTGGTAAGTAATTGGATGATTTTTCTAATAAAAATCTGAATTGTTTGTGGTATGCTAATCGAGTGAGATCATACCATTGGTAAACAATTAGATACATATAGTGGTTGGCAAGTTCAATAAGTAAAACCATGGAAAATAAATGGGATTATTCCATGATGTTTGGCAAAGGGTAGAATTGTGGGGGAGAAGAGCTAGCCATTGTTTTGGCTACTATCTCGAGACCCTACAATGGGACGCAAACCTATCCATAAGACAAAAGTGGAAAGGTAAACAAAGTCATACTTGAAAGTATGAAGGTGTCCAATGAGAAAGTGAGAGTGCTTAAACCTTGTGGAGTTAACCCAGTCCAAGGGTATAACTTATGAGTAAACTCTAGCGTATAATGACGTTATGTCAGAGAGCTAGAATATTTATTGATGTTGATCCACTATTCCCAAATAGATGCTTTTGACCATATACATGAATGTATATGAACAACATTCCCCAAACCGAAAACGTTGGTTTCAACAACTATGGCGAAATAGTTGAAATGTGGGGGATAAATTGGGGAGAAGTGATGTGGAATGTCGCTTGGATGATTCCAAAGTGAAGTGATGTGAATACTTAGGATTTTACGTAAATTCTAAGTTAAGTCATAGATGTCACTACATTTGAAGAGATACTTGTGAAAATCAAGTACTTTAAGGTTTATGAAGTAGAGAGACTTCAACACCGTTGGCATGTGTTAAGATTATTGCAAGGCAATAAAATCAAGGCAAACACACATGATGTGTAGTGAATCGAAAAGAGACGAGTCTTTGGTGAATTTTACCCAAAGGAACTCACTGGGTGAACCAAAAGCCATAGTCGATTAATGGATAGGCATTTATGGTTAACGAGGAGCAGTATCTTGGAAAATGTCTAAGTTAAACTCTAAGACCGGTGAAGTTGAGTAGTTTGGTCCGCAAAGACTGGCGTTAATAAAACGCATTTGTGCACAAAATGGTTATTGCAAGGGCTAGAAGTGTTATGTGAAAATCTCGTCGTAGAAACATAACATTATTGATTGGTTAATTTCTAGCGAAGTTATCGGAGATGATCAGTTTAGATCAAGTGATAACAAACATGGGGGCCCATCTAGAAATTAATTTAAGCATTGAAGGGAATGGACTCGTGGCCTAGGACAAATCATCATGGCGGTAACTCTACCTAAGCAGGATTGGCAGACCCAACCTCTAGGTACAAGGAGAAAACAAAGTTGTGATTGATGGTCCGACATTGTCAAATTATTCAAAGTCCATTCTCATGATGAGACAATGTCCAACTATAAGGGTAAACCTAAAGATGGAAGGTTTTTAATGGCTTCTAAGTTTGACACAGGATGTGATCAAATAGTGTATTTTCAGAATACACGTTTAGAAATCACCTATGTGAGTGTGAAGTGGAGCCGCTTCAAGGAGAATAAAAGAAGGCCAATTCTCTAAGCACTCATGAGACCAGGCGGTGTTCATGGCTGAAACGAACACAACAATGAGAACCAGTGAACGGATAAGAGTTAGGTGTGTGGCATATGTTGTCTTAGTATACAAGCAAAACCGACGGTTCAAAGATATCACATCTACCGATTGGTGAGTATACTCGATATATGTTCACTAAGGAAGGTTCAAAGGGAAACCTACCTATTCCGATGCAACTAATTCTTAGTCGAGAATCACACAGTTTTTTGCATAGTTTTAAAATACAACATTCTCCATTCATGTGGGGGATTTTTGGGATTTTTAGTGGTGTGAATGGAAATAAAAGGGAAAAGTTTCAAGAGAGTCTCTTGAAGTACCATGTTGGTAAGATGTGGGCAGGCACGGCCTCGAATTCGATCGATTTGATGTAATATGTGGTTAATCGGTTAAATTGGTTTGTGTACCAAACGGACCAAACCAAACCGAGTTGAATTAAATCGAATCGAACCGATGTGGCGGTTGGAATAACCAAACCGGTCCAACTACCATGGGCCGAACCGATGCAATGGTTCATAATTTCAAACGAACCAATGCGTTGGTTGGGGTGTAACCACCCATATGAAGAGTTGCCTCCCTTCAATGCATCCCTTCATTTTCTATAAATAGCACCATACCCCCTCTAGTTTTAACTATGAGTTTTACATAGATTTTTCCGATACGAAAATTCTGCCAAAATCCAAAACTAGTTTTTTCTGCATTCTTTTCAAAGAGAAAATAGAGTCAAGTGTGGTTCTCGCCGTTTCACTGCGTTCGATGGTTTCCGGGGTTTGAGGTAACGCTACGCCGGAAAAGGTACGTCCTTTCTATCCTGGGAGGAATCATTCCATAACCTTGGGTACTAGAGGGGAATAAGATTCTTTAAGGAGAGATAGTGAATTCTATCGGCTAGGACGCTTCTTTGCATATTTTCTTAATCTTATGTGTTTGCTTGGACGGCGGTAGTGATGAAGATTCGTTCGATGAGCTTTGGAGCCACGTGGAAGAGGCTTTGCGCCACCAATACAAGGATGAAAGCATTTACTTTTCCGGTGATGGGCGCATCAGCCTAACGGAGACATAAAAAACGACACCTGCACGGAACAGGCCGGTGAGAAGGCTATCACCGGAGCAACGAGTCGTTGGCAACTTCTGCCGGAATTTTCGCTCGTGCGAGAAGCTGCGTACGCGCGTCCCGGAGGGCTCTGGTGATCGGACCATATCAGTGGTTGTCTTTCCCCCTTTTCTGGTACCCAATGTTTTTTATTTTTTGCAGTCTCGCATTTAATTAGTGTAGGATTAGAAAAGGTTTTTATTTTTTATTATTTTCTAATAGTTGAGGTGGAAATTTTTATTTTTTATTTTTAATTTTTAATTGTCACGTCATGCATTTAACGGTCAACTATAAGAGTTGACCGCCACATCAACAAAAGTTAACGGAGACTAACGGCCAGTGATCAAACTTGGACTGTTAACCTAATTTAAGTGACTATAAATGGAATAAATTATTTTGAGTGGCAACCATGAAATTTTATAGCAATTCCAGTGACCAAACTTGCAATTAAGCCAAAATCAATCTATTACCCTAACCCCTTAACCTCCAATTTTGAATCCCAACCTAAAATCCAAATTGTAAACCTAAACCCTAACCCTAAATCCTAAATCCTTCAATTTAAAGTAAATTTTGAATGATTTTTTCCCCCAGATTCATGTGCTTCTTGTTCATAATTCATGAGCAACAATTGATACTGTTTTGACATGAATCACATGCTCAGAATGATATTTATGATGCGGGTGCACCGAGTGCACCCAAAAAAGTGGGTACACCGAATACGCCACCATATATATATGATATATCATCAGTTAAAGCAAAACCAACAAAAACAACACAAAAGTTAGGTAAATGACAAACAAACATGCAATTATCAACAACTACACTACTACCAATGTACAATTCTAGGGTTTCCATCTGACAATCACTTCTTCATCATCGATAAATAAAAGAGTCTTCACTTGATGATTGAGAATCACCTATTGATATCGCTGAAGCGAGAGAGAGGATGAAGAATATCCCACTAATTATGTTGCAACGAGAGATAAAGAAAGGCCGGAGAATCATCAAAAGATTTCAACGAATCACGAGAGAGCGAGAGAGAGAAGACAAAGACCAAGATCTATTTTTTTTTTTTTTTTTTGTTATTTCAGTAGCATGAAGAAGAAGAAGAGAAAAAAAAAGACGTGATAAAAAAGACCAACAAAGCCGGGAACAACAAGACTCTAGCCATCTTAACAAAGATAGCCTAGTTATTTCCTTAACTATAACCCCATGAAGAAACTGTATCATAACCCCAAACCTCCTTAATCTCCATGACAAGGCCAATCGAGGCAGGCAGCTAGATATGATCAGAAAGAAGATCATCATCAACGGCGGCCGTAGCAGCTGCACAAACCTTCTTCTGAACAAAACACTTCATCGTTGTGGGGACAATTAGTAGGGTCCGCGTCCCAGCAATCCTCGTTACTTCTGCACTGCTTCTTTGCATTCGCCGTCATGGCGGTTGTAGTAGCAGTAGAGTCATGATCACCATGTTCATGATGATGACTTCCAGTCTTGACCACGATCTCCCTTGAGCTCGAGATGCCTACAACTTGAATTCATGGCCAGATCATAATGAACCAAGTGAAAATTATTGTAAATAGAATTCCATGTAAATTTTGAGAATATAAGACTAGTTATGATAGCTCACCGGCTAGGAGTAGGAACGAAATAATGAGAACTGCCATCATCCTGCTGCTGCTTCTTCTTGCGGACGCCATTGTTGCTTCTTGATGTGGGTTTCGAGTTTATGGTTATTATCCTAAGCTAATTATAGCTACATTTATAGTTATAGGGCACGTCCGTCCGTGGAACACTGTGTATTTTTCATTGGGTGGTTGGTCTTTTTTTAAAGCTATAAATGGAAACGGTGTAAATTAGGGAGGGGAGGAGCAGTGGTGAGTCGCTTTTTGCAGGAAGTAATTCGCGGCCGAATAAAAGGCTGTGTTTTTGGGCCGGTCGGTCGTTATCTCTTATGTTGGAGAAATCGACGTCGCCGTGCCCAAATGCCGTCGATGTAGTAAGCCCGTATGAGGCAGGGGGAAAGGAATCATCATATCTACGAAAACTAGCTTATTACCCGGCCCGTTGGCCGGATTACTGTATGTTACCCACTTGTGGAATGGGAGAGAAAACAAGTGAGAGTGAAGGGATTGGGATTCCACTTGATTAGGACCGACCCACTAATCCGATTCTTCCCGACCTGCCCCAACCTAAAGGGTCAGAATGAGTCAATAAGAAAATACGAACGGAGAGGATTAGTCATATATCTTGACTCTTCAGAAGTGGGTCAAACAGGATCAAGGTTGGGTGAGGGCAATTTTTAGCGCTAAGCAGAGTTCTGGGTTGAATAACTTTACTTAGACCTAGAAATTGGTGCTGATGCAGACTGCAGTTTTTATTATACCATCATCAATCATCATTGAATTAGTCCTGGGCATCCCTCCCCATTGTCGGTCTGAATTCTGATGATGGCTTCATTCCTTGTACCAGCCATATCAGCGAGTTGTCATCTCGAGCATGATTTGCCTATGTACAAATGATACAATTAGAGTCTGAAACTGAATTCAAAGAAAAGGAAAAGAGAATTCTATCACATGCCAATAAATACACACATAATTAGAGTATGAAACTGAATTCAAAGAAAAGATCATTGGCATGTGATAGAATTCTCTTTTCCTTTTCTTTGAATTCAGTTTCATACTCTAATTGTATCATTTGTACATAGGCAAATCATGCTCGAGATGACAACTCGCTGATATGGCTGGTACAAGGAATGAAGCCATCATTAGAATTCAGACCGACAATGGGGAGGGATGCCCAGGACTAATTCAATGATGATTGATGATGGTATAATAAAAACTGCAGTCTGCATCAGCACCAATTTCTAGGTCTAAGTAAAGTTATTCAACCCAGAACTCTGCTTAGCGCTAAAAATTGCCCTCACCCAACCTTGATCCTGTTTGACCCACTTCTGAAGAGTCAAGATATATGACTAATCCTCTCCGTTCGTATTTTCTTATTGACTCATTCTGACCCTTTAGGTTGGGGCGGGTCGGGAAGAATCGGATTAGTGGGTCGGCCCTAATCAAGTGGAATCCCAATCCCTTCACTCTCACTTGTTTTCTCTCCCATTCCACAAGTGGGTAACATACAGTAATCCGGCCAACGGGCCGAGTAATAAGCTAGTTAAATTATTATAGTAGTTAGGAAAAGGAGATTATAGAATAGTAGTTAGAAAAAGGAGATTATAAATCTACGTATAATTGTCATTTGGAATTATTATGAAATAAACAATCAATTAAATCAATTCCTGATCTCCCTCTCTTCCTCTGACCTTCCCCTCCTCTCTTCCCCCCACCATAACCACGTTTAATCCACCCCAACCGCCATATCACTAACCTCACCCTAATAAAGTAAACCTCCCTTTATTACGGCTGGGAAAATAGACCAGACCGTTAGAAAAACCGTGGTCTAAACCGTAACGCACAGTTTGGTCTGGACCATAGGCCGTTAAGTATGGTCTGATCTGGTCAATGGTCTGTATTATTTTATGTTTTGATTTTTTGGTCTGGTCTGGTCTAGACCGCAGTTTACTGGACCAAACCGTGGACCCAACCGACTTGTCTATACGCCCATTCGATCACTCTCCCAACTCCCACAATGACACCCAAGTCTCAACCTTAATTTTGAGAATCTCTTCCCTCCTTCATTCACAACCACATTTAACCAGAGAGTAGAGATAATCGTGTCTCTATATGACATTATGTTAATGTTTATAACGTTATGGTGCAAGTTGGGATGCTTTTACTTTGTATTTTTGTTATGTACTAAGATTTAGGGTATTAAAATTATTCATGCATGTTAGGATTAATGTTTTAAGGCAAATAACAATTATTTTTCTTGGTTATTGGTTCAATTTTTTGTGTGGTTGACTAAACAAATTATTCATTTTTCTTTGAGTGTGATCTATCTGGACCAGACCGCACATACGTGGTCTGGACCAGATCGTATAGTCTGTGGTCTGATCTGTGGTCTATCCTTTTGCCTCTCGATCTGGACCAGACCGCACCGTTTCCCAGCCCTGCCCTTTATCCAGGCACTCATCACGAAAGTAGAAATGTATATTCGCCACGCTAGTTATTTATGTCTTAATCTACAAAAATACATCACTATTAGGATTTCAATCAAGGTCTCTTCAAACAAAAGTAAGAATTAATGAATCATAATTAATTACATTAAATAAATTGGTTGTATTTTTCTAGATTAAAACATATAGAAAGCAAAAAATAAGAAACTAGTAGGACTTTTCCACCACAGTTGGCTAGCCTATTAAGTATCCCTTACATATTTCGTTGATTTTGTGAACGAAAATATAATAACCCAAGCAGTGAGAAACCATCTAATAAAAAAAATGTTTTATAGCAAAGAGTAATGAAAATATTTAGGTTCCAATGAATGTATGTAAATAAATAAAACCATATCGAATGGTTGTAATTAGAGAGAAAGAGATTTGATGGTCTATATATATTTTTATTATTATTATAAGGAGGCCTCAGCCAAGATTACAGACGCTTAAGAACAAAAACAAATCCCCAAACACCAGGAGGGAACCGAGCAAAAGCAAACGCTAGTTTTGCAACACACTATGAGGAAAGCTCACTCCTCTCACATCATCTAAAAGGATCTGACGTAAATCCGGTGGAGGTTCCGTAAGTTCATGCCACCCAAAGGGATAGACGAGATTGTGCTTCGAGAGCCAGTCTGCAACTCTATTCCCTTCACGGTAGGTATGGACTATACGAACTATCCACTCTTGAGCCAGCTGCTTGCGAATGGAGCCCAACATGGTTGCAAGGGGGTGGAAACGATCTGTCTGGCTCTGAATCAGATCAATGGCCAGTTTGGAGTCCGACTCTAGGATCAGAAACCTGATATCCTTCTGCCACGCCAGCTTGAGACCTTGGTGAATCGCCCATAACTCCGCCTCAATGGCTGTTCCTAAGCCCACCTTACTGCAGAAACCTGTAATCCAGTGACCATCATCATCTCGTAACACACCTCCAGCGGAGGTGATCCCCTGAACACCCTGAGATGCGCCATCGGTATTCAGCTTACACCAACCCGTCGGGGGAAGAGACCAACTAACCTGCACTTCCCTTCTTGGCGGGGCTTGTAACTTTCTAATCAATTTCGAACCCACCTCCCAAGCTGCAATCCAGTCTTTGGTTTTGTGGCGAATGAAATTCCAAAGAGAGGAATTGGTGAGGCATGCACCCTTGTAAACCTTTTCATTTCTGTTATTCCAAATAAACCAGCAGGTGAGGCTGAAAAAATCACACCAACTCCCATGCCAACTTCCTCTCGAAGAGTTGCTGATGTTTTCCAACATCCACTCATCGTGCTCTTGTGAGAAGAAACGGGGGAGCAACTGGTTGGGGGCGACCTTCTTCCAAACAAAACTCGCTGGCCTGCAATCCCGCAATATATGTAAGTTGGTCTCGGTGATGTCTTGGCAACGCGGGCACGTGTCATTCTCAGTAAAATGACGGTATTTCCGGACACTGTTGGAGGCCAGGCTCTTCTTAGATGCAATCCAAGTGAAAACCTTGACTCGTTCTGGTATCTTCAGTTTCCAAATGAGCTTCCACAAAGGAGAGTGGTCTGGTGACTCCGCTGCACTTGTCGAGTAGGCTGTCCGGGTGGAGAAACGCCCATTGGATGTGTGCTTCCAGCTTAAGGAGTCTGGATCCTGTGTTAGCGGGTCTAGGAGAATTGCTCTGATTCTGGAAACAACCTCCATATGGAGAAAATGTGCGAAATCTTGGAGCTTCCACCCCGTGTCAGCATCCCACATGTCAGCAACCATCTTTCCTTGAAGATCCACAGGAACCGGAGTGATCGCAGTTTCAATAAGAGGTACCTGTAAAGCCCAAGTATCCAACCAAAAGTTAGTGCTTCGCCCATTACGAACATTCATCGCACAACCATTCCGCAGAATAACGGTAGTTTTATTGAAACTCCGCCAGGCGAAGGAACTTCCCTGTATTGGTTTCAGCTGGGCGGATTTAATAAAAGAGTAAGAAGGGTAAGTAGGCCTTTTTGGAACAGCTGGGCGGATTTTTTTGTTCGACGTGGATTTCAAGGCATGTAGTCAAATCACTTTTCACCTCATCTTACCATTGTGACATCATGGTATTATCACTATGTTAATATCATAATATGATAGTGGTGTGATGATGTTGTCAGTCTTACCATATTGATAAGATTATAGTAAGATAATGATGAAATAATATTATATAGTCTTACCATAGTAGTATAATGTTCTTATGATAGTGATAAGATAGTATTAGGTCTTATATTCAAATATACCACCCTATACAACCCTTCTACCACCTTGATTTTTAACATGAAATTTCAAAAATCTTGCCGAGAAGGAAATAGTTCATCGTGATATATTGGATCTATAAATTTCTTGGGAAAAAGATTCAGGACCAAATATACCACCCTATACAACCCTAGTACCACCTTCATTTTTAACTCGAGTTCTGAAATTTTTTGCCCAAGAGGAAAGAGTTCATCATGATCTATTGAATCTACAAATTTTCGGAGAAAAAAAATTTTAAGGACCAGATATACCACCCTAGTACAGGGTGGTATTTGATGGTAGACGATGATAAAATGTGGGAAATGACAATTACTATATTTTCTAATATTATGTATACGATCATTCTACACTACATTTTGTTCATATCCCCATGGTACACTTCCATATCATGTAGTATAATATTATGTACATACCAAGTGGTACCACATGGTATGATTTGGTAATCAAGTCTCAATTTTTTTTGTCCAATATATATCATTTTAAAGAGCACAATTGAGCTGATTTTTCTGTGTAAGCATTTTTTTAATTTTGACTTAAAATTAAAGAGAAATAATCCAATAAAATTAAATGGGGTGTAATTAGATACCTTCCATAATTGGTAAGTGTCAGATATGGTTTTTCGAATTCTCAAACGGATGGCTAGTTTACTGTTTTGCCCTCGGTGTATTTATTATATCCATCATCTTACGATTACTATTTAAACTAGCTTATAACTCGGCCCGGCCCATTGGCCGGAATGTTCTTATTTGATTATTTATATTTTTATGTTATGTTTAAGTCAATTAATCGGTTTACTTTTATAGACAATCCTTCGATCGAGATGATACATAAAGAAATAATATATAGGTCTAACATTCGAAGAAATACCATCATCATTTAAGAATATAAAATGTATCATTAATTCCATTTTGATAATAATAATTAAGCCCTCGATAAAATGCTATTGGTTAGTTGATTGTCAAGAAAGAGGGTATTAAAGCTCAATGAGTTCCACACGACCCACAGATAGTTTGAAACTAAATCTTAAACCTCACAATCCTACATAAGGGTTTAATGCGCTCCTTTTATGAACAATATGCCACTAATCAAAAAGAAATGGAAAGTTGTTGATTCAAGTCAACTATATACTAACAACTCAACTAAGAGGGGACCATCAAAACTTAAGAGCAAACGACAAAATTAGGGTTATCTCCAACATACTAATAGACTCAATCGAAGTAATAAGGCACAAAATTAGACACTCCTTGTCTATCAGTTCCAGTAGGTTGAATAAAGAATCGACCTAATTCAATAAATCAATCAATCAATGATTCCTCGTTTTAAGATAGAAATAGGTTGTGATAGATGTAAAAACCATAAACATAAAGATCCAATAGCCACCACTCTTCGTTGTACAACCAAATTTTTATCTCAAGAGACATATGTTTCAACCAAAAATTCAATTTCTAATCCTCCTTCTGCAACTCCATTATTTATTAAACTCTTTTACTTGCCCAACTTAAATCCCCAACAATAAAACCGACGTGCCAAGAGATACCAGATGATTGATTATCAAAGGTGGCCTTGTACTGGAAAGTGAAAGGGGCGCAAACTATTGTACGATGGAGGGAATTTCCGAGGAAGTTAGAAAAATATAAAAACAAAGATAAAAGCCACAAAATTCAAATTGAAAAAATGCAAGGACACAAATTAGTTTTTTTCATGTTAGCCAATTATCAATTTACCTTAGCAAAAATTAAGGAGAGAGAAAGAATTTTAAAATTGAAAAATTACATGAAACTCTACTATGAAAATTGAAGTATCAACCACCATAAAAATACATACGGTATATTTAGTAGGCTTGCTAATCTTGATAGAAAGTCCTGCGATTTTCAAAGAGTTGAACTTCTTGTATATTTTGTATTCAAAAAGACACAATGAATTTATTCAGTGTAAATGGTTGTGATTGTTGTCTTTGTTTGAAGAGAATCGAGTTCAAATCTTGATGTTGATATTTTTTATGTGAGATAAATAATTAATTGTAAAGACAAAAATGTCCTTCCTACTTTCACTCTCGTGCTTGGAAAAAAAAAAAGTACATAATCATCAAACTAGTAACACAAGACACCACAGTCGTCCGTAAGCACTACATGACCCCAATGTTCTTTTATTCGATCATCATCATTATCACAAAAGTAGCACTTCCAAGTTAGATCATCATCATCGGCGGCCGTAGCAGCTGCAAAAGCCTTCTTCTGAACAATATAGTTCTTCATCGCCACCACATTCAGGAGGGTGTTTGCCCCTGCAATCCTTGTTGCTGTTGCACTGCTTCTTCTTTGCATTCGTCGTCCTCGGCGGATCATTACTACTACTACTTATCGTCATCATCATGGCGGTGGTAGCAGCAGTAGAGTCATCATGATCATTGCCATGTTCTTCATGATTTCCAGCCTTGACTTCGAATTCCCTTGAGCTCGAGATTCCTATAACTTGAATACGTACATGGGCATAACGAAGCAAGTTTGTTAACAGATCCAACTCATGAAAGACATTGAGAATATAAGAGTAATTATGAGATGGCTCACCGGCTAGGAGTAGGAACGAAATGATGATGAGGAATGATTTCATCCTGCTGCTGCTTCTACTAACGGCCGCCATTGTTGCTTCTTGATAATGTGGGTTTCGAGTTTTGTGGCTATGACTAGCTAATTATAGCTACATTATTTATAGGGCACATCCACGGAACAATAATGTATATTTTTTTCATATGGAAAAAGGTGTAAATTAGAGGGAGGAGGAGGCGCAGTGGTTGTTTCTCATGAAGTGCTGGCTCGTCGCTTTCAGCCGGAATCCTCGACCGAATTAAAGGCTGTGTTTTGGGCCGGTCGTTTCGTTATCTCTTACGTTGGAGAAATCGCCATGCCCAAACGCCGTCGATGTGGTAAGCCCGTGATGAGGCAGAGAGAGGGAAAGGAATCATCATATCTAATATTCTAAAACCAAAAGGCTTTGGTAAAAAGGCAGAAGGAGAAGTACTGGCGAAGGGTGTAAGACAGAGTGGTTAAGATTGATATATAAATGGAATTATTTTTTCCAATAATTCGAGTTGTTGAGATCGTGGTTGGCTTATGACATGGTGTTAGCGTTGGTATAATCAAGTGGTGATTTGTTCGAATTGCCATAACTTCCAGCAGTATAATAATAGTTGATTTAATCACAATGCATGGTGGATAGGTAGTAAACTTCATGCCTGTGAGCTGACTTTCGTTTGAGGGAGCATGCATGTAAGTGAGTGGTATAAGATCTATAACTTTTTCCAACAATTCGATTTATTAAAACTAGCTATTTGATTTATGACTAAGGAGGACTTGTATTAGTAGTGAGATTGTTGATTTTCAAGCGTAAAATCATATATTCTGATCCCAACTCTAATTACATATAGTCAAGGTGCTAAACACTAGCTTAGTCTATTGGCTAATGTATTATAATATGTTTGTTGCTATCATACTATGCATGTCGTTACATGTTAATTTACGTTCATAGACCATAAGTGACATGTTTCATTGTGCAAATGGATAATATGTCGGCTTACATATATAATATCTTCTACCAGTGGCATTTATTGACTAGAGCTTTCAAAAAAATTATTAAGATATTTTCTTATTACACCGTTCGACCGTAAATTTATTGGCATCAAATGATGTACAAAGAAGACAACAGATGTATGAAGACATTAAAAGAAAAGTTTAGTGGCCTTGGAGTGGGAAGTGAAGTTGTGGATGTATACATTCATAAAGATGAATTTTGAATTAGAATTTTTTATTTTAATAATTTTAAGTTGGTAGCAAATAGCAATTGCTAATCAACGCCCTAATCGCCCTAACTTAAAGTTTAATATTACACTTTTATCCTTTCATTATTTATTTTATTAAAAAATATATTTTAACAAACATCAGCAGATTCCCACCGCCATCACCCCTGCGTCCCTCCCATATCCTATACCTTCGTCAAGTCTTGCCTTCATTTAAGAAAACTTACTTTCTCAAGTATGTTAAAGCTTTCCCTAGATAAATAGTCTAAATAGACAAAACACTTTAATCGTGATTTCACATGGAAGGAAACGGAAAGGAACGGTGGCTGCCGGTGAGGTTGCAGTGAGAAACGCAGAGTCGCATACACACGCATTGAGGGAGAGGGCCATAGCGATGGCAGGGAGAAGAAACAACGAATGGGTGGGTAGCGCCGTCGGCAAATCTGGAAGAATGGCATAGAGGAGGACGGGGGAAGCGGCGGCGGAAGTTAGTTCGGCGAGTATTTTAGGGCGATTTATTTTATTGAATATGGGTCGATCAAGGAAGGATATTTTTGTATTTTAATATTTTAAGTTAGGGCGATATTAGTAATATTAGGGCGATGTTTAGCCATTCAGTTTACTTATGGAAATAGTGAAAAGTCTAGATTTGAATAGAGTAGTGAAGAGGGAGATATATATATATATATATATTTATTGCAAGTTTGAGTAGTATGGTTATTGATTTTCGGTAACACAAGAAAAACAAAAGGAGAAGTGATACAAAAGATAACCTATTTAATTATAACGCCTAAGACCAAAGCCAGAAACACAAGACTCTAGCTAGACGACGACCTATTTAATTATTCATATGTTTGGCTCGGATTTTAAAAGTGTTTTTTGACTTCAAAAACTAGAACAGGGCGCAACACCTTTAAAAGCTCGACTTTTGAAAAGCCGAAAAGTGCTTTTGTATAACATATAAACATAAGCTCCGATTTGGAGCTTATCCGAAAAGTTGTTTTGAAAATACAAGATTATCTGTTACCATATTTTAATTTATTTCAGAAAATATAATTTTTTTTCATTTATATCATTTTAAAACTAAAAATAAATTTTAAAATCATATTATTTAATATAAAAGAAATCTAACAAGATCCATTTTAACTACTTTTTATTGTTTAGAATTTTTGTCCATAGTTTATAGCCCTTTATAGTCACTTTACACTTCTTCTCATATTAAAAAGCACTTCTAATAGTTTTTCAACCAAACACTCAACTGACTTTTCTGAAAGGCACTTCTCTAAAAGCTCCAAATCAGAAGCTGCTTCTGCAAAACCTACCTCGGGACCAAACTAGCCAAAGACGAAGCTCTATCATAACCGATAACCCCCCAATGATCGTTTTTTCGTCATCATTTTATTATTATACAAAAGTAATAGTGCTTAACATATGGCTAGAAAGAAGATGATGATCATCAACGGCCGTAGCAGCTGCACAAGCCTTCCTTTGAACAGAACACTGCATCATTGCGGGGACAATTAGTAGGGTCTTTGTCCCAGCAATCCTCGTTACTATCGCACTCATGCTTCTTTGCCCGGACGTCGCGGTGGCGGTGGCGCGTGGCAGTAGCATCAGTTGTAGAGTCATGATCGTCATGTTCATGATGACTTCCAGCCTTGACCACGATTTCCCTTGAGCTCGACATGCCTACACTTTAATGTACGTACGTACATAGGCAGAGAATCATGAACGAAGTTAATTGTAAACAGAAATTCATGAAGATTATTTTGGGAATATAATAAGACTAAATTATGATAGCTCACCGGCTAGGAGTAGGAAGGAAAGAATGAGAGCTGCCATCATCCTGCTGCTGCTTCTTCTTCTTATGGCCGCCATTGTTGCTTCTTGATGTGGGTTTCGAATATATGGTGATAATACTAGCTAATTGTAGCTATATTTATAGGGCACATTCCATAGAACACTGTGTATTTTTTTTCTTTTCATTGGGTGGTTGGTCTTTTTAACTTGTGAAGCTCCCGAAGCTAGTTAAATATATGGGAACGGTGTAAATTAGGGAGGGAGGAGTAGTGGTGTGTTGTCATGAAGTGGGTCGTCGCTTTTTTGGAGGAACTAATCGTCGACCTAATTAGAGGATGTGTTTTGGGCCGGTGGTTAGCTTACGTGGGAGAAATCGTCATGACCAAAAGCCGTCGATGTAGTCAAGCGAGGATGGGGCAGGGGGAAAGGAATCATCATAGATCTATATTATAAAACCAAAAAGCTTTGGTGTAAAAAGGCAGAAGGGATAAATGGCGAAGGATGTAAGAGAGTGGTTAAGGTTTGATAAATTGAATTTTTCCAGTCAGGGAGTCAGGATTCTCGATTAGGGGTCTATTTTTTTCCATATTATATTTACTTACCAATTTGATAATTCAAAATAAAATTACTCATAATTTCGAATTTTAAATCTAGTCGTAAATTATAGTAATCGTGGATATTTATAAATGGAAACGTGGTAAATTTTTAAATAAATTAACTTAAATAATGCTCTTTCAACCCATTAAATTTACCCATTAAATTTTAAGTGAATTCTAAGTTGAAACAGAAAATTTTAAAAAAATAGATGGCAAACCTAGCATTTTCCATATGATATATACTTACCAATTTGATAATTCAAAACAAAAATACTTATAATTTCGAATTTTAAAATAAATCTAGTCGCAAAATATAGTAGTCATGGCTATTGATAAATGGAAATGTGATAAATTTTTAAAGAAATTAACTTAAATAATGCTCCCTCGGCCCATTAAATTTGAAGTGAATTAAGTGAATTCTAAGTTGAAACAGAAAATAAAAAAAAAAAGTAGATGGCAAACCTAGCATTTGAACACTTGACCTTCCTATCTAGGTTGATAGTAAACCACCTGGTTAACCACTACGCTGCCGGGATTTTATGTATTATACCTTCACGTTTTGTTCAATTTTAAATTTTAGGAGGCCATGGCCCCCCTACTAACAAGCTAGCTCCGTCCCTGTTTCCAGTTGGTTTATGACATTTTATCAGAGTTGATATGATTAAATGGTTATATATTTGAATTGTCATGACTCCCAATATTGAGAGTTCACAATGTATAGTGGACATGTGAAAATTTCAAGCCCGTGAGCTGGTTTTCATTTGAATGGACGTGTAAGATAGTGATATAAGATCAATAATTAACCTTCTTCCACCAATTTGAGTTTTTTTTTAACTCCCGAGCATCCTCAAAAAAAAATTATTATACACCCTACTTTAACACCACGTTAAATGATTAAACGTATATCGTGATGGCAAAAATCTGAATGCTTTCGCCAGCTCCAACTAAATTGCAGGTGGGATATCTCCCTAGAAGAAGCCCAATAAACATTGGGCCGTCTGCCTTTTCTCCTAAGTCGAGCTCCGGTTTAATCCTTAATGGGTTGGACTTCATGTACTGTAGGCCCATAAGGTGACTTGCTCGGTGAGTCAGGCTAGCTAAAGTCGGTGACTTCCCCAAATCGTGGTTCGTGGAAACTAGAAATAGACGGTGACCGGTCCTCGTTTCTCCTCCGTCCCTATTCCGCCGGAAATCTCTGAGCTAGAATCAGCGCTCGCCGTTCAGGTTTCTCCTCAGATTGTCGAAGCTTCTCCGTTAGTCGCTGGAAAACGGTTCCTGGATTTCTTCTTCGAGAATATGGCGACTGCTGCAGTCGAGACGAAGCAACCGGATTCCTTGATGGGAGATCAGATTTGCTCCGCCGCGAAAGGAGCGACTAGGCAGGGAGAAGGACTCAAACAATACTACCAGCAGCACATCCACGAGCTCCAGCTCCAGGTCCGACAGAAGGGTCACAATCTTAATCGTCTCGAAGCTCAGCGGAATGAGCTCAATTCCAGGGGTGAGTTTTCCAATCTGGAAGCCTTTTGCTATTTCGGGAGTTCAATTGCTGTCTAGGGTTTTCTGCTTGAATTCTTGTCTGTATCAATTGGGTTCTTGTTCCAGTTGAAGCTTTCTGGATGTCTCTGTTGAATTGTAATTTGTTTTCGAGAAGTCCGATTAATTTCTTTTTGTGGCTGAGAGAGTAAAGTTCGTTGCTTTCTTTTCTGTGTCCAGTGAGGATGCTTAGAGAAGAGCTGCAGCTGCTTCAGGAGCCTGGGTCTTACGTTGGTGAAGTTGTCAAAGTTATGGGCAAAAATAAGGTTTTGGTGAAGGTAATCCTTTTTTAATAGAATGAAGATTGTTTGCTGCTCTTGAGTTTCAGTTGAGCTGATTTCATCGAGCATAGTAGGTGTTGCATACACTTTTAAGCTGGTTCATGTGACCGGGCCTTCCTTATTGAAGTAGAAGCACAGCAGGACTGGTGGTCGGCAGTTTGTTCTTGGCTTACTCTTCCATTTTTTTGCATAGCGTGTTATAGATTTAACTGCTGAATAGTGGCATGGGGTATGTGTAGTTTGTGATCCTAGAAAACGGTTTTTATGGGCCTTGAAAGCATCATCATAGCTATCCTGAGATTATGGTTAAAAAAATTTCTCTCCTTTATGTAGGTTCATCCAGAAGGGAAGTATGTTGTTGATATTGACAAGAGCATTGACATAACCAAGATCACTCCATCGACTAGGGTGGCTCTTCGTAATGATAGCTATGTTCTTCACCTAGTCTTGCCGAGCAAAGTAGACCCCCTCGTCAATCTTATGAAGGTTGAAAAGGTTCCAGATTCAACTTATGATATGATTGGTGGCCTTGACCAACAAATCAAAGAGATGAAGGAGGTTTGTCGAGTACCATTTCAATGTATTGAGTTCTCGTCAGTGCTTGTGTTGTCTCACTGTTGCTGATTAGTTGCTCGTCATTCTCTATGTTGCTACATGTAGGTCATTGAACTTCCTATCAAACATCCTGAGTTGTTTGAGAGTCTTGGAATTGCTCAACCAAAGGTACTAAGGTTAACGTTATAGATGTTGCATCTTCCTCTCAATTTATCATAGAATAATTTTGTTGTGAAGATCCTTACCATGTCTCATCAAGCATTTCCTTGCTATAGGGTGTCTTGCTGTATGGGCCACCTGGAACTGGGAAAACACTGTTGGCCAGGGCTGTGGCCCATCATACCGACTGCACTTTCATTAGGGTCTCAGGCTCTGAATTAGTACAGAAGTACATTGGTGAAGGCTCCAGAATGGTTAGGGAACTTTTTGTTATGGCAAGGTATGCCAATTTCTTATTTCATCTGCCCTTCTTTTCATATCATGATTCCTTCGGAGAACTTTTCTTCTCTATGGGAACGCGTACGTCACATGTGATAATGCAAGTCATGTGTCAAATTTATTCCGTTATTAGTAATATCGAGAATATAAGCTAGTGTGAGTTTACGAATGTTAAGCTGTCATTGAACCCTTCTCTAAGACTTATAGTTCAGGAAAGCCATCACTGAAATGCAATGGTTGCCAACCAGGGTAATCTGTCCTTTGTTTCACTTGCCTTTAGTTTGTGGCAAGCCCTCACTGAAATTTAGCCCACATTCCATTAACCTCAATGACTCCTTTGTTAATTTCTTATTGCCTTTAGATACTATATATTCATGTCATCATGTGGTTTCTCATATCAATATTTGTAGGGAGCATGCACCATCCATCATCTTCATGGATGAGATTGATAGCATTGGGTCAGCTCGAATGGAATCTGGAAGTGGCAATGGTGATAGTGAGGTGCAGCGAACTATGCTGGAGCTTCTCAATCAGCTTGATGGATTTGAAGCATCAAACAAGATCAAGGTACCATAGTATTAATTTACTCTACAACACGGAAGTCTAAACAAAAGTATGGGGGTGTAACAACGCTGCATCGTTCGTTCCACATACAGTTGCTGAAGTCCTTGGTCATTTTTTCTTGGTTATTTCACAGGTTTTGATGGCCACAAATCGTATTGATATTCTTGATCAAGCTCTGCTTAGGCCTGGCCGTATTGACAGAAAGATCGAGTTCCCTAATCCCAATGAAGATGTATGTATAGTTATTCATATTTTTGTTCCGACCAAACCTCTATTTGTCAAATTTTGAAGTGGGCTGATCTATGTATTGCACAAACTTCCTGTAGTCCCGTTGGGATATCCTGAAGATCCATTCAAGGAGAATGAATCTGATGCGTGGGATTGACTTGAAGAAGATAGCAGAAAAGATGAATGGGGCGTCTGGTGCAGAGCTCAAGGTATAAAGAGCATCTTGTCATCCATGCTTTTTTACATTCTATGATAAACTTATTCATTGCTTTGGCGTGTTGGTATAGGCTGTGTGCACGGAGGCAGGAATGTTTGCACTTAGAGAGAGGAGGGTGCACGTAACACAGGAAGATTTCGAGATGGCAGTTGCAAAGGTCATGAAGAAGGAGACGGAGAAGAACATGTCATTGAGGAAGCTATGGAAGTAAATGGAGAGCATGATGTTGGTTTATTTCTTGTGTTCTTCAAGAACCATTGCTTTGGGGATTGGAGGAAAGAAACCCAGAGGGAACAAATGGCATGTGTATTCCTCTCTTTTGTTTGTATCCTTGGTTCACCCAGAGGGGTTGTGCTAAATTAGTACAATGTCAGTTCTTGTTGCTTGAAGAGCAAGTGGTTGCTCATCCATGCACGTTTGCGACGGCTGTATTTAAAATTTAAACGGAAGATACAAAAGGAATTCGGTTAAGTTTTTTTATGAAAAAAATGGAAGAGAAATAGAGTTCACAAGATGCAAAAGTAAATAACTGACAGCGCCTGAAGCAAAAGAACTCAGATTTGGAGAGTACAGAAGCTAATCATTCATAAATGTATTACTTATAAATCTAATGAGAAATTTACAAATTGGTACCCATCAACCGCATTACTATTCTTGACGTGTTATGAGATCGAGTCATCTTGATATTTCGAATATTATTTGTGATATTTCGAATATTATTTGTGTTTCGTATCTTCATTTAATTATTCGTGTTAGTTATTATTTAGAGCTATTTAAGGTTAATATTAATTGTTATATTTGTTCTAGTTGGAATAGGATTAGTAGGTAATTATTTAATGTTCTTGCAATTGTTATTAAAGCCAAGCCGAGCCGCTCGGCTCGACCGGTAAAACCCCCACCCGGACACAAAACCTGCTCGGAACAGTCTAAAAGCCGCTCCGGTTTTATGTAGCGATTGACGAGCGGCCGAGGCGGCTAACCGCTCGAGCCGATCGAGCCGCTCGTCCGGTTTTTGTCATTCACCCGTTAAATTTAATTTAAAAAATTGTAGAAAATTAAAAATTAAAATAAACCAAAAGCGTCGGGCTCTCAAACTAAATCTTTATTTCCATTTCACAATTTCGAAGGAAAGAGACGAGCTCTGATTAAAAAATGTCCACTATTTATACTGATAACGTTTATTAGGTACCGATTCTCGAACGGTTTTTAAACGATCTAATGTCGGTTGGACCACTAAAGTGCGAGCCGTTCGCATTACCGGGTCATTCTTCGGTTCGGTTCTGACAACATATGTAAATGAAGGAATCCTAAGGAGAGGAGCTAATCAGCTAAAGCCTAATGTGAGAAGGAAAAGAATTTGATTGTCTAACTCTATAAATAAATAGAGGTTTTGTTTATGATTAATAACATAAGAAAATAGAAACCAAATTTATGGGCCGTTTACTTGCCATTCCATTTCTATTAGCTGCCACAACAGAAAACAAAATTAAAATGAAAACGAAGCTGTCATTTCCTGGAAAACAAAACCTGAAAAAACCTTGTTTAGCTGAGAATTTTGGTGAGTTCTGAAACTGAGTTCTGAAATGAAAACCTGTTTAGTTGCTTCATTCTGTTTTTTGATTCTTGATTATCATACAACCCTAGCCATGATTATAATTTTTAATTTGAATAAAATAGTTTTTAAACTACAAATAAACACAATACAAGTACAACATCTTATATTAATTAAGTACTAGTACAACATAAAAATTCAAATAAGCCCAGCTTGAAAGTCATCCCACAACTTGTTTGCTATTCCATCTCGTCGTACATCCATCGCTCGAGTTTGGCTTGAACTATGATTATATGCTTCTCGTTCTTGTCCTCCTTGCACTCCATTGGCATTCTCTCCCGTGCAATAATTCTGATATTCTTCAAACAGAGTGTGATCACCAGAGTGGATCCTAATAAAGTTATGTATAACACAACATGCAAGAACAATGTGTGCTTGTTTCTTGAGAGTGAAAGGAGGCATATGCTTCAAAATGGGGAATCTAGCTTTCAAAACTCCAAAACAACGATCGATAACATTGCGCAAAGATGAATGATAATAGTTAAGAAGTTGTTCGAAGAACATGAAAAACTCGACCTGGTTTTTTAAGAGTTTGATGCTGAACAGCAGCTGCCATCTGATAAACTACCTGAAAATGAGTGCCCTATAGCCTTTCAAAGTCAGGTTCCTGTGGTACTTCATCATGCTGCCAGCGTCATGGTGGAATTTGATTCTATCAGTACACAGCTCCCAATCCCCAGCTACGTTTTTCTGTCATCACCCAAGTAATAGTCACGACTCACATCGATCAAATGGACTGAAAAATGTTACATCTTAAAGCGTATTGAGCATTAAGAGAGGACAGCATACTGGTTTAGCATTGATTGCTTCCCTAACTGCTTCATTGTTGAGCCATTCGGTAGCAACTTCATCATCCTTACATGGGAAACATATAACAGAATCTCACATAAAACCGGAAATACTGCAGGAAACATATAACAGAATCAGCAACACAAAACATGACCAAACCAGTACAATTCATCATGAAGCAAGCATGGATCGTGTCACTCACAGGAAGAGTAAGTACCTGGATCGTGTCACTAGCAGCTTCGGAGGAGGAATTGGGAGGGGGAAAGCTCCTTCGGTGCTGCTTCTACTGGAATGGGTGACAGCAGGAGGAGGACGATGTGCGGCTGGAGGAGGAATCGCTAGCAGCTTCGGAGGAGTAATCGCCAGGCGCTTCTCTGTTCGATGGATGAGGATTCTCTGTTCTGCTGAAATGAGTAGCTAGCAGCTGCCATTTCCGCCGGCTGGAGCTTCTCGTCTGGGGGAATCTTCCATCTCCCAGATGATGACGGCGCGGGGCTGTCGAGGGAGAGAAAAATGATGGAGGCCGGCTGGTGCTTCTCGCGTCGGGGAATCCTCCGTCTCGCAGATGGTGGCGGCGCGGGGCTGGCGAGGGAGAAGAGAATGATGGCGGCCAGGTGCTTCTCGCGTCGTTCTCTCCTTCGTCTCGCAGATGATGGCGGCGCGATGCTGGCCGAGGAAGACGATGGGGCTGCTGGTGGGTGGTTTGGGTGGAGAAGACGATGGCGATTTCAGAGGGGTCGGCGGCCGATTGCTATGGGAGGAGTTCAAAGGTCGGCTGAAGCATAGTTCTCTAGGGTTAGGGTTGGGTGGATGAAATTAATTCCAAAACGGCGCCGTATAGGGTAACAGAGGAAAAATGAGAAAAAAAGGAGCCGCGGTGATTCGAACGGCCGATCTCATTAATGTAGAGTGGCCGATTTCCGCTGGGAAAAGGGGCAATAATCCGTCCCATTCTATTCGGAAAACGAGTATTAATCGTTTTCCCATTTGTAATAATTGGGTTTTTCCAAGGAAAATGGAATGGTCAAGTGAACACGTTTTATGTCCATTTGTTTCCTGATTTTCATTTTTTAACTAGAAAACAGAAAATGAAATGGGAAGTGAACAGGGCATTATGTTTCTTGTTTTGTTAATCCGTTAAGAGCGTCGAACACATCTGTAAAGTCCAGAGACCAAAAGATCCCGTATACAGAGAGTGAGCACAAGAATGGAAGCCCCCACCCCTTTCCTCAGCTTGGCCATCCTCCTCAACATATTATTATTCTCCTCCGCCGCCGCCATTTCTACTACACCACCTCTCTCTCATTCTCCGTAGACCTCTTCTCCCACCTCTGCCGCCGAATTTACTTGACTATTCCTAATTTATGAGTAATTTTAATTAGAGTTGATAACATGACATTAACTAGAGTTTAATATGTCAGAGTTTAATATTTTCAGTACCGAATTGGATGTTTGAATTGGGGAAAAATTAGTAATTTATGATTCAGAGGTTAATCGGTATAAAATTGTTGGTTAATCGTTAATTGAACCGTTCATGCGATGAATTAAAAAGACATATACACTCATTTAAGACATAATTTATCATTAACCATAAACATAACGAAGTAGGCAACAACAATACAGAGATATATTGTAGTCGAATGGCTAGCACACTGTCCCTGAACAGCTCAAGCATTGGTAATTATTTTGATAGCATTTATTCATTTTAAACTTTATTTTCACTACTTTCCATTTCTTATTCTTTTCAGCATTTGTTTTCAGTATTTTTTTATGTACCTTCCTATTTTATGCTTACAAAAATCTTTACCCATTTTCAATTTTTACCAATTAAATCTCACTCTCTAGATTTTAATAACTGTTTCAATTGATATTTATGTTCTTTCAGTTTGTTTAATTATTAGTAGTCATTCATTTTAAACCTTTAAATAAATGAAAATTAGCTACAAAACGCATAATAATTTTTCATCTCCATCCAATTAAAATATTTAAAACAATGGTATATATTACTTAACAATTTACCTATGCAATTTTACTGAAGTGAAAAACATATTTTCTTTTCTGATTTTTGGCCCCCGGAAGTCCAATTCCTGGTTTTGCCCCTGAAACCACATAATTCATCACCAAAAGTTCTGTTTAATCGTTTAAATTATATCATAAAAGAAATCTTAAATTATTTTATTAAATTCAAGTTAGTAAATAGGGTGGAAAACAAAAAAAAATAGTATTTCAGGTTAGATGGTTTTAGTTTACGTTAACTTTTTTTCTTCTTTCATTTTTTATGTTGTTAAAATAGTGAATCGGTGGACCATTTAACAAGGGTGATTTACCTGATTTCATGTCAAACCGTTAAAACCTGTTCAGTCCATGTGATGGACCTAAAAATTTTATAGAGAGGCCAGGGGTGTCCATTTTAAAAATTAAATATTTTAAAAATTAAATTAAAAAATATTCGACTATTACAAGTTATGATAGAAAAAGCACGACGCTGTTTTATATTCTCGAGAAAATTGTAAAATATACTCACTGTCTACACTGTTCAACAAATCTCTTTCAGTATATGCTACTAGACAATCATTCACAAATGGATCTGAAACTTACTTTTTTAACCCAGAGTTGAAAAACACTCTCAATACTTGGAGTTGCAACAGTTAAAATCAATACAACTTTGAGGAGCAAATAGATACGATAGATTCATTAATGTTGTCTTCACCATCAACTGAGCTAATTCATTAGTTCATTTTAATCCACATAATAACTCAGAATTCTTAACAAAATGATAGTAGTTCTCAAATCTCGTGGAAAAGAATTAGAAAGGTGACCAAACTCTTTATGATAAAATCGTGTGTTAGAATATGACGGAGATAAGGGATAGCCTATGGATTTAATTTTAGATTTTGAAAAAATTGGAGATAGAGTCGTATGTTTATATTTATATTTATATTAAAATTACAGTGACAAATGAACTGTAGTCAAATGAAAAACATGTTTACTAACATAGTTAGTAAAATACGGTATGGGAAAGTTACGTATAAAATACGTACGGGTATTTTACTTCGTTTCTATGCTAATGTTACGTTTAATAGTACGTTAATATTCATAAATCTATAAAATTAATTATTTTAATAATAAATAAATATATAAATAATAGTAAAGTTAATAATTTAATACGGGAGCCATAAAATGAACGGAAAAAATGAAACAGTTTGACAATAATCCAAATACGAAAGTTTTAAACGAATAAAGTATGTACAAGTACATATACGTGTATTAAACGGGGTATTTACTAACTATGTTTACTAATAACTATAGTATCATGGTTTGAATCATATAACCTGTTTTCTTTTCTTATCAATCCGTTCATTAAATCCATATGCAGAGGTTGTCCATTGACCTTCTTGAAAATTAGAAAAAAGGATTAGGAGATGGGGAAAAATTGGAATTAGCAAACTCTAATTTGTCAATTAATTCGCTTTGATACTGGCTGGTTCACTTGCTATCATGCTATGTACATCTTGTGAGTTGATTGACCTTCTTGCAATTAATTAGCAAACTCTAGGTTGTCGATTGACCTTCTTGCAATTTGAACTTATCGTCATGTCCTAAACTCTTCAGGTGTATTTGAACTTATCTTTTGCCACCAAATGAGATATAGGTGAACTCGAGAATTATTCTGGCGAAAAAGAAAGAGCTTACGTGGCTTTAATCTATGAGTTAATGCTTGATAGCATTTTTCTGAACTATAACGTTTTCTTATAATGGCCAATCACTAAAAAAAAAAAAAAGTCTATGGCAAGGGTTATTTTAATCTATACCAAGGGTTTAAACCCCTGGTACAAGATCTAGCAAGGGTTTCCCAACCCTTGGACAAACCCTTGGCAAGGCTGTCCTTGTTACGTGTAGCAAGGGTTTTGGGTGACCCTTGGTGAAAGTCCTATGCAAGGGTTGTACCAAGGATTTTGAACCCTTGCTACATTACCATGGGTTTGAAACCCTTGCTATTTGTCACTAAAATTGAAACGCATTATGGACACACAACTATACTTCGCTAACATCAAAGCAAGTAAAATTCTCGTCGCTAAATATACCGTTGCTAATACAACCAATTTGCATCTTTTGGGACGGCATTCTGGTTACTAAAGTGAAAAATTAACTGTCACTAAAGTCAGACATTCCCGTCACTATATGTGAACCCAGATTGGGTTTACTTCGTTCATTCCAAATGAGAGAACAAATTGAATTTCCAAATGGTTCAACACTAAATAAATAGTAAACAGAAACAAAAGTACTTCAATAATTTCCTACTGCAACTTGACTGTTGATAGCCATGTATAACAAGTCAGGAAAAGTATAAAATTGGAAGTATACAACCTATATTTGATAGCACCAGTCTATCTAACTCAATAACAAACTCAATGGCCATAGTATTAAAACACACCTTGCTGCCGGCTCCTCCAGAGCTTCTTCAACGTTGTGTGTTGCATCGGACAAGGGAGTGGAGCTTTTCTCACTCTCTGGCCCACTAGTAGAACTTGAGGTTACAACAAAGTTAGCATCAAAGCTTCCAAAGCTCAACTTGGTTCTCTCCGATTAAAGAATATGGATATGGTTTGGCATGGGAACATGATGTCGCTGTGGAAGAGGCAGCTCCAACTTCTGCAAGTTAGAAGTTAAATCTTCCATATCACCTCCTGAAGATGGCTGTGATTGAGGAACTGATGAAGAACACTTTCAACTGGTGCATTAGGAACTTCTGTCGAGCTAGCTATACCAGAAACCTGGGCTATTGTGGAGTTCGTAGTCTTTGGTTTCCACTCTTTGGTAGAACCAGCTATTGAAAAGAAAAAAAGAAAAAAAGAGAACATCAACTAGCCAGCCAAAACGAAAGAAACAAATACCAACAATGAATAGGAATCTTCTTGTGGAAACACTGTCTTCCTTGTTACATTTAGTAAGAAAGAAAGGCTGGCAGAATTATCCATATCAATATATGCTATAAGGTCAAAGCAAATACACTAACAATGGATTAGAAAACAATGTGATTTTAATAAGAAAACTTTTTCAGCAAATAACACAATTGCCAGTACTAGCTGTGAAGTTGGAACAAAAGAATATAAATTAAAAGGGCAAAAACAGAAGGGGAATGACAAAGTTGAATATCTAGTTCCAGCCCATTACCTTTTTTAGTACCAATCACTTGTGACCTGCTGCCGTAATTAGAGGATGGCCTACTACTAGAAGAACCCGCATGGACTGATGCATATGTGGGTTGAGAAGATTCACTGAACTGACTCTTCCCCCCACTTTGCAGTTTGTTCGAAATCTTTACTGGAACTGCATAATCATTCTGCAGAAGGCAGTTAGAAGTCATAGTAAAGCTTATTACATCACTAAAAGTTGAATCTGGTTCAAGATTCTCACCTGATTTCTCAGAGTTAGGAGCAACATTTGTATCAGCAAGAGTTCGATGGCTCCTCACTTCACGTTTTATTGTAACCATTGTACCAGCAAGCCTTGAATCATTATATGGCACTAGTACAGGATCTGAAGATTAGAAACAACCAGCGATGAAGTTACTGCAGTCACTGACACTGATGCGCTGCTACTTCTTGGCACAAGCTCTACAGCTGTGTCACCAGTTCCATGCTCAAAGCCACTACATATGCAGGTCAATGAAAATAATCAAATACAATAATGGTCTGAAATCAACGAATATAAGAGTTTTGGTGGAACTGCAGGCAGAAAGGAGGGATTTAGGGATTCCTTTTGGAATTGCAGGCAAAGCAACTAACATAGTAGAAACGGAACCTGAAGCCATTAGCCAAAGCGTAAACAAATTTGAAAAATAAGATTTGGCAGTAGAGACCGTCAGCACCCAGTTCCGTGACCATAGACAGAGATATGTGAGTTGAAAAAACAGAGTAGAAAAAAAGCATGGCAGAGAGATAGGGGAGAGGATTTACCGAGGAAAGAAGGAGAAGAAGACAAAGGTAGGGAGAACAATTCAAGGGGCTGAGAAGTGCCAACTCAATGGGCCTGAAGCAGGAAAGTACCCAAAACGCCAACCGTCGTTAGCACACGCCGCCATGGTGTTTCTGAAAGTCAGTAGCTTTTTCTTTCTAAGATTGCTTCCCCACAAGAGAAAATGGAAATAGAAAACAGGTGAGTTGTTTTGTTGCTTAGATCTCCCCATAAGTTCTTTTCTTGTTGTTAGTTGGTATGTTCCCCTCAAGCTGCCATTGACAAGGCAAGCTCAAGCAAAACAACCTTAACTGTAAACTTGATAAGTATGACATGTAGACCTTAATCAAACGACTTCAAAGAAGTGCAAATATGTTCTGAGCTTTTATATGGTGGTTTTAAAACATTTGATTCAAGGTTTAAGAATAACACCACGTGTAATTTAAGCATAAACTGGGACCTAGCCATCTATAGAATAGAAGATCACTAGCAAAATGAAAACATAGTATACTCATGAGATTTAGCCCTCGACCATTAAGATAAGTGCCATTAAGAGCACTAAACCCCCTAACAGCATCACTCACATAAAGCCTTAATGAAACTAAGCATATGACTCTGACCTGCAAATCCTCTGATAGCTGCAAGGGTATAACAGCCTGGCATGGATTTTCCTGTAAACAGTTTAATGATAATGAGTGTAAGCAAAATGGCCAATCTAGGAAAAATTATCAAAACATAATAGTTGTAGTAGTATCACTACCACCTTTTCAAGTTCCCTTACCTCAAAGGCTAAAGCAAGTCTCCTGAACCATGGACAAAGTAGAAGAACTATCAACATTGAACAAAGAAATTACATTCTGTAAACTCACTACATCACCTAATCAAACAGAAATCGGAATTTGGGATAACATTACCAGCCCTTACATGACATTTCTTACGAAATCAAATCATTAGCATCCTACATAAGCTTACCTATATCCAAATAAGAGTCTTACCTTCTATGGAAGAAGCTTTTGTAAGAGTCTTTGATTCCTCAGTAGCAACCTACATAAGATAACATTAGTAAGTTCCATATTGTTAAATCAAATTCAGGGATAAAACCAAGTATATAATTATACCAATGAATTAAAAATGGAAAGCCAAATCACTAGCAACCTACATAAGATCTGAAGTCAGCAAGCTCTGGAATCATTAGGTATTATGCCCCTTTACCTCCCTGGAAGAGTTTTGATCAACAGAAGAAGATGAATAATAAATCTTCCCAAAAGTAAAAGCATAAGCATGATCATTACAGATAAACGGCAGAAGCAAACGCGAAAGGAAACCTCATGGATTACCCACCCAAACTATTTGAATAAACATTCATCATCAGTATGTATAAATCTAGGGTTTCTATTTAACAATTAGTTCTTCATTCCAGAGAGAGTTCATGCTCGGACGCGAGAAGGACAGTGAGAGCGAGAGATAACCTTATAGAATCGTAGAATCGCCCACCGATTCTCCTGGAGCGATGACGGTAATGGTGATGAATTGATGTTAATGGAAGCTCTCTTACTCCATCTCCTCGTAATGGAATTCCGTGATTGAACTTAGACGCACCAGCTATTCTCTCAGCCGCATAGGAACATGGATTTCATTTCAAAAAACGAGCAGAAAGAGGAGTCATTTGAGGGAAGTGACATGGACGACGGTAGTCGGATGATGGTGTTGATACGGCGCCTGGAAATCGGGCCGGGAAGGAGAAGCTATGAAAAGTAGAAGAAAGGAGAGTGTTTTCAGATTTTGGAACAAGACAAGGAGAGGATTTTCATATAAACAATTATTAATACATGTAGCATGGGTTCTTGAACCCTTGCAACAAACCTTTGCAAGGGTGAGTTAAAAAAAAGATAGCAGGGTTTATTGATCCCTTGTTACAGAACCCTTGGCATATGGCTAATTTTTTGTAGTGCATGAACATGAACTATTTACT
Source organism: Linum tenue (assembly GCA_946122785.1). Taxonomy (NCBI): domain Eukaryota; kingdom Viridiplantae; phylum Streptophyta; class Magnoliopsida; order Malpighiales; family Linaceae; genus Linum; species Linum tenue. Next base: position 71,372,217 of record CAMGYJ010000006.1, read on the forward strand.
ACAGCAATTTCCTAACAAAGATTGTCAGCAGCTCTGTCGACTCGATGTCGATGGGAAGCTTTACACGGGCCAACGTCTACTTCACGATTCTCATTGTGGCCCAATCAAAATGGCCCATGTTTGTTCAAATACTCGCGCGGTTTTACTTCAAAATATCTTACTTCCCGCGCTAATACAAACAAAAGAGATGCAGAGTGCCCTGTCCTGACCTATACATCAAAATTCTCCAAATCTTAGAGGCTCCATCCATCTCAATATTCACAGGTTGCATATTACTGCAAACTATGGTTAGACCTATTCACATCGTAATCAATGGCCTAGAATCTTGGAAGATTTTTCGAGTTCCTACACCATCCTTCCGAACCCTCCAATACCGTATGAGCAACAAGCACTTCATCATGAAATCCATCCACGCTCTCACCTGTAAAATGCAGGAATGCATGAGTTCCAAATGGAGGCACTACGAGAACCAAGTTGGGCCGCCTAAATAAGAACAAAGATGAGAAACCAAGTGTGGACCGAAAATATGCTACGTAAACTGACATTTCAAGAGAAGATTGAAACGGATCCATCCAAGTGAAAAGTGCAGCAGACTTACCACAATAGCTTTGGATATTCCTCAAATGTGGTTCTTACTACTTAGGTTTGCACAGGCAGTGCCATGTTTGGGGTTTCAATTCAATCTCGTACCGAAGTTAAATGTGTTCAGTGTAGAGCACTACAAGGATGTCTGACCTATGAAAAGTGTCACATGTGGGAGATCACATAGCACCAACATAGCAACGACATGACGCTCTATACATGTGGCGTGTATGGAAGACTAGAAGTATAAAGATGCCTCTAGGATTCTTCACCTTAATGAGCTTTATTGTCTGCACTTATGAGCCACATAATGGATGGCATTAAGATAGTGTATTATGGGGGAACTTAATGGGTGAAGTAATGGGGAGGGGCCATTATGAGGGGCATTGATGTCTTGTATGTGGAGAGGCCTATATAAGTAGCCATCTCACTAATTTGTAATCATTCCACAATTTTTAGTAATATACAGTTATACACTACCTTTGCCTTTCCTTTGTCTTTCTTTGTGAGCACATGAGTTTGAGACAAGGTTGCTTAGTTCTCTAACGGAATTGAAAGATAAGGCCGCACGACCAATAGTAAGGCCGTGACAAGTGGTATCAGAGTCTAGTTTGACTTGGTGCTAGAAAAGAAGAAGCAAAGCCAAACTAAAAGGAAGAGCCTCACCAAAATGTCGGGATCAAAAGTCGATATTGGCGACAACAAACAACATGTGAAAAAGCCCACGAAAAGCTCGAGGCCAAAACCGACAAGTCCAACACTCGCGATCCTTTGACGGCTATAGAGAAGCGATTCTCTATAGTGGAGGTGAAGGTGGCTGAAGATGTCACCGCCATAGAGGATTTGGAAGGTCACGTCAACCAAACTCAATGCGATATTCAAGGCTTGGGGGCTTGATTGACGAGCTTGGAGATCGGGAATGATGGGCTTCGAGAAGAGCTCGTGGCCCTCATCAACAATACCATCTCTAACACTATGAACAAAGCCATCAAAGTGGTGAAAGTGACGGTTCAAGCTGAGTTGGCCGTCATGAAGGAGGAGATTGCAAATCTCAAGAGTGAGGTCTCTCTAACGAACCAACAATGGTGCAATCCGTCCCAAGAGATGACGTTCCAAGATCGAAGAACTGTGGAGGTTCAAGAAACGCGAGGGAGTTAGAGAACTTCCTTTGGAGTCTTAAGCAGTACTTCAAGGCATCCGACATCTAAGAGGATGAGGTAAAACTCCGTACCACTCCACTTTACTTTATTGATATTGCAACGGTTTGGGGGAGGCGACGTGAAGCGGGCGTCGAGAAGGGTATATGCGTGATGGCAACATGGGATGATTTCGACAGAGAAATCAAGAAACAGTTTTATCCGGAGACGTGGAGTTCGAAACCCCTTTGGGGTTGAGGAGGCTCACCCAGAGGGATGGAGTTAAAGAATACGTGAAGGAATTCTCGGAGCTACTTGTAGAGATCACCGACATCACGAACAAAGGCCATGCACGAATTTCTTGATGGGGTGCAACCGTGGGCCAAGATGGAGATGAAAAGGCGAGGAGTGCAAGACCATGCAAGTGTCATGGCCGCGGTGGAGTCCTTTGTTGAGTACAAAAGCAAGATAACAAGGAGAAGAGTTTGAAGGCTAAGGGCGAAGAACAACGACAACCTTTCAAGGAGGGCACTCACACTCAACAACATGGTGGCCCAAGAAAAGGGGGGATAAGTACGAACCAAAATCCATTTTTTATTTCCTTTGTGATGGACCACATCGAGTGCGAGATTGCACAAGGAAGTTGAGATTGACAGCCATGGAGGCTCAAGATGTAGAGTCCCAAGGCAGCGGAAGCCAAGATTGGCTTTATACGTAAGCTTGGGGCGGTGAAGATCGACGCTAAGGAGAGCAAGCGTGGGAGGTGCTACATTCTGGCCAAATTCATGCAAGGAGAGTCAAAATCCTTGGTGGATACAGGTAGGGTTGTACATGGGTCGGGTGGTTCGGGTTTGGTCATTTTAATCACCCAACCCATATATTACGATTTTGAAAATGTTAAATCCAACCCAACCCAAAAAAAAATTAAAATTCTACGGTTTATTTATAATTGGGTTGGGTCGGGTTGGAGATACTTTTAATTAAATATCCAACTCTACACAAAAAAGGCAACTATTATACACTACGAAAATATTATATAACTACTTAAGATTTTAAACAAATAAATCAAGGCAAAAAGTTTTAATATGCATAAATATTGTTTGGATTTTAATGAAATGCAATTTACTTTAACATATATCCAGTTTTTTCATAAATATTTGTCAAAGTAAGCCAAAGTAGTTATAAGCTAACACATTCATAATATGTTGTTCTTCTAAAATTGTACACACAAGAAAAAAAGATACGTGAATCATAGCTTAAATTAAATATACGTCTAAATATTAAGTTGAAGAATGTATTCGACTATAAAAACCACAAGAGAAATATATGATAAGATAGTTTAATTTTCTCACAAATATATTTATTTATGACACAAATATGTGTTGTATACGAACACTTATGAAAATAGTTCAACACGGGTTGGTTTTACGGGTTGCCTTACCCAATATAGGTTGGTTGTACAGAAGAAAACCCTCACCCAACCTTAAACTTCAACTTTGACAATAAATACGGGTAGGTTAGGTCGGATTGGACGGATGGGTCGGTTTGTGGGTTGTTTTGTTCACCCCTAGATACAGGAGTCACGGACAACTTCCTTCGTATCAAGGAGGCAAACCGGTTGGGTATTGCCTACGAGAAGGGGCAAGGGTGGCTCAAGACGATCAATTCGGATTCCATCCCAATTCATGGAATTTCTCACAATGTGCCAATGAAGCTTGGCGAATGGGAAGGCATCATCGACTTCTTCGTCGTTATGGATGAACACCCAGTCATCCTCGACATTAACTTAGCTTCCTCGACAAGAAGGTAATGCTCTTGAAGCCCAACTCCAACATGATGTGCTTGGAGAAGGTAGAGAAGTTTCACGCAGTCCATCTCTTAAGGGAGGATGGACCCTATAGTGCTTTGTCCACTATGAAGGATTTGAAGGGGTTCAAAAAGAAGGAGCCAACATTTCTTGTTTCCTTGAAGATGGAGGAAGAAGGAAGCTCAATGGGAACCACAACTCCCATCATCGACGGCGTTCTCGAAGAATTCGATGACGTGATGCCAAAGGAGTAGCCCAAAAAGCTGCCACCAAGAAAAGAGGTGGACTACAAGATCGAGTTGGAGTTGGAAGCCAAGCCCCTCTCGCGAGCACCATACCGCATGGCCCCATCAGAGCTAGAGGAGTTGTGGAACCAGCTCAAAAACTTGTTGGGCGCAAGCTATATGCGGCATTCGAAGTCACCTTATGGAGTAGAAGGAAGGGTCGTTGTGCATGTGCATCGACACCTCCAGATATGCACCCTCAAGTAGAAATTCGTGAGGTTCTACACCCAAAACGGACAATATCTTATCAGAAAAAAGTTCAAGATGTTACATTGTCCATTTGGGAAAAATAAAAGATTGAGAACATATAATTCAATAGTATTTTGAAGTGGATTGTTGTTTCATAAATCCATGTTGGGTTAGAGTATTTTTGCATAAAAAATTTTGTTTACTTTTTATACATTGTAAAGATGATTATGGCTTATGAAAATATTTCATTCTCTTGCTATGTGTGATCACTCAAAGTATAAATTATTGATCTTTAACTTATCAAATTAAATTCTTCCGCAACTAAAAACATGAAGAACAAAAAACACGAAAAATTCCAATCTTGCCATTTCATATGTTTTACATCATTAAAATTCCTGAATATGAAGCGCTATTCAACTTCATCTACGTGCAATTGGTACTCATATCTCTACCCGAGTCAACTGTAACATAAAATCTAAACCACAAAAAACAAAGTTTGGCAAATTGATTAATTACCAGCAAATTACCGTTCAATAACTAACCACTCAACGCCATCAACCTTGTTTTAGGAAAACAGGAGAAAAACACTCAACACCATCAAAACCAGTATAAAAAAAAATAGCGAAAAATTATCTATAAGAACACCAGAAAGAACAAAAGAAGACACCAATTAAAATAAAAAATAAAACAGAATAAAATATAAAAAAAATAATGGCGACAATGGCAGAGACGACATGTCGCATGCTCCTCCTTTCCATCCCGGTGCTCTTCCTCCTTCTATCCAACGTCGGCACCGTCGCCGGCGACGGCTTCTTGGACGAGATCAACACGGAGTCGCTGTCGTCGCTCTTCTCCAGCGGCAACCTCGACGACGCCAAGAAGGCCATGTCCGCTGCTTCCCCGGACGTGAAGGGAGCCGTCGCGCAATTCGCCGGCGGAGACAGCGCGGCGTCTTCTCCCGAGTTGGCTCAGGCTTATAAGGACGCGGAGGAGGAGAAAGACGGAGCATCGTGGAAGAGTTGGCTCAAGGGTAAAATGAGGTAAGAAATTTCTGACAAAAATTATCTCCTCCCTAATTAACTTCTTGTTCCGTTTTCATTTTAAAAAAAAATGTTTTGTAAACCGAAGGTCTGTAGTTTGATTCTGCATTGTTCTACTGTAGAGTTGGCGAATGGATTAGATTCATGGATTGGTGAATTGGATTGGTAGATTCATCCATCAATTAGATTTGAGGATTTATGAATTGATAAATTGATTCATGAATCCAAAAAACATCCAAGCCACTGATAGATATGTAAATTTTGAAAAGTTTAGCTACTAAAATGTCATAATAAAATGGTTTAGGTATCAAAATATTATTTTCTATTGGACAAAAAATATGAAGTATAAAAAATATAGGTATTAAACTGCAATTTTTTATCGATCCATGAATCCACTAATCTAATGAAATTTGGATGAATGGATTGAATTAGTACGATATTTAAGTGGATGAATTGAATTGGTGGGTTGGATTTTAAATTCGCAATTGTGATTTTGTTTTTTTTAGAACAATGGTTGATTTAGCGGTTAAATCGTTCATTTTCGATTTGAATGTCTCGGAATTCAAATATTTTCATTTGCACTCAATGTTACTTACAATTTTATTTCTTCTCCTCAGCGGCATGGGCTACGCGCCGGCGGGGGCACCGGCAGGCTCGCCGTTCGGGGCACCGGCAGGCTCGCCGGAAGGAGTACCAGTATCGGCAATGGGATCATCATCGTCCATATCTTTGTCGCCTTCCGCGGAAGATCATGAAGCACCGGCCCCCGCGCCGTCGGCATAGAGATGAGATGATACACGGTCGAAAATATATATAAGGACGATGTAAAATTTAGTTTCGCCGTCGGAATCATCAACCAATTGTTACGCAACGAAACAAAAAAGCCATTGAATCGTGTGGAGTATGGATATGGTTTTCATTTGTAGCTTGAATTCGAAAATTAACTTTTGTTGTAATTATGGATTGCATTGGTCTACATACATATGCCCTTTACGTTATATATTTTGTGCCTTGATAGCTCCGGTTTGTTGAATATATATGCTTAGAGATAAACTAATCTAAGGAATGAATCAATAAAAGATTCATATTCTCTAACAAATCATACATATGAATCAATTTGTATGAATCAACAAAAACTCATATTCCGGCATCCCCAATAATAAAAAAGAACGTATGTGATCAAACAGAGAATGATTGAAGTGTTCGTTTAGTGAGCACGTAGAATTCATATGTTTGAAGAACTTTTGTGTGTGTTTGTAGGTAGGGTTTTGAGAACTCTTATAATATTAAAATCATTGTTTGGTCTACATAAGTTTTATGATAGTTTTCTGTAACAAAAAAAAAAGTTCATGATAGTTTGATATGAAGATATGTTAGGTCGTTCAATGAATTGTGGAGATTATGTTCCGAACTTGAGATGTGGTCCAATCTTTGTAAGAATAATAAAATAATAAACAATCATACAACGTTATTTAAAAAGTGACATGTTTTCACCATTATTTAAAGCATAATTATCTATTAGTTATCCATTTTGCGTTATTTTCAACGAGATCATTTCCAATCGTCATTAGAGCTAGTCCATTAAAATTTAATTGTGTCATTTTAAAATACAAATAGGACATTAACATTTAGTATACATGCTTTTTATATATATAGACATAGGTTCAGTCTAATCTTATTATACGCCCCGTAAGTTTCGCTATTTACATCTTGAATTAGTTGGGAATTTGGGACTTGCTATTATAACGTAAACTCTAATTGGTAAACTTTATACCATAATTATCTAAAATCAAATTATAAGATCAGTTTAATTAAAAAAAACAATTGACGATTTTAATTCATGGAATTGCCAATATCATGATATATGCTTAAAAAACATAAGAAAAAATTCAATGAAAATGATAGATGATAGATTCTAAGGTTATATATGTTGAGTGGATGTCAACCAACGGGTCGACCTGTCGGTAGATCCATTTTGACCCTGACCCAGTAAGAAAAATTTACCACACCCACCTGCCGATCGACCCGCTGCAAGGTTACTAGATTGGAGGTCACACGATGTCGCTTTTACCTTTAATTTGTGAAGTGAGCCTCTTTTTCGATCTTCTTCTTCATCTAACCATATCGTTCGAATTCTAAGTTGAACATTTGAATATTGATGTTATATAAGTGTGCATGAATTTTCACTATATATTGTATCCAAATACGACCTATTATCTTGATGTAGTGTTACATGTTATTACTCAAATGTTAGATGAAATTTGATATAATTTATATATTCATGAATAATACAATTTTTTTTTCACATATCTGGTTTAAATCGGACTAAAACGATCGAATTATTAACTCTCAACCCATTTACTCAGACGAACCAACAGGTTAAACCGGATTGACAACCTATTATATTCGTTGTGATTCATTTGAGTTATCTTTTTTCTGTTCTGATAAGATGATTATGGATCTGGAAATCCAAATATGTGGTGAATGTTACATATTTTTTGATAGGAGTGAATGTTACATATTCAGGAACGTGATAATGATTAGATCTACCGTATCCTAGAGAAGAAAAGTGTTTTCGAGTTTCGACTCGAGTGTTAAGAATGAGAAGAAAGAGGACAAATTAGGGAGGCCAGAACCCGTGCCTGAATCAATAGCTATCAGGCCGCAGAGATCCAGTAAATATAACGTATGGGTTTCGTTTGGATTCTTTTGTTCCCTTCACTTTTTCTTTCCACCCCTCTGTTTTCCTTTATTCCTTGTGTAAGTAATCTGGAGTAGATAATAAGTAAGAAAAAGAAAGAACCTTATACGCTAAAAAGTAACGAAGGAAAAACAACAAAAGAAAAATGGGAAGTGCTAACAAAAGCATGGAACTGGAAGAGGCAATCTATTGAAGTTGCTGGTGTTGAATTCTATGCATTGCCATAATGGAGATGACATGACTTGTATTGCAACCGTATTGAAACTTGTTGAAGGCGCAAAATACGTGCTTATGAAATTGAACATAATCGGAGAAAAAGGACGTTTACATGTGAGATATCAAATTTCTGAATATTCAGGAGTGAAGATAGGTATCTTGAACAAGATTATGGAGCAAATTACAGTCGCGATGCAATTGTCGATATAAAGGTTGATCACGTGCAACATAACAAGTCCAACCGCAAAGTGCTCAGAGGTACACAGGTTATGCAACTAGTTTCATGGCCGGAAAGCAATGAATGTGTAAGTCCTTGATTCCTACATTGCATTCATTCCATACAAAGAACGAAGATTGGAGCAAAATCAAGCTCATGAGCTTTAACAAGTGGGTCTGAATTGTTTTATGAAAAAAACTTCATTATTTTCAACCTAAATTATATATTTTCCCTTACAACTCATTACCAAAATCGAATCAAGTGATGCTTGCTCACATAAGACAATGTGGGTCATCTATTCTTAAGATAAGTTTTAGTCATCCAAATGTAATGTAATTTTTTTTTTCAAAGTACCCCTCTTGTATTTTGAACCCTCAGATTAGCTTCTCTTCTAACACAACACATCGAACGAGTGAATTGAGTGATTATAAACTCCCTTGACCACGTTATACTTATATGTACTCATGTGATGTTGTACTCTTTCACATCTCTGCGAGCTAGTCCCCTGGCCACGGTATCAAACAATGTTTTAGCAATCGTACTTTACCGTGCGATTAGATTGAAAAATACTGGACCTCAAATGGTAAACGATTTTAAGAACATAAAACGGTAACATCATAATTTAAGTACAAATTATCTTATAAATCAACTTTTCATTATAATTTCTCGTACGATTTCACAATACTTATGACTACATGCCTCTAGACAAGCCAAAAACAAAAAACAAAAAAAAAAGCAAAAGGATGATTGTCGAGCAAATCCCTTAGCCCTTATTGTTGACCACCTCCCCCCCTAACCTTGACATCACTAGTCTAATCTTAGTATCACCAGAATCAAATCAAAATCCCCCACATAATCTCATAAAATCATTAAAAAAAGCAAAACTTTTGGAAAATGTCTTCTCCTCCCTCATCTCATAGGGATGTTAACCCCCAAATTTTTGTTGGATCGGAAACCCATAATCATAATGGGCTGCTCACTCCTCCCAATTCAACGGCCCAAATTGAACGACTGGCTGCCCAAAATTTCTGTTTCAGATCAGTTGTAACTGATACCAAGACCCCTCTCCTTCTCTTGCTAATCCCAAGAACAGTAAATTTTTACACATAAAAACTTCGTCATCACTAGTCCTCTGCGGGGCCCACCCTTTTCTGGTAGCATTCAATTCCGATGACAAAATATAATTATAGTACTCCTAACACCGCATCACAAACAAACAAACAAAAGGATAAAAGAAAAGGAAAGGTAAGCCCTTTTTTTCTTCCTTTTTTCTCTTTAATGGAAGGAAGGAAGTATAGAGAGCAAGAACAGGGGCCCCTCCTTCCTGTAACCCAAACAACCATGGAGCCCATCTGCCACCTCAGCCAAGACAAGACCTTCACCTCAACTCCACACACACACCACAAACAAACAACCAAAAACACAACCATCTTCTTCCTTTCATTTCATCTCCATATGTGGCCCATTCCAGCTTTGCAGATATTCCCATCCCATTCACCCATCTGCAAACTAATGAAGAACTTGAATCCATCATCTGCAAGTAAGGACTTGTAATCTCATGGTGCAGTACAGTACAGGCAAGTTATCAACAATCAGAAGAAGATGAATACTAAGATTCAGCTATAATGACAAATGTAATGGAAACCCAGTTAACTAAATTGAAAAGCATTACACAAAATCATCATCTTCCTCCTCTTCTTGACACACATTTGAAAACCCTACATTCCCTCTTTACTCCCACTCCTAGAAACATTTAATGGCTCCAAGTACTGCCTACCTAGTTTCCTTCTTCTTGCTTTTATATCTTCTCCATTGCTACGTACCACATTGCTCTCTCTCTCTCTCTCTACCTCTACAACCTCGTACCCTACTTCCCCTAGCAGCCCACTCCAACTTCACTTGTACATACAGACATCACAGCATTCCCTCCTGATGCTGCTGCTGGACCTGTTCCTCGTCGTGCTGCCCCGGATGATGATGATGAAGGTGATGCATGTTCAAGTTCATCATGTGATTCGTCGTCGTTGTCGTCGGCGAGGGCTGTTGCTGCTGCTGCTGCTGCTTCCTCACGGTCTTGTTGTTGTGCATCCAAACTTTGAACACCTGCCTCCTCACCCCAACTTCGGAGCAGAACCTCTCCACTGCCTCCACGTCCTGCTTGTTGATCCTCCACCCGACTTTCTCCGCGAACTCCATCATCCTCTCCTTCTGATCCTGAGTGAACTTGGTCCTGAACCTCTTCTTCGAAGAAGAATGCCCGTAGGGCGGCTGAGGTGTGGTGGTGGCGCCCACCATCCCCGCTGCTTCAGAGGGGAAGGCATTCAGATCCTCGCTGGAGGATTCGGTGGCGCCAGTGGCGGCACTGCCTCCTCCTCCTCCGCCGCTCCCCCAGCCGCCGTCGAACGCCACGTTGATTGGCTGGACGGCGGCTGGAGGGCTGGCCGACTGGAGGTAGAAATGGTGCGAGCCGCCGGGGAAGTGGTGAGGGCTATTGTTGTGCGGATTGTGGTGGTGGTGGTGCATCACAGGAGAAGGCAATGCTGCCGCCGCCGGTGGAGGCAGCTGGAGCGCGTGGACCAAATGCCCACCGCCGCCTCCGCGGCGGCGAGAGCCGAACACGGTGGGGCTGGCGGTCTCGCCGTCGATCTCCTTGCGGTGGAAGTTGCGGTGGCACTCGCAGGCGGCGCATTTCAAGGCTTCCAGGGACCCTTCCTCGCCTCCGGGCATGAACTCGCCGCACCCGTCGTAGACGTTCCCGCCCACGCTGGCCGCGTGGTTGCGGAGACACTCCCGGTACCTCACCACCGACGGCGGCGCGGCCGCCGAGTTGCCTTTGGCGGCGGAGTTGTTGGATCCGCCGCGGTGGTGGTGGTGGTGGTGATCTAGGGTTTGGGAGAAGGTGAGGAAAGCGGATGATGAGTTGCCATTGTGATTCCCATCCCCTCTTCTTCCGCCTCCTCCTCCACCGCCTTCAGTCGACATTCTTACATCGTTGTTCTCAACTTGCTGCTGCCCTCTCACTTCCATTTTCCCCTTCCCCCAAAATTTCTCTCCTCAAAAAAACACCAAACAAACTCTAATAAAGAAGCTCTTGTAGACTTGTACCAACCAACCAAGCAGCAAGGCTAGTCTAGTAGAGTAGGGGGTAGCAATAAAATCGCTTGAGACTTTGTGCCTGCCCAGAAAGCCATATAATGAGATCAGAGAAGAAAAGAGAGAGAGAGAGTGATGGGATTTCAGCTTGTCTGAGTCTCTGAATCAGACTGGAAGAGAAACAGAGAAAAGAAAACCCCAGAAACCCATGGCTGAAGGGAAGAGAGAGAGAGAGAGGAAAAGGGCAATGAGTGAAAACCACAGAAGAGAAAGAAAGAAAGGAACACACCAGCTGGATTGACTGGGTTCAAAGCTTGCTCAGATCAGCCTTCCCAACACCATAATCATCATGACTACCACCACCACAACCAGCAGGAGAAGCAGATCGATCTTTAGCGAGGACGGAAGAACAAAGGGGGGGAAAGAGGGATGGAAAAAGGAGCTTTTTTTCTTTCTGGGTATCTTTTTGTTGACGATGAGGGGGGAGAGTTCTAATTTTGGTTGGGGAGGAGGAGAAAGGACTGGGTTTGTTTTTGGGTTCTCGCTGCAAAGCTGCCTCAGCGGTTCCAACAAGGGACAGCTTGGTTGCTTGTGATGAAGCCACACACAATCCTTGTATATGAGCTAGGGAGCTGCCTGCCTTAAAAAAAATTTCGAAAAGAAATGGAAAGAAATGAGAGAGAGAGAGAGAGATGGGGGGAAGGCCCAAAATAACAAAAGAAAGAAACTATCACTGAAAAGAGGTAGAGAGAGAAAGTGAGAGAACTGGAGGAGAGGGAAATGGAGGGATGCAAGAAAGGGGAAAGAGGAGGGGAAGACTGAAGTGCAGATTAGAGGAGATAGAGAGTACTGTTTTTTTATTTATTATTTAATTTGGTTTCCTTTTCTCTGCAAGTTAAAAAAAAAAAAAAAGATGATGAAAAATGTTAAAATGAATAAAAAACAACCGACAACGTCATGTTCATCCCTCTCCCACGCCCTGCCATATTTTGGGCCCCCACCGTCACATTATTGCTCTTTCTTTCTTTCTTCGTTTCACTCCTCTCCTCTTCTCTTCCTCCAAATTGGCAAAATAATCATATCTTTTATCTCATCATTGTTTTCCTATCATGTTTAGCCCTAAAACACCACCTATAAAGACACACACAAGCTATTCATCCTATACCCCCCCTACAAAATGTACCATCATTTTTATAGATCTTTAGTTGGATTTCATAAGATTGACTTCATATATTTATATAAGAAAAACAATAAGCTAATATTTTCCATTGGATCAAAACGAGTTGGAAGTTTTCAATAGCGTTTATAATCAAAGAAGCAATGCTGATCGGATTGAATCGGGTGATTTACTTGGACAGGTGAAATTGAAAACTGACCTTTAGGTCGACACAAAGTGTAAATTTCGACCGACTTCCGAGAGTCGCGGGAATCGATTTGGACGATTAACCGAGTGAATATCCCAAACCACTCAACAAATTATGGTCTAACAATATTGCTTTTAAGTATGTTTGCATTCAAGCCACGTTGTTATTGTTGTGATTGATTAATAGAGAAGGGAGGGAGAATGCATTAGCAGTTGCGTTGACATGATGTGAATGATGTACAAATGGTATATTTTGCATGCGGCGTTACAGACTAAATTACAACACCTGGATAACATGCATACTATTTGTCTATACCTGGTACTTTTATTTTTCGCTCAACTCACTTATCAATGTGTTATTTTGGAGATAGATGCAATTAAGTGGAAAAAAACAATATGAAGGTCTCTAATTCGAATCTCGTGATCGACTTCTGCTTCCCCTGCAGGTCCGTGAGTAACATGTAAAGCACAAATAACATTCACGATGATGAAAAATATAATCATTCTAGTATATATTTAGTTATTTACTTACATAACCACATAGACAAATAAGTATAATTATACGGATGGGAAATGTTAGTGACTCATGTGTATACCATGCTCCTAATGTCTTGTTATTGTACGTATTTTGACGAATCATAATTCTCGGTTATTTTTTCTATCGATTGATTTTATAATTTATAAAATTATAACTTAGGGTTTAATCAATATAGGTTAAGGTGTCATTGGGATCATTTAATCAATTATGGAGGCTCAGTGGCAAAAAAAAAATATTTTTAAACGATTTTAAAATTATATATCTGAACCATCCAATTCGAAAGTGTCTCAAAAGCCACAAATATAAGAGTTAAATATACTCGTCATATGTTAAAAGACCAAAACTACAATTAGTCATTCCAAAAGCGTCTTTAGAAAACATAAAATTTGATGTAATGGGAAGTAAATGGATACACTTGAAGTATAAGAACTAAATCAATTACAATATTGAGGTGGAAGGAGTAAGCCTATATTTTATTAAATTTAAATGAAATAAATGTGTATTCATGTAATGGAAGCTAAATTGACACAACTTAAGAACTTAAAAGATCATAATATTAAAGTAGATGGACTTAATTAATATTTTTAATCAAATTTAATAAAATAAATGAGTATACAAAGACATTTGCTAGAATGAATAGTGCAATAAGTAAGTTTTGAACCTATGTCATAATGTGCGTTATGTAACATGTTTACCAACCGACGAATACATTGTTTTTTATACAACACCCTATACGTATAAAATTGTACAATACCCAAAAATTCGAGGCCCCTGACATCTCATATAGTTTCTTTCATGTACGCTTTATACTATAAGGTTTGCCCGTACATACTAATGGCTGACTCTAGTTGTGAATGATCATATCCAAATTATGATTGGGTATCATACCCAAATTTTGATTTTTGATTGGCTCATGTTCTAAATAGCATCACCTCACTAGAACTTTAGGTTAACTAGTGATTGCTTAACATAAATATACTTCGATCAAGTGATCTGTAGAATGCATTCATAATTTTTATCCTAATAACAGTAACAATACACATTTCTCAACTTTTGCATTTACGATTAATAAAAAGTTACTGTATGGCTGCATTAAAAAATCAACCAAACTTACCAACAAACAATTAATTAATTGCTTGACAAATGCTGACACTACCCTTAAGTGACATGAGAGGCAGGCGATAATCGTGCTTGTTGTACTCCTCCACTCATTATTATGATAATGATTATTCATTATCGTTAACAATAATCATCATTCTCGTACGCACTAAATCTATTTGGACCCTTCTCCCCCAACTCTATATGTGGACAAAAATCTAAACCTTACCTTTTTCAACTTAATTAATTTACTAATAGTGAACCCACAAAAAAAAAACTAAGTCAATACCTAACCTAAGTACACACACTAAAAAGGTTTACCATATTAAAAGAATCTAAACTAAGATTCCCCTTCCAATTAGAGGAAAGACACTTCTCTTATGACAACAAATAAAGAATCTGTCATTATTTACTTGCTTACAAGTTAAAGTAATAAGGGAAATTAATCAGTGCAGGAAAATAACTGAAGGCCCAAAAGTGGTAATATTTTAACAGAGGTTAAGAAATATAAGTGAAAAGAAAAGAAGTTGCATGTGGGCTGGCCCACCACGATGACCAGCCATGGGCCTGAAACAGAGAAAGGGGAAAGAAAACACATCAGAACCTCCACAGTGGTAAAAGAAGAAGAAGCAGTTGGTGTCGTTTAGTGTAGGGGAGGGATATAATATATTCACCCTAAAATCTCCATCTGTAAGGCTGTGTTTGTTTTAATTGGTAATTTATGTACAGACTACACAGATGGGTCTTATTCACCTTTTCCTAGTTTAAAAAAATAAAATAAAAACACAAAAAAAAAGTTTCTCCTTTCAATTTTTTTTGAATTGAATTAGTACAATGAGCACACACAGTCCATAATTCATCTGTCTCATTCATTTGGCTAAACATCGGTATTGTATAAAGTCGTGATTTAATCATGTTTCAACCATTTTATATTGTTTAAACTGTCTATTGGCTTAAGACTTTCGATAAACATTTTTCTTGGCCGGCCGCGGGTATGGTTTTGTAAAAACACTAGTTGGGGGGTACTTGAACAGAACTAGGGCTTGCTTAATGAGTTAATGTTAAGTGCAAAGGCATAATGTGGGTGTTTATATTTGGGGTAGATGCCACATTTGGTCATTGAGATTACTAAATTGTGTCATATTTAGTCACTAGAAAAATTTAATATCAATTTTGTTCGCTCGAATCACTGAAACTGGTCACATTTAGTAACTCTTCCGTTAGTTTCGTTACTAATGAAGTTGGAAGGAAACTAACGGGAGAGTGACTAAATGTGACATGTTTCAGTAATTCGAGTGACTAAATATGACATGTTTCAATAATTCGAGTGACTAAATGTGACATGTTTCAATAATTCGAGTGATCAGAGTTGGACAGATGCTACAGGAGAAGTGACCAAAATGTGACATGTTTCGGTAATTCGAGTGACCAAAATTTATTTTAAATTTTGCTAGTAACTAAACATGACACGATTTAGTAATCTCAAAGTCTGGGTAACCAAGTGTGTGGCATATTTACCCTTATATATTTGTGTTTTGTTTTCTTATAATTTGGTTGGGGAGATGTCTGTTGTGTATGTTTGTGGTGGTGGGTCTGAAATTTCTGAAGGAAGAGAGAGTGCTGTGCTGGCTGGGGCTTTTGCTGCTGCAATTCTGCATTCTGCAACTCCACCACCACGCCACGCTTCCTCTTCTTCCCTCTCTCCCTCTCTCTCTCTCATCTGGCTGTTGTTTCTGTGATGCAATCGATTGGCTGTATTTGTCTTCACCTCTCTTTTTACTGCTTCACTTTCCTTCCCCCATGGCTGTTGCATAGCATTATTGTTAAGTTTAAGTGTTTAAGTCTAGTAGTGCAATGTCAAATGATACCATAGTATATAATCCACAATTGATGAATCTCTATTAATAACTCGAGTAGTTAATGATATGATATCAAAATCATCTGTAAGTCTGTAACCGAGGGATTTTCTATTCAAATCTCACTGATCTCCATTTCTCATGTTAAGCACACATGGTGATTAGACATGTACATAAGTGACTTTCGTTTAAATGCACATCCTCCTCCTAACCCTAGCTGCTACATTCCATTCTCCAACAATAATTTCAAGTTTTCTGATCTGAAACACGATAATAGCTGTCATAAGTCATAACCTTCATTATTTTTGAAACAAAATTTAGAAAAATTGACGGCAGATAGACCAGTCAATAATAATAGCCAATCCCACTCCAAAACATGTTTCAACATAGTAACACAGTACCAGACTCACGAGTATAGAATTCCTTTTTACTGCTCAAGAACTGCAGCAACGCAAACCACTGTTTTTTGGCCTTCAATTACGGTGCTTTGTTTCTTTGATTTCTAATTTTATTTTTTTCTGGGTATGCAATGCAATAGGCTGGCACTGGCAGGCAGGATGAGGGGGCTTAGTGGTACAGCAACAGCAACAGCAACAGCAGCAGCTCTCACGCCACCAATAGAATTCCGAAAGCTGCACAGATTCAGCGCCCAGGCGAAAGCCCTTCTCTTCCTTCCCCAGTCAGTTCCCTCTCCTCAACATTCATCTATACTTTTCAACTTTACTTATTCACTTACGATATTATCATGAATGAATTTGGGTCAGAAAATAAATGCAAAATCCTTGGTGTATTATGTGTAGTTGTGTATGGCATTCATTCATATATGAATACAATGATAGGATGATCAGAGATGGCAAAAATAATCGTAATCGTGGATATCCGCCCGAATCCGTTCTAATTGGGTAGGGTAAAACCCGAACCAGAAGGACTTTTAGTGGGTATGGGTAGAACCCGAACCCGAATATTGCGGATAATGGGTGAGCATGGTTTTTCTACTATCCAACCCGAACCCGCCTGATTATACATATGTGTATGGATTTTGTCGAGAAATAATCATTATTATTCTCTAACATATTTTATATTTAGCATACGAATATAATATTTTCTTCAAATTGTGTTGTTTTAATTAATTTTCTTTATTCTAGTGATTTATTACCATACGTTTCCGCTTATATAATGTGAGTATATACGTGAATGTTAACATATTGGTTGGAGTTATAAAGAGAAATTAATACCCATGGATAACCATGAATACCGGAAACTCAAACAGGTATGAGCATGATTTTGATTTTCTATCCATTTTTATGTGGTATGTGTATGTGTAAAACTCGAATTAAATTAGATAGAGTAATGAATATGTACTATCCGCCCCGACCCGATCCATTACCATGGATGATATGTGTTAGTCTTGTCTTTGCTTTTATTTCCTGGCTTCCGAGATTCCTCCTTTCCAAATTCCTGCTTCGTCCCATCGCACACTATTACTATAGTATTATTCACCAATACCACCAGATAACACAAGAAGAAGAGAATAGTAAAAAGTAGTACTACAATGTTCTCACTAGCGCTGCAAATGAGCTAAGTTGCTCGTGAGCAACTCGGCGTTTGAATTGGGAAAAATTCGTTCGATATTCGATTCGTTATTTAACAAGCTGACTCACGAGCCGACTCGTTAGTAAACGAGCCAAGTTTGAGCTAGACCATGCCCAGCTTGATAAGCTCGCAAGCTACTTGACTCGGTGGCTTGTTGAGCTAAGCTCACGAGCTGGCTTGTTTAGAGCTTGCAGAAGGATTAATCACTCTTCTGAACATGAACATTATCTTGCTAATACTGATGTGTAATGAAGTTAGCTGCTATTTTTAGTTCTAGCGTGTTTTTTTTTTTCATTTAAATTCTTATGTTTACACATTTTTCAACAAGAATGATTTCAAATCGAGCTCATCTTTAGTCGAGCTTGTACTAAACTTGACAAACTGTGTTAATGATCATTTACCAAGCTCTACCGAGTCGAGCTCGACCTAGATTATTTTTATTCAAGCAGAGCTTGAGCTCGAGTTCGAACTGGATTATCAAATTTCGAGCCAACTCAAGCTGAAAATTTTATAAACAAGCCGAGCTCAAAACAAGAAAAAACTCGACTCGACTCGTTTGCACCATTAGATCTGACCTATTGGAAGGTCGGACAAAATTTCCTATAGTATAGTATTTTTGTTGGGAATGCAACATTTGCCCTAGCTAGCCATGAACTTTTTCCTACCCGTGCTATAAGGAAAATGAAAGGAAGGCCAATGCAACAACAACTACCAGAAACGAAACCATCCATCGGCTAATTGTCTTATGTGGCCACATAGAAAGCACAATACAATAGTAGTTATAACTTATAAGTCATGTTTATAAAATAGAACCCACAGTTAGACCCTAGACAAATCTAGTAGTGGAGTTTAAATGGCTGAGCAATTTTTAACGGTATGAAACAATTGAACAATGATTAAACGAAAGTTTCAACACAAAGTATTCTATCGCTGATTTCTTTAAGTACAATCTATGATACGGTTTTACCGTCATAAGTGCTATGTCACGTGATGAATTTCTGCATGAGTGCGAGCCTGAGCTTCGGAATTCATCAGGCATGGGCTCAGGGGCGGAGACATAGTATTAAAAGGGTGTGCCACGGCACACCCTTGGATCGGGGCTAAAACATCAAAAAATAGGGGTATTAGTTTATGCTATAGCTAGGATTTGAACGTGGAACCCCCTTACTATTAGCTTTGACATCTTCCACTAAACCACAATTACTTACATGATAAACTAATACGTTTTATTGCATATATATAATTTACTGTTTACAAATAATAAGTAAATTAAATTAAAAAACCTCATAATTACATATGCTTATTCAAGAAGTAAACAAAAATTTAACCCTAACAAGCGAGCTTCTTGATAGTCTTGATGATGAATGTATTTTACAGACTTTTCAAAATATGAGAACCCGTCGTGGGTCACTATAAAATATTGATAGTCATTTTAATTTTTTTAAATTGGCACCCCCTTACCCAAAATCCTGGCTACGCCACTGCATGGGCTAATTTGATTTCTAGCCCAAACCAGCTGATTAAACATAGACAAAGCCCAATAGCCAATACCAGAGTTGCCCTACCACACTGAAACCGATCGAACCTACAAAGCCACTTTCTCCCAGACCATTGGTGCCAAGGATTCATAGCATTTTCATTTTTCAAACGGAATGCTCCGCTCACTAATCAGCCATTCAGCTTCATCAACAGCGAGACAAGAAGAGCCATCGCACGGGAAAGCTTTACTTATTGACTGTTCATTCAATAGTTGATAAAGCTTTATCAATTTTGTTATTGGGGAGTGAGGACGTGCTTACAAGCATTCAAAGCTGTCGGATCCTGTGTGAACGATTCGTATCAGAGCGAACGATTACGAAGTGTTCGCACCGATTAAACAGAGCACCATGATCGAGTTGAACCTTTATAGTGCTGTAGAAATTGCAATTGCAGTAAGTCCAGGGCACATCACCTGGATCTACTGCCATGGTCTATTCGACACAGCAACAGGTGATTTAGATTCCGCCGGAGTTTGAATTCCAGGCAACAACCCAGTTAGCCTCTAACAAATGTAGATCCAACACCTTGAAATTCGATTCAGATGCAATGAGCCACGTATCTCCATTAATTACCGATCGATTTCATTAATCGAGAATCACGAGCAATAAATACGCAAACAATGACGAGAACAAAGAGCTACAGCACCTCCTTCATGGGATTTTACTACAGGTTCATACCGCATACATACGCTAAAGAGTCTAATTCCCAGAGCAAAGAGCTAAAGACCCACAACCAGAGATGAAAAAAACAAACCAGTGGGGAGGCTCTTTGGAAGTGTCTACTAATCCAAGCCCTCTCTAAGGCTTTATACACATGATAAATTAGAGAGCTTCCATCAAACAAAAGCTTTGCTTACCCATGCAGCTCGCCCGACGGTCTAACTTCAACAAACAGCTACACCACCACTTCAAAGTCTTATCTTCAACTGTTTTAAGTCGTCCAAAAGTATCTGAACTGGGAGTGTGCTTTATCTTGCCGCCAGACGGAGGAGGTTCCCTCATCCAAGGTACCTGTCATTTGACCATGAATCATCACTGAGACGCTAATGAAGTCATCTTATCATGTTCCCGTGAAGTTCTACTTAAAAAAGGCTGCTCTAAGTCTAATCAAAAGGGAAACAAATGGAAGATTCAAACACCCAACAGCAAATCTTGGAAGATTCAGTTGCAAGATCAACAGACCATTAAGGTTTCTAATACTTTAGAATAAAAGACGAAGAATGGAAACTGGAGAAACAAAAGAATGGCATGTATAACGGAAACCAAACAGGACCGTTTTGAATGCTGAATCTAAGTTGATCACAAAGCATCAACTAATCAATATGAGAAGAAAGATAAAATCTTTCAGACAGTCCGACACTAAAAACTGCTGGAGATCGTATCCTGCTAGCCTAATATCTGATTGAATTTCGATATTATGCAGTTTTCCCTATCCTAGTATCCCCTTTTGAGTGTTCCTAGTCTCTTCACTTCCTACTTCCAGTCTTAACTTCTTCCTTCTCAATATCATATTTCTTTCCTTCTTTTACTTCCCTCTCTCTAAGGATTTACAACTTCTTCTGCTGCCCCAAACGATAAATTTGACACTAACTAGGACATCACAAGTATATCAGAGTGGTTCCCAGCACAAAAATTTTCCTACCTTTCACCACGAAGCATTTTCAGTCTGATCGTTGACGACGATTATCTCCATCCAATTAGCATCTACGTCTTGGGTTAGATTCTTCACTGATCCACTACTACCCCCAAACGAACATGTCAGACATGAACAAAGGACATAAATGATTCATAACGCGGGAAGATTTACTCATTAAAGAGGCCAGTTTAAAGGACAACAGTCAAAAAGCAAAACATGAACATGGTTCTCCAAGCAGAGTGATTGAATTCGGGACAGATGGAACAAACCATGACAACCTGCTGAGTGCTGAGCAATTAATTAGCCTGAGAGACCATCTAGCAACTACATAGTTAAAACCATCCAGCTGTAAAGTCATTGACTTTGCGATAAGTTAACACTTTAACGGCCAACTTCCCTCATCATCCTATATCAATTCCACTAATCACCTTAGCTAGCTTCCAAGTTCTAAATATGAATCAAACAATATAGAGTAATTCCAACTTCCAAGGAAAGGGAGAGCTTTAACTTTCAACGCCCAATTACCATGCCTTCCATATTTAAGGACCAATCGGGAGCGCTTACATTTCCGGCAAAGCACCCACAAATCAACAATCAAGTACTAAATGAATTCTATCGAAGAAAAAGAGTACCTAAGGTTTTAAGTCCAGCTAGTTTGGCAGAACAGAGACAAATTTGACACAGAATCAAATTTACAGGCACTCTACTCAGTCAGTTGATGTCTAACAGAAGTTCCTCACTAGTTCTAGTTGCACCTTAACGAAGTTCATCGTATTTGTCAATAAAGTACTCAGATTTTGCGTCGCATTTACCACTATGAAACAAAAGTGTAAGATCTGTCAGTAACATCTGCACAGAACAATCTATCAAATGGCCACACATACAGTAAAGCACTGAACTTGCACTGACAAACGAAACAGAACAGGGAATCCCATCAACCATGCAGCTCAAGTATGAATGCAAACAGAGATAGTTACAGCTATATTACCCGAGATTGTAAACGCTAATGGGGTCCAGAAGCTGCGGCTGCTGCTGATGGTGATGATGCTGGTCTTCCTGCTGCTGCTGCTGCTGCTGCTGTTGATGGTGATGATGCTGGAGTTCCTGCTGCTGCTGATGTTCCTCTTGTTGCTGCCCCAATCCAACACCACCAGTTCCCACTGCAACGGCACTAGAAGGAGTTCCCCTCGCTTCCACAAATCTCCACAGGTACCACGAGGCCACAGACCTATAAGGCCTCCATTTCTCGCACAACTGGTCCATCTGCGACGGCCGGGGCAAATCCTCCAAATTGTACAGCATCTGCACTCCTTTCCTGATCCCCAAGTCGTTAATCGGCAGAACATCCGGCCGATGAAGCGAGAAGATCATGAACATGTGGACAGACCACGAACCTATCCCACTCACCATGGTCAGCATCGTGAACAGCGACTTATCGTCCATGGCCACAATCGAGGAATCTGATAAAATCCCATTCTGATACTTCCTCGAGAGGTCGTAGAGGTAGCTGGCTTTCCTCCCCGAGATCCCAATTTGACGGAGCTGTATCTCGGATTGGGCGAGGACGGTTTCAGGGCAGACGTTGGATTCGCCCCCGAAGAGGGAGATGAAGCGGGTGTAGATCGAGGTCCCGGCCTTGAAAGCGAGCTGCTGGTAGACGATGCTTCGGGTCAAGGCGAGGAACGGCGTGTGGAAGGTGTCGAAGGTTGGGGACGGGTAGCGATCGATTAGCGAACTCAAAAGAGGATCCGACTGACGGAGGTGGCGAACCGCGATGTCGACCTCTCCTTCGCAGGACAAGGATCTGGCGATTACCCTCGGCCCGACCACTAGGGCGCGCTGCTGATTCGCAGCCTTGGTTGTTCTCGATGATTTCGCAGCGGCGGTTCTAGCGGCCGGGGTGGCAGCGGTGGTGGTATGAACTTCCTCGGCAGCGGGGGCGGTCGGAGTGGCTCCGTCCGGAGAGAGCTTGCGGATTTTTCGGGGGCGGGAGGGGATTTTGGCGAGAGGGGATAGGGTGGAGTGAGGAGGCGGAGGAGGGACGGCGGTGAGTTCGGTTGGCAGGAGAGTGACGGAAGAGACGGTGGCGGTCTCGATTGTGGTGATGGAGTCGGGAGCGGCGGCGGCGGAGGAGGGGGAATCCGGTTGGGGCTGGGCCTCTGAGTGAGGCTGGGATTGGGTTTGTTGTTCGCCCATGTGTGGCGGAAGTAATAGGGCGAAGAAGCAATAGCAAAAGCTTAACCTAGCGATGGCGGAAGAGCGGCGGCGGCGGCCGTGGCGGAGAGGGTGGTGGGTGGTAGAAGGGGGGAAATTTTAGGGAAGGAAGGAGAAAGACTGAAAGAGTGGTATTAGTAAAACGGTGAGTTATGGGGTGTGTGTGCTTTGTCGAAAATAGGCGGAGAGCATTTCTTTTTTCCTCTTCCCACGCTCCGCCATTGACGCGTGCGGTTTTGGGTGGGCTGCACTTGTTGGATTGTACCGGGCTTGTAATTTGGGCCGTACAAGTGGGCCCGGAGAAACTACGGATTTGTTCCTACATCACTTTGAAATATGAAGGTTTTGATTAAAACTTGAGTTTTATAAAATTATGGATATATGATGGAATTGTTTCATTTGGTTTTTGGTCAAAACCATTATTTGTTTGTTGAATTTCATGATGGATTTGACATAATTATATTTGTGACTATATTAGAAATTTAACTAAGTACCCTTATTGACCATTACTTACTTTTACAAAGTTTTGCTACAAAGTATCAACCAATTTCCATCCCATAGCTCCGTCACACTACCATATAAGAATAAATGAACATTATAATTGTTGGGCCCATAATTGAGCGGTATTTGATCCTAAGCCCAAAAAGGAATAGACAGGCCAGGCCGAGGGGAGGCCCAAGAAGGGAGCCCCCATGAGGAATCGTGCTAGGCGGCCGTCCTAGGGACAAGACAGGTATAGGCCGCCTGACATAAAGCACGAGTCGTGACAGGAGGAGGTGATCTTTCTCATATACGGACCTCGAAACCATCAGGACTGAGCATTAATTACCCGTCATAGGCGGTCTAGGTAAAGTAGTGCATTGCTAGGACGCTTGACAAAGCATTGAATGCTCTAAATTTCACATAGCTGGGCATAAATACCCTCGTATATGCATTGATGGTAACTCAACTACTTCCTCTCTCTCTAATACAAACATATATTCTCACTTCTCTCTCTAACTTAAGCATTGGAGAGTGTCCTGGGCAACCACCCACGGATCCTTGTTTTGCAGTGGTCAGGAGTACACCCAGCATAAAGAACAGACGCCTCACTCTCTCCTCAAACCGCCTAGAACATTCTACGCTTAAACAATAATCAACAATGAAATTCATTAATCACCAACAGCTTCACATTGTTACGCATCATTATACGATTTCCTATGGTTTTCGATGTTGCAGAGTATCTTTTGAATTCATCGTGTAGTGTAATTTCCAACCGCTTTCGTGTAATGAATGATAATGAAAATTGAATACAAAATTAGTAGGCACAACAAGTTGGTCATTAGTAAATGAAATAGGACAAGTTGGTCATTAGTAAAATAAGTGGGGATAAAATGATGTCATCATGGACTTTGTACCCAAACACAAATTCCACCTCTTGAGGTGGAATTTTCAATTCCGTGGGGTCCACGGATTTGGTCCCTCAAAGTTCGCAGACCCCACGGATTTTCCCCTCCTAAATCCATCAAGCAAACAATGGATTGTGTCCAAAGTCCATAATGGTTGGATTTTATACACCAAATCTATCATGAAATCCACGAACCAGGTTGTTGGTAAAAACAACTTGTTTCTCGACGAGTACTCAGGGTTGTTAATGAGCCAAACTATTCGCGCTCGGTCTCCAACTCGATAAAAGCTCGTTCGATTAAAAAAAAACTCGACTCGTTTATAAGCAAGTTGAGTTTAAGCTCAGCCTTGTTCGGCTCATAAGGCTCGTGAATTAGCTCAATTAGGTGGCTTGTTGAGTTCGACTCATGAATTGTCTCATTTTGAGCTCATGAAATGTCTCAACATTGCGACTAGAGAGCCAACTTGGTTATGCCTTATGAGAAAATTGATCTATATCTTATGAGTTGGTTTATTAATGATGCATAGATTTATTAACTTGTATATCTCACCTCATGTGATGTTTAGAATTAAGTATGTGAGCAAATATGTCTCATATATGTCATGAAGATCAATATAAATAGTAGGGTATTTAATTTATAAATGACAAAATACACTTGTATAGCCATAACTTTAACGCTTTTGACAAATATAACCACTTTTTGAAAAATACACAAATATAGCCACTTTTTGAAAACTAGTTTGACAAATTTAACCATTTTCGTTAAAAACTTTAACACTGTCAGTGACTTTGTCAATAACGTAAACGTTATGCTGAGGTGGATGCCACATCAGCTCTAATATGATATGATAGGGGTAAATTTGTAAGTTCAACTTAGAACTTAAATATCTTCTTAGGAGAAAAAAAAATGTCATTACCAAGACTTGAACTCAAGTTCTTCAGATTGATAGTCAATATCCCTAACCAACTAGACTACAACAATGTTTATGTATTCTTTGAATTAAAGAGAGAAAATACTGAAATATCTCAAAATCATAGGACTATCCACCGCAACAATCAATCATCGAATTAATTAATAACTGTAATTATTTACAAAGTGAATCATCATGATATACCTAGCTTTATGAATCAACTAAGTGAGTTCCTCTAATCACACAATTCTTCACCAAGAATCAAATAGTACATTTTGAGTTTATGTATGTCTTACAACTTTTACATTTATTAGGTTACATGACTTTGTAGTTTGTAGGAATACAAGGATTGTTTACAAAAGTGCTATACAAAATTTTATTTCAAAACATAAAATTTGACATTTGTGATCTATGGTTTTGTAACGAGACATTTTCAATGCTATAAGTGAATGACAAAAAATCATTGGCTAAAAATTTCCCTAATGGTTGAGAATTATGAGCATAGAATTGAAAGACTAAATACCATTGAATTATAATATTGACTATCAATCTGCAACAAAAAATTTGCAGATATAGAATTCTTAAATTATCATAAATTTCCCTACTGGACGATAACCATAAATTTGCAACCAAAAATATTGTTGGTTCGAATATTTTATATCGAATTATAATATTGAATATGTAGAAGCGATATAGAATTCTTAAATTATCATTAATTTTCAAAAATATAGTGAAACAATCATATCTTTGTGCAAACTATAGGGGACTGGTTCTCTGAACATTTTTGTCCGATTAAATACTAAGTTTGAAACTCTTCCTAGGGGTGTGCGTGGGTCGGTTCGTTTGGGTTTAGATATTTTAATCACCTAACTCATATACCACGATTTTGAAAACACTAAATATAAACGCACCCAAATAATTTAGAATTTTAACGGTTTGTGTCCTCCATACCAAATGACCAATTTACATGTCGCTTAACTAAGGACGATCTCATTGTCCAATCCCATCATTCTAATGTCAATCCATAAAAGTAACTCATATTCGCGTTTGTTAACACGTGTTTCACATTGTCATTACTGTGACCGGTAACTTCGTTGCAACTGATTCGGTATTGCTCATCATATGGGCTCCAAACTGATAAACATATGGGGCCAACAGTTTTATTACAAAACTCAAAGTGAAGACAACTCATCGTCTGGTGGAATTTTGGCGCTTGCTGGTGTCCATTAATCTAATTGCAAGCATAATGATTGCTAAAATTAAGCGTTCACGCAACACACTGGGAGTTGGGGGTGTGTACTTGGAGTAAAAGTTGATATTGGGTTTGGGAAGGGATTAAGAGAAGTGGCGAGGGGAAGAAATTGTGTTTGGATTTGGTAGCAGTTAAAGTTCATGGTTCGGTTTCTTTTCGTAAAATGCTTTGATTTATTTTAGTTAGATGTATAATATCATGGTTATGTGGGATCAAATGAACCTGCGGCTTCCCCTATTATATAACCTGATCTACCACGCTGCTTTGAACTACTGAGTAGGCGCATCCTTTGATGCCATAGAGCAAAAGACAAGGGCACAGGACACTGTAAAAGATGGCTAAGCTCAAACTTCAAAGGAAGCAAATCAAATAGAGAGGAAGGAAGAATGCAAGCAACGGATATAAGCGTCCTAGTGTAGCGCGAAAGGACTTGGGGAATGGGAATTCCAACTTAGAAGGAGTGAATTAGATTTTGATAAACTCAAGTTCATGATTAACCGAAAGAATATTTAGATTTAGACTTTGTGGTATTGAGATGTTCATAGAGAGTCTAAAACTGATCCAAGGCCATGGGTTGATATTGGTTAGCTGATTGTGATTTTGAGGAAGGTGTATAAAAAGTCATGGAAGTAGTTTGCAGCAAGTGAAGGCAGTGAAGAGGCAGTTGGTCAGGGTAGTGATTTAACCAATGAGGATATTGAAAGACATAGAAACATAATCGGAGCAGTTGAAGAGAGAGAAGTGGTAGATGATCGGGATATTAATGAAAATGGAGAGGGTATTGAAAGGGCATGGAAGTGAACTAGATCAGGTGAAGGCAGAGAAGGAGGAGAAGAGCATATTGATGGAATTGAAGATGAGTGTTGGTTTTACGAGCTTATTTAAACTGCCCCGAGGAGGATGAGTTGGCCAAATACAAGAAAGATGATTGAGGAGTTGGAGATCAAACTGACAAGAAACTCAATTGAAAGAGAAATTCAGGTTCATGGAGAGAAGGTCCATCAAAGTAGCATAAATGGAGTTGCAGAAGGAGGATTAGAAATTGAATTTTGGTTTAAAACATATACGTCGAGAGATTGAAGATGGAGGGGATAAAAAGTTGTTTGTACAACGGAGAGTGGAAACTATTGGATCTTTAGGTGTTATTGTTGTTGCAACTACCACAACCTATGTTTATGTTAAAACGAGGAATCATTGATTGATTAACTAAAGTTAATGTCGATTCACTATTCAAACTACTGGAACCTGTAGATAAGGAGTGTCTAATTTTGTGCCTCATTACTTTGATCGAGTCTATTAGTATAGTGGATGTAATTCTAATTTTGTCATTTGCTTTCAAGTTTTGATGGTTTCCTTTTAGTTGAGTTGTTAGCATATGATTTACTTGAATCAACAATTCTTCAATTTTTTTTTATAAATCCATTTCCTTTTTATTAGTGGCATGTTATTCATAGAGGAGAGCTTTGAACCATTTATGTGGGATTGTGAGGTTTCATTTCAGTTTCAAACTATCTATGGATCGTGTGAGAATTCCAATGAGCTTTTATATTATATATTTCTGGACAATCTATTAAGCAATATCATTTTAATGGGGGCTCAATTATCATTATGAAAATGGGATTAATGATACATTTTTATATTCTTAAATGAGGAGGGTATTTTCCTGAATATTCGACCTATATATTCATTCTTTATGAAGAATCTCGATTGAATGATTTTCAATAAACTTAAACAAATTAATAGACTTAAACATAACATAAAAATATAAATATTAAAATATGAACATTCCGGCCAACGGGCCGGATTATAAGCTAGTTTATTTTAATAAAAAATTCATAAATGATTTACCCCTACCACCGCCTGCAGCAAAAAAATCCCCCTTTCCCGAAGAAACCCTAATTTCATAGAGCTTTACAAGCCTTTCCCCTAATCTCGTGATTCTTTTGCTCTCCAACTACTACCGGGACAACTAATCTTTCCTCATGTTCAAGCATATCGACCGAACCCATTTCCTTTCTTTATCACCCTAATTCATCCCAATGCAAAAGAAGGAAGAGGAGAAAGAAATACAGAGTTCCTCGGAGACCATTGCGGAATCAAGCTTTATTTACGCTTACTTTCTTCGCTTGCCTTTTAAGATGCTAACCTCACATATTGTCCCTCGTTAGAGGCTAGAGCGAGTGAAGTATGCCGATTCAATCTTCAATTACCAAAGCAAGATCTATGGTTCGCTTGCTCCTGCGGTAATATTCTTTGCTGTGCGAAGTTGCTTGCATTTGAATTAGAACAAGAAGGAGAGGGGGAGAGTTCGCATATAGAAACTGAGAGGGAGAAGGTTTAGAATATGTTCGACCGTAGGGAGAAGAGCGAAGGGAGAAGGGAAAGGAAAGGTTCCCCTTCTTTTTTCTTCTCTTATGAAATTTCAAGTTAGAGAGAGGGCCCTCTAAGTATCAATTGAGTAGAGCATGTTTCTCGACGACTATATCATTGGGTAATAGTCATTACTCATTGTAGAGAGGGACAAGCCTATAAGAGGTGTATGATTTTTCATAGGGTTGGGGCTTTCACTCTAGTGGCAGGTTTATCTTTTAATTAAGTAGCCCCTTATTCACCTCGTACACTGAGTCAAGCAACTTCTCCTTTTCTGTCATGAGCATTTGTTTGGAAAGTGCTTTTCTGCTTGTTTAAAGGAGCAGAAAACTACAAAAAGGGGTAGCACATAAACCAAGCTATGATTTTTTCTCAATCGCATAGAAGGACCTGAGACAGAGAAGGGTCTATCTATTTTATTTAGTTATTCAGTTAAACCAATGCCAATGATTCGCTATTGGAGCAAATAGCAACTCAGAAGTATTGGATTCTCTTTCGGATAGGCCCTGGAAGGAGAAGTAAGGCTGGAAGAGATTTTAAGCGAGAGGCAGTACTGAACCGGAGCCACATCGAGGCTTCCGCTTGTAGCTTGTAGACAGAAAGCAGAAAGAGAGCCTGAGGTGCTGACCCGCAGCGAGGCAGACCATCTATCCCGATCGAGATGATAAGGACTTGTCCTTACTTGAATTAGACTTGAATGAAGCAGAAACCCGGAGGATAAACAGTTGACGGCCTTGTGGGCTTTGAGAAGGAGTACCCAGGTGACAGTCCCTTGTGGCCTTGTTGGCATTTTTGTTGTGAGATTTGTCTCGGAGCCGGGTGGAAGTCCCTCATATCTAAGGCGGAGCTGAAGGCAGTGGTGAGGGGTCTGGCGGTGGAATTGGTAGCAACGAAATCTTGATCTGGCGGCAGCGAGGGGTATCGGAGAGGGCGATAGAGGCAATTAATTTTATCGGCTGGATAGGCATGGAGACGATGGAGGTGGTTGATTGGTTTTGAGGCATAGCTGGCGCCGCCACCATTGGCCATGCTGGAGAAACGACGTGTTCGTGTCGGAGGAGGGATGAATCCATTGATGCAGGAGTGTATGAACGGAGAACAAGAGATGATGGATTTGTGCTTTGAATACGAAGATAAGGATGCAATGGCGGTGGGGAAGGGACTAAGGAGGGGATGGAAGAAGGAAGTTAGAGCGACGCTGGGGAATGGAGGGATGAAGGGAAGGTCTCTTTGCATATATTTTTTTCCAGTGAATTACAATAAACTAAAAATGAGAATATCCAACATGGCAAAGTCGCGAAGAAAAGTAGCCACGTCATCAAAGGCCGTTAGTTTAGTACCTTGCCGTTAAACTTATGGACGAAATGGCTATTTTAGTGTATTTTTTAAAAATTGGCTATTATTGTCACAAAGTGCAAAGTTTTGGCTATCTCGATGTATTTTGCCTTTATAAATTATCTTACAGTTGAGCTCGAGCCGAAATTCCGATTTTCATGATGAGCCAAGATTCAATAAATGAGTTGGCTTATGTTCGGCTCGACTCAGCTCGTTCATAAACGAGTCAAGCTCGAGTATAGCTCATTTATAAACGAACCAAATCCGAACCAGACAAAGCTTGATTCGGTTCGTCTCGCCTCATTAACAACCCTGAGTCATGTTTCAGATCATGAAACCGTATCGGAAAAGTTAGCGGTAGAGTATTTTATGACAAAATTGTGGTTAACTGTAATTCAACCGTTAGTACTATTAAATATTGCCTATCGGTTAGCCTCCGATACTGGTATTTTGGGGTTGAACCGTTGGTATGGTACGATTTCATGGACCATGGACTTTTCGATCCATCAAATTTCTTGTCTTTTAGTACAGAAATGAGAGTCTTTCACAATCGTTCTCAATATGGTGAGACCAGTAGTACATGTAATATGCTGGTATATAGGGATGGCAATGGGGCGGGTTTGGGGTGAGTTTGTCTAAACCATCCCCATCCCCATCTTCAAATACCCAAACCCATACCCGCCCCATACCCATGGGGGGAATGTTTTGCAAACCCATCCCCATACCCGTGGGTTTCGGGTACCCATGGGTAATACCCGTACCCATACATCCAACACTATTATACCTAAAATTTACAAGAAAAGTTTTAATTATTACTCTAAACGAACCTATTATATCATGAAGTCAACAAAACACGATCATTTTCTTAATACGGTTCAAAGTATATGATCCTAAAACATCCATTAATACATAATATAGAGTATAATATTTTTCAAATTATTATCTTCTAACTCTTATACATCTACTAAGTAATAATTAACTAACATAATCTTGTAGACAAGGGGAAAAGTGAAAGAGTGAAAGGAGAATTGAGGGAAATGAATTAGATTTTGATTAAAATGGTCACTCAATTGCATTTCTACTATTTATTTCCTTGAGTTATCCTCATCACCATTGATAGATTACAATTTAATCCACATATTTTTTTATATGTGAAGAAATTCTCTTGGTGGGGCGGGTATGGGTATGGGTATGGGGTGGGGAGGTCAAAACCATACCCTCCCTATACCCATCAAACTTTTTGCGGGTTTTACCCATACCCGCCCCATACCCAGTCAAAGCGGAGATTCCCCGCGTTGACTGGGTCGGGGGCGGTCGGATACCCGCGGCCATGGGTTTTATTGCCATTCCTACTGGTATAAGATTCGTATATGAGATTAAATGGTTTATGAACCATTATAAAAAGTAATTTAAAAAAATGAAAGAAGATTAAAAATGAAAGAAGATTTGTTATATCAACTTCGCATAAGGTTTAAAACACAAGAAATGTAATTGAAAACCTAATAAAACTTTGGACAAAATCGGATCAACTTCACTATATCATTTTACATTTCTAAACTATTTTTCTCTGGTTTATTATCAGTCAAACTCTGCAAAACTGCATCCTCTTAAATTCGAAAATTGCATCAGTCGAGACAAAAGAACAGCTGGAAGAAAGGACAAAAATAAAAACCAAAAGGAGAAGGATCCAGTGCTTCGCGCTTTCAGTGATCCGCCTTCTAGTGACCATTTCCGCCGGTAATCATTTGGATAAGCCTTTTGCTTCCACGGACACGCACAAAAAACCCAAAGAAAAAACGCCATTAACAATGGCTTCGCCCGGCTCCTTCCGGCACAACCTGACCAATCAGTGACGAAACAATTCCTCTGTTGACTACAGTCTCTTCTATTCAGTAGAGTGGTTGCCGGAGTTTGATCGGAGAACAAATGAGTTTCCGGGACGATAACGAGGATGGGAGAGGCGGGGGCGGGGATCTGCGGAAGCCGTTCCTACACACGGGGAGCTGGTACCGGATGGGTTCGAGGCAGTCTTCCAGCATGATGGGTTCTACCGCCGGGTTTCGCGACAGCTCCATCTCCGTCCTCGCCTGCGTTCTCATCGTCGCCCTCGGCCCAATCCAATTCGGCTTCACCGTAAGCACCATCCGATTTCGATTGTGGCTATCTTTCTTCTTCTGGGTATAGCTCAAATTTGTTCAATTCAATTGCTTTGCTTCTTCTGCTACAGTGTGGGTATTCTTCCCCGACTCAGTCCGCCATCACAAAGGATCTCAATCTTACCGTCTCCGAGGCAAGAATGAACGAACTCACCTCATGATTTTGTCTTCAGGCTTCCGGCTTCGAGTCTAATTTCTTTGTGGGTTTTGAAATTGGGCAGTTTTCTTTGTTTGGGTCCTTGTCGAATGTTGGAGCTATGGTTGGAGCGATTGCCAGTGGGCAGATTGCTGAGTACATCGGCAGAAAAGGGGTAATTCCTCTTGTTCTTCTGCTCTTCGGCTTATTTTTTGGATCATGTTCTTTTGCTTGCTATTTTATGAGCTGGTCTTCCCTCTTTTCAGTCTCTTATGATTGCTGCAATCCCCAACATTATCGGCTGGCTAGCCATCTCGTTTGCCACAGTGAGTTAGCTAACTCTGTCTATATTGGAAAGAATGCAATACAGCTAAGTTAACCATGAACTTAGAAAAGCATTTCTAAAAATGGTGTCTTTGCTTATTTTTGCTGGGAAAGGATTCTTCATTCCTCTACATGGGGAGATTGCTGGAGGGTTTTGGCGTGGGGATCATCTCTTACACGGTTAAACTTCTGACACTAGTTTCTTTTGTATTAGTAAGTTTCAGTAGCAAGAAAGCTTGTGAATTGAAACTATGAAAGATTTTTTATTCAATCAGGTGCCTGTTTACATAGCAGAGATAGCACCACAAAATCTGAGAGGAGGCTTGGGTTCTGTCAATCAGGTGGGTTGAGAAGAATCGCTTGAAAACATCGAGCTAAACAGATTAGTGATAATTCTAACAGTGAGTTCCTAATGGATTTGTGTCCATCTCTATCCGTAGCTCTCTGTCACTATTGGAATCCTGCTGGCATACCTGCTCGGACTATTTGTCCCATGGAGAATTCTAGCTGTTTTAGGTAAGACTCCAGAAGCTTTTTCCATATATGCTGCCACTCAAGATTTTCTGCTATTTTGGTAAATAATTGGATGTCGCCTTAATGCAGGAGTATTGCCTTGCACAATTCTGATACCTGGCCTGTTCTTCATTCCCGAGTCTCCCCGGTGGTTGGTATGCAACAAAGCTTTCTTGAAATTAGGGGTTTTGTTTGTTATGATACTTCTTCTCAATGCTGATCTGTGTGCTTTCCTACTGATAAAAGGCGAAAATGGGGATGATGGAAGATTTTGAAGCATCTCTGCAAGTTCTCCGTGGGTTCGATGCTGATATTTCCCTGGAAGTGAATGAAGTTAAGGTAATAAGCTCGAAAAATTTCAATACTTTGAGTTCCAGATAATGATGCCTCAATCAGTTGCTTCAGATCTCTTTTTGCTTCTTTCCTTGTAGAGAGCAGTGGCTTCTGCTGGCAGAAAACAAGCAATCCGCTTCGCTGACCTAAAAAGGAAAAGATATTGGTTCCCTTTGATGGTAAATAGCAACATTCTTATGCAACTGTGGAGTTAAATCTCCAAGAAAAAGCCTCAAATTATTCATCTGACACATGCAGGTTGGAATTGGCTTGCTTGTTCTGCAACAGCTCAGTGGAATCAATGCCGTCCTATTCTATTCCAGCACCATTTTTGAAGCTGCTGGTAATCTCCCATTATTTCACACCAAAAATTTCTCGGCAGTAAATTTTCCTTTCTTGGTTTGTGTTTAATATCCTGCGAACTTTTCTTTTTTTGATAAACGATATCCTGCAAACTTGGTTCAGGAGTTACAAACGGCAATATGGTCACATGTATCGTTGGTGCGCTCCAGGTCCTAGCCACTGCTGTAACAACCTGGCTCATTGATCGAGCTGGGCGCCGAGTTCTACTCATAGTGAGTTAGAGAAACCATGGAATGGTCCCAAATGCAAAACAAAACATGTCAATTCATCAAGGTCTTACTCTTATCTGTGTTTTCCTGGTTTCAGGTCTCTACTATTGGGATGACTCTCAGCATTCTACTTGTCGCTGTATCTTTCATCGTAAAGGATTTCATATCAAGTGATTCGAATTTGTCCAACATATTGGGGATTCTGTCAGTTGTTGGAGTTCTGGTAATCATCTTCAGATTTTGTTTATTTTGCCTTGCATAGTCCTCGAATCTCTGAAACATATTTTTGTCCTCGCTGCAGGCCATGGTTGTTACCTTCTCTTTGGGAATGGGAGCCATCCCTTGGGTTATCATGTCCGAGGTACGCCATTCGTAGAGCTGAGCCATCTCTGTGAAACAAAACAATGGCTGATTATTTTTTTCTCGGTGCAAATTTGCAGATTCTTCCCGTCAACATTAAGGGCCTTGCTGGAAGCACAGCAACGCTGGCGAATTGGTTCATTGTGTGGCTGGTCACCGTGACAGCAAACTTGCTCTTGACTTGGAGTGCAGGAGGTAGGTTTTTTGCTTGCTTCACTTACTCATTCATCTCAGCTTCTGCTTTTCGTGAAGTCTGAATCTCGACTTTCGCTTCACTTATTTGGCAGGAACTTTCATCATTTACACGGTGGTGAGTGCCTTCACGGTGGCATTTGTATCACTCTGGGTGCCCGAGACGAAAGGAAGGACTCTGGAAGAAATCCAAAGCTCCTTCAGATGAGATTATCCCTTGTTTCTTCGCCCTTCTTCTTCCTTTTCCATACGGTTTTCTGAGATATTGGGCCGACATATAGCAAAATCTTTTGTACATCATATTGAGGAAGGGGAACAGAAAAGGAAGAGGGAGAAGCAGAATTTGCCCTTGATTTTGGCTGTTTTGTAATGTGGGTCGTTTTCGGGCCATTTTGTGCATAGTAAAATTCTATATGCAAATTCTTTCAGCAAAAAACGAGTTCATAGGCGGCCCTTTTGCCCATTCTCTGCCAACCCTCCTCAATTTCTTCTTCCCGACTTGTTCATCGTACGACCCCAGTCGTTAGTGAAAAGTGATTCTCATTGTCTGAGTCGTCGTTCTTGGTATGGCTGTGCATGAGTACAGTGATTAATCTTTGCTTTACTTGTTACAGTAATTAAACTGCATGAGTTGTCAGCTAGCCTACAACCTAATCAAGATCACTCTACCATTCTTCCCAAAAATGCTAAAACTTACCCTACCGAAGATGAGTGAGTGGTCGATCGGGCCTTGAGAGTATACACGCGCAATCGAGGAGGAAGACGGGTTGGGTCCAGGTAACCACATAGACCGTGAAACCGAAGACAAGACGACGACGAGATTGTACTGAAGGTCGAGGATTTGACTACCAGTTCTTATAATAGCACAACAAAAGGGCGTGAATTTAACTACTAGTTCTTAGTTCTTACTAGTTAGAATCGAATGAGCCCTCTACATCATTTTGCTAAAGAGATTATCTAATCAATCATATAGTTGGTGAGCAAAATACTGCTCTGCTTCACTTAGAGAACCTCCTTGAGAAGCTTTTCAGTAAGGGCTTTGGGAAGTCCCATTACACTATCAGTAGTTCCAACCTGAAACATCAGACCCAACAAGACAACAAACCAAAGTAAGTATCAAAATTCGGTTCGTAGTTCCATCATCCATCAATTCCATCAGAAATGAGAGTAGGGGAACTAACCACTTGTTTAACAAAAGGCACTATTAAAGGATGTTCTATGATGAGACCTCCTGCAGCTTTGAGTACTATCCCTTCTTCAACCTTGCAAGGAAAAAGGAATTATGGCTTTAAAAGGGAAAAATTCCCCCCAAGCATTACCAAAAAAAAGCTTGTAGCTCACGATGAAAGCTTTTCTCACCAGCTTCTCGATGACTTCATCAGGAATTTCGTGGAAATGGATCTGCAGGAAGGTACCAGATTAGCTGACAATTAGCCTGCATGAAATTGAGTATTGACAAAAGGAAATCATGCAGAAGGAAATAAGTTGGCAACCTCCACGCGGTCCCATCCTCCTTTCCTCAGACCGGTCTTAAGGTTCGTTACAACGACTGACCCAACAGTAGCAGCATGGCCGCCAGAATAGTCTGCATTTCAATGTTGGTGAATCAAATGGAAGTGAAACAAACCAGAGGAGTAGAACAAGGTGGGAAACCGGTGGTGCAAAAAAGATGTTGGTCCAGCAAAAACCTTTCATGAACTGCCGTGCTTCTTCCTCGTTGCTTGGCTTCTCCCTTATTGCACCATCATAGACCACCACCTCAAGAGGGAGTAAATTGAACAATAGAGCGAAAAGAGAGAGAGTAAGTTATCCACAAGAAAATTAATCCAATAAAGGGTGCATGACTCAATCACCAGAAGCCATCTATGGTTTGAGGATACAGGCAGTCATTTGGTGCTTTACATATGATGCGAAAGGGCAGGAGGGATCACAAGACTTTAAGAAGTAAGTTATGTGTTGCCAAGGAAATGAACATACATTGTAGAATCCCACATTTCAATCTATAAGGAGAGAGGATTGTGAATGTGATGAAAATTTCAAGTGCAGTAACAGGATACGAGTGGATAACTTTTCCCAAGATATGGTTATGATGGAATGAAAGACATTGTTTAACAACACTTATATGCTTAACTTAGACCTATGAAACACAATCTAATGTTTGGAAAAGCGAGTACAAAAGGTTGGACATGGTTAATACTTGATCTGTGGTAATTAACAATGTTGGCTCAGCACGCTGTGCATAGTCACCGATCGGGAGTCTCTCCAAGATGGCTTCAGCCTGAGAAGAAGTTTTTTCACAAGCTAAGATAAGCACCTGGCTAAAA
Source organism: Linum tenue (assembly GCA_946122785.1). Taxonomy (NCBI): domain Eukaryota; kingdom Viridiplantae; phylum Streptophyta; class Magnoliopsida; order Malpighiales; family Linaceae; genus Linum; species Linum tenue. The sequence goes on from CAMGYJ010000006.1 coordinate 71,409,483, forward strand.
AAATCCAGTAGTTCCACAACCAGAGGGAAAAACCAAGTGCTTCAAGTGAAACAGCAATGCAAAGAGAACAACAAGAAGAAATCAAGTAAGTGAACAGAGCCCTTATCCAGCCATTTCCCATGGTCCCCAAGTCTAGGGGAAAAAAGACTGAAGAGATAAAAGTTGGTTCCAGCACTAGACATTTGTATCCTCAAACCATAAATGGCAACAGGTGAGACTTCCATGCATCCGCTTTGTCTAAACAAAGGACCATGAAAGGCCAAAATATACATACTGTATCAGCTGCAACTAATACACTTGTCTCAGCTTCAGCAATCTTCTCCAGATTATTGATGGATTGTAGTTTAGCTACAATTGCATCAGCCTGAGATGCATCATCCCACATTAAACGCGATTAATGTCTCGAAACCGAACAAACATCCACGAATTTATGGTAGTATTGAACAAATGAAATGCAGGCAACATCCAAGCCCAACATTGGTTAAGGTTGCAGCACAAAATTAGCTATGGATGGACCTTAAGAACTACTAGCAGCTAAGACATCATCACTCACCTTAGCTTCCGCAAGAGCCATTACCAACTCCTCTGGCTTTTCCTTCCGGATTGCCTTTTCATCAATATCTGCAGTCTTTGTACACACACGCACACAAAGAAAGGTCATTATTCAACTTGGAAGAAGGTAAACCATTTAGAGTGGTGAAGAGAAAGGGACTTTACCATTACGGTGAATTGATAACCCATCTCAGCTAGAATGGTTTTCCGCGCAATCGAAGCCGAACCCAATATTACCTGCATGGTTTTTAACAGGAAAGTTATAGCTTTTTAGCACTTCACTCTACTGCCAGATCATAGTCGCTTCCAATTTTCTGGGAAACTCAAGCGCCTCTATCTCTCTCCCAAAAGCAGAAAAAAGCTAAGAGAAGAAAACTTTTGCTTACTTTGAAGGGAGGAGTCTTTTTTGCTTCCATTATCCGGCAGCGAGAGGAGGTGAGCAGGCACTGAGCGAGAGCAGAGCAGAGCTTAAACAGGCGAGAAAGAACGGCGACGACGAAGACGGAGCGTGTACTTTACGCGGGAAGGAAGCCGAGTGGTTTATATCCATGGGAGCGGATCGCTCTTCTCAGCAGTGAGAGGCCCAATGGGCCTAGGCTCATTTAGTCTGGATCAGTAGAGTGGCCCGTGATAAAATTAGGTCTACTAGTATATATCTCTCTCATTACACCGACCCTAATGGTCTATGAAAGGGCGCTAGATGCTAATTGGTTCGATTTCGGTTAACCACTAAATAATTTGGTAGTTAGTGTTTAATAATGAAGTAAAAATTTAATCGATAATCATCATGGTTGTCACGCTGGCCGGCGTGCCACCGGTTGTACCAGGTTCAACCGGTACCGGTCATAAAACCGGCGTGACACCACCGGTATGACCGGCATGATCAATATACGAATCTCTAAGTAAAATAACCTTATTTTAGAGAATTTAATTGATAAAAATTGTTTTATTATTTATTTTATGAGTATAAAATTTAAATATCGATGTTATTTGTTGGATTCAAGTATAAATGTTTAGGTATTGACGTTAGATGTCATGTTTAAATATGAGTATTTATAATTTTATTTGTAATATTGACCGGCATGAACCGGCACAAACCGGTATGTGCCACTGATTGAACCATTCCACTTGCTAAACCGGCACACTGGTATAAACCGGTTTGACAACCTTGATAATCATTTTCAGTTAATCATTAATTAATTTTTAAGTAAAAAATGTTTATTGATAACTCTCATCGGTTAACTGTCTATTGTTGGTGCAGTTTGTGGTTACTGATTAGTATGAAGGCTAACCACAACCAATAACAACTTCAACATATGACATTTTATACAATACATAATACATCGTGAATTCATTATTCAAATTCCAATACTTAAAAGTAAAATTAATAAAACGTTGTCGTCCAATTAGCCATATCAACTAGTTAGACATCAAATACAATCACCACAAGATCATCATCATTTACAAACATAAAAATACAAAGTCTACTAGGAAGTGAGGTCCGCCCCATGGGACAGGTTACGGTGATTACTACTTTTGTAGTAATCACCATGGTTACTAAGGGTAAATTGGGTATGAAAAATAAATTGTATTAATTAATTTTTTTAATAAATTAAATTTTAGGTAGTTACAAGAATCTATTAATTACAATTCTCTCTCTTTCTCTCACTTCCATAATCTCCAGCCAGATCCACTTTCCTTATTTTTCTCAATCTTTCTGCAAAAGAAAAAAAACATGAAATCACTACCAATCCATTAGACAACCACTACCACTTTGAAAAATATCAATATCATTGCAGAAATAAATCTATACCATTACACGAAAACTACCAATATAAACAATCTACCAATATAAATCTATACCATTTCACAAAAAATCAATATAATTGCAGGTTTAATCAATACCAATACATGCAAATTAATACCATTACATGATAATCAATACCAATGCGACAAAAACAATACCAATGCGAAAAAATACTACCATTACGAAAAAATCACTACCAATGCGAAAAAATCAGATCTGGAATTTTTATTCATCTCACCTTTTTCAGTCGCATGTGTGAGAGAGAGATTGCGAGGGGAGTGGTGGGGTGGTTAGGAGAGAGAGAGAGAGAGAGAGAGAGAGAGAGAGAGAGAGAGAGAGAGAGAGAGAGAGAGAGAGAGAGAGAGGGGAAGGAGGGTGGAGGAGGAAGGAGGAAGGAGGCAGGGACGATGGGGGAGGTGGTGGGGTGGTTAGGGGAGAGGGGAGGGAGTGGCTTGGGATGGGGAGGGGAGAGGCGAAGGGGAGGAAGAGAGGGCCGACGGGGGTGGGAGAGGCGGAGATATATAATAGTTTGTTAGGATTGGGATAATTATTAGAGATTTGAAAAATATATGGAATGTTATATTTAAAAGATAGTAATCCAGTGTGGTTATTATTTTTTTTTTCAAAATTAACTCCATTAAATCATAACCGTCAATTTAAAAATGCTCAGAATGGAGAGTAGAGATATAGGTAGCCACGATGGCTACCAAAAAAATGGTACCCATCCTAACCCATTCCCCGCCCCATCGACCCCAAAAAGGAATGGAAAAGAGATAATTTTTTAGATAAGGGTGATATAGATTGATTTTTTTTATGATTTAAATACTACTGAAGATTTTCAAACCTATGACCTCCAGGTTCAATACTAGTAGTACTGCCATTAGGCCAAATCTTTCTTATATATGAAAATGGGTGGTTTTTATTTCAAACAATAAGTCCAACAAATATAAATTAGCCTTGTATCATTAATTTGTTTGAAGAAGATAGTTTTTTTGTTGGTGTAGGAAGATAAATTTATGTCAAACCACACTAGAAACATAATAATACTTTTGAGTAATAATGTTATGATTTTTATTAAGTTAATCAATTTACTGATTTTATTTTCTTATATGAAAAAATTGGTTACATATTGTTCCTGAACACATGGGCTCTATAATTTGTTGGACGACCTTATCCATTACAATATTGTACTTTTTTTCTTTCTATCATGAACCAATCCACCTATATTCTAGTGTAATCAGTCATCACGAATAGTAATCATAATTTCAATATAATAGATTCGAAGCACGCGTTAATTGTAAACGTAATATACTTCCTATCTATCAAAAGAAAATTTGAATGGGAAATTTTATTGACTAAACATCCATAAACGAAGGGAAAGATGGAGGATAACAAAAGAAGAAGAAAAACTAGGAACCTAAAAAAGCCTCAATGGCTAAAACATCTGTATTGGACTAACTCCATTTCCCTGCTGTATATTAAAAAAAAAAAAACTAATTCCCCTCCTAACTAAATTCCACAAAGCATCTTTTTTGCAACGACGTCTCCGTCATCTTAAGTTAATCTTCGTCACTAATTCATTTTGGGCGTCCAATTCACTGAATCTTCAGACCCCACCGGCCTACAAGACAAGAAAACCAAACCGTAAAGATAAAATGAATGATAATTTTTTTTTTTACCACCATTAATATGAAAATCGCGAAGACTATATATTTTTTACCTTTGTGCGTCATCTCTGAAGCGATGACTTTTAGCGACGGGAGATTCAGAGACGGCGGACCTTGCACCAGCGGGGGAGCCCGGGTGACGTGGCGGTTTCCGGTAATTGGGGAGAGGGACGCGGCCGGACTCGATCCGGCGGACGTCCTCCACCAGGTCGTCGTAGTGGCGCTGGACGTCGTCGACGGTTTTCCCGCCGCCGACGGCCCTGGCGACGTTGTGCCACCTGTCGGGAGTGTCCCTGTCGAACATGGCGACGGCGTTCTCGAACAGCTTGTTCTGCCACGGCGTCCAGCCGCCGCCGTTGTTGGCAGAAGAGCCGTTGGATGAAGCCATATAATATATGTTTTTAGTGAGGAAAAAGGGTAGTATTATTTATTTATATAATACTCGAGACTTAAGAGTGATGGATTTTGAGTGAGGAAATGGTGTAGAGGGATTTGTGGTGCTTATATAGAGTGAAAAAGGTAGCAGGGGATTGGTCTGGTGGTAATGAGTTACGCAAAATAACGTTATGTCGTTATGGGAAGTAGAATCAGCTGGGTTTGTGTACATGCCTTATGTTGTAATTCGTGAAATGGTAAAGATATTTTGAAATTTGGCAAGGCTAAAGGATTTGTTCGGTGGTAAAGCGACATAAATTTAATTTTTTATAGTGAATGCGTCATATAATGTTGTTCATGAAATGTTTTTTTTTTTAAATTACGTAAGTCATGCGAGCGCGTTATTTTCGTTAGTTCGAACAACGGATTAGCTAGTATTTGTATACTATAAGGGCATCTATCTTGAAACCTATAGAATCCTTATCGTCAACAATCCGCGACTCCAATGGCAATGTAGAATTCTTAACTAAAAAATGACTCGTTCTTTCCTATCCATTTCTGCATCAACAGCTTTAGGGTGTTGTTCTTTTTTCTCTTTATTTGGTCCTTAATTCCTTGAATTGGTGGCTGGCTAGCTCTCGTGCGCTGCCTGGAATTTGCAAGTTGGCAAACTGATATCGACATGGAAGCAGTTCATGGAGCTTGTAGCTGTCGATTCAATCAGCATCGTAACCTAAAGGCCAGATTCCAATTATCCCATATATAGATAACATATATATGCCTGTTATGTAGCATCAGATTTATCCTGATGTCAATGTGGAATCCTTTGCCTTTTGAAGAGAAGGAAAAAAAACCCTAATCGACTGGTTGATAGTTTTATTTTTTTCCAACTCACAGAGTTAGCTAGATATGGACTATAATAGTAATCATCCATAGTTGAAGGGCTCGGATGGCTACTCTGGAGTGGTGATTCCATTAACCGAACCGAAAAATCATTAGAAATCAGAACATGAATTAGTCAATTGTCTAAAACCAAAATCCAGTATCCGTTAACGGGTTAGGTCTCGTTCGGAATAAAACCAAAAGCAAACCTTTAAGAATTCATCAGAACCATTAAGAACTTATCGATTTTTACCCGTTATGGGAAATTGATAAGTCCATAAAACCGGTTTGTTTCGGTTACAACCTACGGCCACCTTAGTCACTACTATATATCCCTATTATAATAAAGGGATAATATATAACTATATATGTAAGGTTGCGAGGAAAAGAAGAATAGATAGCAATTGCATGATAAGAGGTTCCTCTTGGGAAGATTCAGCAACATATATACATGGTGGAATATATATATGAGATGTGAAGTTCAATATTCTTTGTGTCCTTGACCACATAAAAAGCTATATAGCTTTTGCATTGTGGGGCAACTAAAAGTTGAGTTTACCCTTGTCAAAAAAAAAAAAGTTGAGTTGAGTGATGTATTAGATAAAATATTTGAGTTGCTACTCCAATCGTAGGAGTTTGGAATATCAATTAGCTAGCCATTCATTTGTGGTAGATAGTGTGGTTCAAAGATAACTCAAGAGGTACTGTTGGGGCATAGCTCGGGTCCCAGCGTGCCAACATGCGCGCGGCCACCAACTCGCCAGAACAAACCGGCTTCGAATAAGGACCAGCGCGAATGACCACCAAAAAGATGCAATTGCGCCTCAGCCCGATTGCGCATCCGCGATACCTGAACACGTACTCGCGGTTATTCGATCCGCTCATGGAACCCTCACCTTTAAACATGTCCACGGAAGGAGAAGACCAAGACGACGACGTGGCACTGACAAGCAGTCAGTTCTCGCTCGTAGACCTAATCATATCCTAGTTATCTGTCTTGCCTAAACGTCTTGTCATCTGAGACACACACCTACCTAGGGTAGCCTATAAATAGAGCATTTACCCCGTTGGGTGAAGGGATATCCTTTTTCACTCTCTCGCTCTAGAAATATAAACAGCTTCTCTCACTAAGATTCTCCCAACCTCCTTTTCTCAGACTTCGTTGTTACCAAACAGATCATAAGTGTACAAGCGGATCGTCCCTCCCCACACTCGCACCCCATTTATCCGGTGTCTCACTCCTACACTTAGTTACGCTTTTTTTTTTAATAAAAACGGGTGCAAAGCACCACTACTTCTTATTCATTAATCGAGCGGACTGTAAAGCCTCCAATGGAGTCAAACAAAGCCCACCAACAAATGTCGGGGTCAGATAAAGTAATAGAATGAGAGCCAGGTGGCAGACCATGACCCTTATGAGCTAAACAATCGGCCAATAAATTAGCCTCTCTATAGATGTGCTTAATCCGGACGACCCAGTCACGTTGCAGTAGATCTTGAAAGCACAATACGAGATTGGCATGGTGGTGACAATGGTTGCCAGTATCCTGAAGGAGAGTGGTTGCTGCGCGTGAGTGTAGCTGCAGCTCAACTTGTCGTTGACCCGTATCCCAAGCGAGCTTGAGGCCACGAAGAGCTACCCAGATTTCCGCACGAGTAATGGAACATTTCCCCAGGTTCATCTCAAAAGCCCCCAACAAGCGACCCTGCTCGTCTCTAAGCGCCCCAACTGCAGCGGCTAACCTCGACGGGCTCAGAAAGATCCGTCAGAGTTCACTGTGATCCACCCTGTCGGAGCCGGTCTCCACCCAACAGCCGCGTCTCGACGCGACTCTGACCGCCCCAGTGATAGTGTGTGTTCCGCTGCCTTACTCTGCTGCGCTATGACCTCCCAAGCTAGGATCCTTTGCGATAACTTGTTGGGTTCTTCTACGATGTCTGAGAAAATGAAACCATTTCGTGCACGCCAAAGAAACCAGCAAGTGAGGCCGAAACGAACTTGGTTGGTGGGACACGTGATGAAGCTAAGCAACCATTCATGGAAGGGGCGATCGTCCGTCTGGGCTGTTGCCACCGGTAGAGTGATTTCCCACACAGCTCTCGCGTAGCTACAGTGACGAAGAACATGCTCCAAGCTTTTGCTATCAGCCCGACACCTGGCACACATGTCCTCGCTGGTGAGATGACGCCTCCAATGCTCGGTGTTGGACAACAGCCGTTTGTGAGCCGTCATCCAAAGGAAATGGCGGACCCGACTGGGCCCCGACCAAATCCAGATCTTCTTCCAGGACGGCGAAGCTTCATCTCCATCGATCTCCGCCACCAACATGTACGCCAACTTTAGAGTGAAATGCCCCTTTTGCTCCAGGCCCCAAACTACCTCGTCCTCTCCCAAGGTCGCACGAGGGGGCGGCATACCAGTACCTGCAAGACAACATGTTCGGGTAAGTAACAACGAATAAGGGGGAGATCCCACTCACCTTGCTCATTCACCATGTCTGCCACCGTCGCTTCAATCGGAAAATCTTCGTCTTGGTTTGTAACGTGGTCAACCAGCATCTCTCCACTATCCAACCATAAGGCCTTCCAAAATGAAGTACCCCTTCCGTTACGCACACTCCAACGAGCCCCCGCGTCCATCAAGCCCCACACCCGACGGATTCCGCTCCAAAGAACTGAACACCTGGTTTTCCTGCGTAAACTGATCACCCCGTTAGCACCCTCCCTAAGGTATTCTCCGTGAGGATTTTTACCTATAGTTCCTTAGGCTTTTTGAGATGCTCCATGCAAGTTTAATTAAAAATGCAGTGTTAAGATCTCGAGCATTTCTTAGCCCTAATCCTCCTTGATCCTTAGGGCGGCATATGGTCTCCCAATTAACCAGGTGCATGCGGCTCCGCCCCTGTTGGGAGCCCCAAATGAAGCTTCTAATGCGGCGGTCCAGGTAGTCACAAATCGAGGCTGGGAGGACCGATGTCTGCATCGCATACGTCGGGATGGCGTTGAGGACAAAGAGGGCTAAGGTAACCCGACCCAGCAAAGAGAGATTCTCCGGCTTCCAACCGGCAAGACAATTATCAATAATATCAATGAGATAACTATAAGTATGCTTGGTTACTCTTCCATGCAGCACTGGAACTCCCAAGTAGCGCCCTAAGTCATGGGTGACTGGGTCATGGGAATCCCAAGGTCGTCACTGATGTCTCTCCATAATTGGAGATCCACGTTCTTGGAGAAATAAATCCGGGACTTCTCCTTGCTCACCATCTTTCCGGACGCGTCACAGAACTCGTTCAAACTTTTAAGAATCACCTCAGCTTGGGCCTGAGAAGCTTCTGAAAACATAACAAGATTATCAGCGGAAAAAAAGATGAGTTAGTTTGGTACCTCCCTTGACCAACTGGATCGGTTTCCAAGACCCCTTCTCCACTACTTCTCCAATCAAGTGACTTAGGTGCTCAACACAAAGAGTGAAGAGGTACGGGGACAGGGGGCAGCCCTGGGGCAATCCCCTAGACGGAGAGAACCTCTCGGTCTGAGCACCTTCCCACAGAATCTCCATCGTAGGGGTCGAAACACAAGCCATCACAGCAGCAATGAAACAGCTAGAGAGCCCCGCCTGCTTCAAAGTATCCTCAATGAAGCTCCAACTAAGCCGATCGTAGGCTTTAGCCAGGTCAATTTTCAGCACCATCTCGCCCTTTTTACCTTTCCTCGTGTGCATCGTGTGAACCACCTCCTGCAAGATAATGATATTATCTTGAATATGACGCTCAGGGACGAAGCTAGTTTGGGTTGGAGCAACTAACTTCCTCATGAGGGGTTTCAGACGATTGGGCAAGCATTTAGTGAGTGTCTTGTAAGACACGTTGTAGAGGCTTATCGGACGGAAGTCGGAGACCCTCTCCGGGGTTTGCTTCTTCGGGATGAGAACAATAAGCGTCTCATTGATCGAGCTAATAAGATCAGGCATACGAAAGCATCTAACTAAGAAGTAGCAAAGACGGGCTCCCACCGTGGTCCAGCACTTCTGGAAAAACAGTGGCTGGAATCCGTCCTTGCCCGGGACCTTCATCGCCCCCATATCCTTAACCACAGCCAGAATCTCATCCTGTAAAATATCAGTATCCAGGAAGCTAGTTAAATCCCCACAGTCGGGAAAGTCAGCTCGCAGGCCTGATGAGGTGGGAGGGTCAGCTCGAAAAAGAGTTGAGAAATGCTCCCTCACCATCTCCAACAACGCCCCAGCGTCCTCCACCCAAACATCGTCATCCCCCTTGAGCCGTCAAACTCTGTTTGTGCTTCGGCATTTCAGGACAGCCAAGTGGAAGAAACTTGGTGTTCCTGTCACCCTCCACAAACCATTGAGCCCAGGATTTCTAATACCAGAGGATCTCCTCTTCCTTGAGCACTGCCTGTAAAGCCAACCGAGTCATTTCCTCCTCCGCAAGGGTAGCTGTCGAAGGGTTTTGCTCGTTGAGTTTTTCCAACCCCCTCAGCTTCTTTGCCAGGCGTTTTTTCTTCTAAAAAATGTTCCCAAATGTGGTTCGGTTCCACTGTCTAAGAGTCTTTGTAAGCTCGCAGATTGAATCCTTGAACTCCTCCTCTATAGCTCAGCTTTCTTGGAGCACTAGAGGAAAATCCTCATGCAAAAGCCATAGCGCCAAAAAACGGAACGACCTCTCTCCCGAGCCCCCAGCCTTCGGTTTCTCCATGCTCACCAAAATTGGCCTATGATCCGACTTGATCTTTTCCAAGTGGAGCGTGGATGTCAAGGGCCAGTGTTGCAACCAGTCTGAATTGCATATTGCTCGATCGAGTCACTCCTTGAGCCTCCCACTATTCCAGGTAAAACGCGGTCCAGAAAAAGCCACATCATGGAGCCCACAATAATCCACACGGCTTTTAAACTCCCTGCTCAGAATGTAATTGAAATTAGCTCCCCCACTTTTTTCATGAGGCCCTAACATGGCGTTGAAGTCCCCAACGAGCAATCACGGCATAGAGATAACGTTAGCCAGAGACCTCAAGTCCTCCCAAAGCTGGCGACGAAAGCTGGGTGTAGGGCTGCCATAGACCTTCGTAAACCTGCCTTCCACCCCATCCAACAGCTTCAAACGAAAGTGAATCATCTGACGAGAATCATCCATCCGTTCTAAGAAAACCTCCGTTGAATGCCAGAGCACCCAGATTCCACCTGAGAACCCGTTGGCCTCAACGCAAAACTTACTATCAAACCCCATCCTGCGAATAACATCTCTCGTGGTATCCCCACTGATCTTGGGCTCTGTAATCACCGCGACATGGGGACGGTGGCTACAATTCCAAGAGAAGATACGTAACATAATTAAGATAAAATCAACAGCAAACAACGACTCGACACACATAGATCACAAAGTCAAAAGGGAAGAGAGACTCCCTGGAGAAACCCCGCGGGATGCCAAATCACGTGCTGACGTCCATAGTGGACGTAGCATGCATGGCCTCCTTCGAACCCCCATTTTCCACTTGTTTCTATACCGCCTTCGTTTTGTGTCCCTCGTCCCGGGCCCTGTGCGCATCCTGAGAACTCGACAGGTCCTCTACTTCGCTTGGCAAGGTCTGCGGGAAAGCGTTTAGGTTTAGGTGACGAACTGGGCCCTTAGAAGTGTCGGGAGGCTTGGCTAGGCTCGAGAGAGGAGGTGTGGAAGGCAGTGGTTGGTGCGGTCCCTTCGTTGAAGACCCTTGTTTCCTCGGGTCTTTCCTCTCAACGGTTCGGGTGTTGCCATTACCTTTCCCTGCCTCACCCTGTGATTTTATTTCGCCCACCAAAGTTGAGTGCTCACCCATCTTGTCATGGTTCTTACCTGCCGTCGACCCCTTTGTCGTCTCTTTACCCGATCCAGACACCTTTTTCACAGCCTCCGTGGACACTGCTCGCTCCGCAACGGGTCGCGACACACCTCCCGACGCCCCAACATGAGTGGGGGGTTCTTTGTTACCCTCATCCTGCTCATTAGCCCCTCCCAGGTGAACCATAGTAGTATCTTCCCCTTCCTCCATGCCTTTCCTGTTCGCCTCTCTCAAATTTTCTGGGTTTTCCATTAACTCATCATTCATATCATCGAGGACATCAAATCTCGTTCTTGTGGCCACCTTTGGCTTGGGTTATGTTTTCATTTGTTGTGTCGTTCCCTGTCTAACCTGATCATTCGTTGTCCACCGGCGTCGCCTCTTCGTGGCCAGCATCCACGGTCCAAATTCCTCAAAAATCTCCGGCCTCTTGACACGCCAAAACACAACACCTAACAATGGCCAAGTGTAACCAATGAAAGGGACTGCAGTATAGTGGCACAAGTAATAAATATCGAATCCACGGGTCTCTAGAGTTACTATTACTCAGCTTCAGTTCATTATCTAGCAAACTAGATTAAGGATTGATTGATAAACTACTCTACTGACTACTCTACTAATTACAAGTTGGGAACTCACTTAGGTATGATTCCCCCTAGCTCCTCAATTAGGTCCAAGTTGCAATTACCTTTGGTTGATCTACTGTTGATTAAACTGCGGAAGATCCTAAATTAGCTTGGAATCTCTTAAGCTGACCAAGCCCTCTCAGTCCAACTACCTGGCAGACGACTAGTCTTCACCAGGATAGAAAGCTGAGGCTATGAACACAGAACTCCACTACCGGAATTGGATTCCAGTACAAAGCAGTAAACTGGCTAACTCTCGTATAGCCAATCTCCTACTATCGAATGAAGGGACTCTAACAACCTAATCAGATTCTATCTATCATAGGTTAAAGCAGAAATCAAGAGAATTTGATCAAGATTCAATTGACTCAATAAATCATGCCTCAATCGATTATAATCAAACAATAAAGCATCCAAAACTTTATACACGAAAGATCCTAACTCATGGAACTAGGGTTCCTCAAAACCTAAGTGAAGGGAAGTTACTCCATAGAGAAGAGAGAGACTGCAGAAATCTGATCTAGATCTTCAATCTCCATCTCCAAGCTTGATTCCCGAGCTCCAATGGCGAAGAAATCCTCCAAAATAGCTCCAAGAATGTTTCCAAGTCGCTCTCTCTCTCTAGGGTTCGTCCCTTGGGTGTTTGGGATCCAAAAACCAGCTCTCTCCCTCCAAAAATCGCAAAACAGCTTTTATACCCGCTGAAACTCGCACCCCCTACTTGCACGGCCGTGCAAATTGAGGTTCTGGCCGTGCACAATTTCCAGCATGCACTCCTAAGCTTCGTTGATCTCGTTTGAGCTCGTTTGACCTCCGATTCAGTCGCCGTTTGATCCCAGACGCTCGTGGTCTCGTCCTCTTTCTTTTCATAACAAGCTTGCATGATTCTTTGTCCATAAATTGAGGTAGAAATCCATTCTTCTTCAGGTCATGCCCGAGTTTCTTCTCTCGAATCGTCAATTGATCTCTGATTGACTTGAAACTTGCGCCTATGCTTCACTTTATGTGCTAGGACCTGAAATGGGACAAAGGAACACAACCTAGCATAAAATAGGCCAAAGACGCAATAATTCAAGCTCAAACAATCAAGAAACAAAGGGGAAAACATGTGCAAATACCGAGTCATCAAATCCCCCCACACTTAACTGTTTGCTTGTCCCCAAGCAAACCTAACTCAAACCAATGCAACTCTCCAGACCTTTATAGCAACAAACACCCCAGATCGTAGGTAGAGGACTTCCTAGATCATTTAGCAACTTACGAGGTCAACCGACACACAAGTCATCTCATAGCTTCTTCGGCGAGAGCACTAGTATCGAGTTGGCATCATGGCAAATAGTGAACAGAGGACAAATGAATTGTGGATGAAGAGATTCTCAAAAACAAAAGATCATGGACTCACATTTTTCAAGGTGCTCTATTTTCTTCTTGAATATGGTTGGAACCCCTTTTCTTTTCTGTTTTGCTTGTTTTCTGTTATTTTATTTATTTATTTCAAGGGTCCCAACCTGCTCTTACCGGCCATGTCAGGAGCGGATGTCTCGAGCCTCGTGCGGGGGAAAGATATGTAAGGGGGCTGGAGGTAGTAGGTGGAAATTGGGAACGAATTCCCGTCTCCCCTTACACACTTTCGCCCTATTCGCACGGGAGACGTTATTTTGAAGCACATTTACATTTTCGAGCACCTGTTAAACTCAAAACATGATACAAGAGTCCATGACAGGTAGAGAATCCACAACACCACACAATTCAAGGGTCATAATATCACTAATTCACTCAATCAACCAACACAATATGAAGAAGCAATGAGACTTCTTAAATGCATCAACATCCTCCATAGTGCTACACTACCTCCCTAGGTTGCATATTACTATAAAGACTGTCAATTCAAAGCATACTGAGCAGGCAATTGCAAGGAACACGTACTTGGAGCCCTCAAATTTCAAAATTTGGACAGTGGACTAGGCTCCAAGCACACAAACAGCCAAACATTCACCCGCATAAATAATCGAACACCCCCCACACTTAAGCACGACATTGTCCTCAATGGAGGAAAGATAAGGAGGGTAGAACGAAGTTACCAGATCAAGGGTGAATGATGATGTACGGGTTAGGCGGTGCATTCCAGGAAGAGAGAGTAATCAAAACACAAACACCACAAAAAATCTCACAAAGGTTGAGTTATTGACTCTAAAATCAAATAACAAAACTGACTCAACCGAGGATAAATAAAGAAAGAAATGCAAACCGACTGGTTGGGTTGCCTCCCAACAAGCGCTTCTTTCACGTCGTGAGCCGGACGATGGCTCCTAAGTTTCGGTCCATGCTAAAACCTCCTTGAAGTTGAGGTTCTCGTCAATGAGGTGGAGTCTCAAGTCACGAGCATGTGGTGTGGCAGGTGATGAAGGCTCGTGCACTTGATGCAGATGAAGTCTCCACCCTCGAGACCTCTTCTTCTCTTCTCTCGTCTCATTGCCCCAAACCAGATAAGACATCATCGATTGGCCACCATCGCGTCCACCGAGAGGGACCGATGTCGATGTGGCCTTGGTCTGGCAAAGAGACACTGCAAATGGGTCATTGCCAAGTAGTTCCTCGAAGTTTGGTGGAGATATCAAATGTAACTCATGGCCGGTGCAGGCCTCTTCCACCTCAACTCCGTCCTCAGCCTGGACACCAATTGCTTCTTCAACCCCCCTTTCTTCTTCATGTGGTATCACCCCTGGGAAATGATCAAGAACTCCTCCTGCTTCACTTTCGTCATCCTCCACAACTTCTTTCTGCACCCTTTCTTGCTCTTCTTCTTCTAGCACGGATTGGAGAGCAAGTTGCCAAGCAATTTTTTTCATGAGATCTTCTTGCATCTCCTCACTCATGCCCACCTCTTCAAAGCTCGGTGTAGGATGTGGGAAGGGGTGGTCGGCTATGACAGGACATTCTTGATCATGATCTTCACGGGAGCTCTCCGTGATAACTTCTGTTTGCTCCACAATGTCCTTGTAGCCTTCTACTTCCTCCTCCTCCTCTAGTATGGTAGCAGAAGGGTGATCTGGAGCAGGTTGTGCACAAGATCGCTCAAGATCATCGACGCTCTTCTTAAGGCTCAGGAGGATCTCCTCTGTTTCACGATAGGCCTGAGTACAAAGATCCATCCTGACACATGATCTCTCACTGTCTCGAGCAAACTGCTCAATGAGAAGCCTCAATTCACAGTTTGGATCTGGCTGTGGAGTGTAGCATGGCTCTGCAGAATGGCCCGTGAAGGCCGTCATGGGTAACTCCAACGCCGATGGCCCTTCTGGTTGTGGGAGAAATTCTTCTTGGTAATGAGGTTGTTCTTGATATGCCCAGGGGTCCGGTTGTTCTCCGTAGAAAGGGGGTTGGTACTGGAACCCGAATCCATAGTCTTCTCCTCCTTGATTGCTCCAGGGGGTTTCAGGGTAATACCACTCGGATGGTGGTGGATACCCCCAATGATTGGAGAAGCCATGAGGATCCATGATTCAGATCTGCACCAACAAAAACAAAAACACCCAAGTGAAAAGCAAGGGTGGAAAAGAAAAGAAAAGAAAAAACACTAAAGTAACAAACTTCTGCCTTTCCTAATAATCTAGAAAGTCCCCGGCAACGGCGCCAAAAACTTGACACGCCAAAACACAACACCTAACAATGGCCAAGTGTAACCAATGAAAGGGACTGCAGTATAGTGGCACAAGTAATAAATATCGAATCCACGGGTCTCTAGAGTTACTATTACTCAGCTTCAGTTCATTATCTAGCAAACTAGATTAAGGATTGATTGATAAACTACTCTACTGACTACTCTACTAATTACAAGTTGGGAACTCACTTAGGTATGATTCCCCCTAGCTCCTCAATTAGGTCCAAGTTGCAATTACCTTTGGTTGATCTACTGTTGATTAAACTGCGGAAGATCCTAAATTAGCTTGGAATCTCTTAAGCTGACCAAGCCCTCTCAGTCCAACTACCTGGCAGACGACTAGTCTTCACCAGGATAGAAAGCTGAGGCTATGAACACAGAACTCCACTACCGGAATTGGATTCCAGTACAAAGCAGTAAACTGGCTAACTCTCGTATAGCCAATCTCCTACTATCGAATGAAGGGACTCTAACAACCTAATCAGATTCTATCTATCATAGGTTAAAGCAGAAATCAAGAGAATTTGATCAAGATTCAATTGACTCAATAAATCATGCCTCAATCGATTATAATCAAACAATAAAGCATCCAAAACTTCATACACGAAAGATCCTAACTCATGGAACTAGGGTTCCTCAAAACCTAAGTGAAGGGAAGTTACTCCATAGAGAAGAGAGAGACTGCAGAAATCTGATCTAGATCTTCAATCTCCATCTCCAAGCTTGATTCCCGAGCTCCAATGGCGAAGAAATCCTCCAAAATAGCTCCAAGAATGTTTCCAAGTCGCTCTCTCTTTAGGGTTCGTCCCTTGGGTGTTTGGGATCCAAAACCCAGCTCTCTCCCTCCAAAAATTGCAAAACAGCTTTTATACCCGCTGAAACTCGCACCCCCTACTTGCACGGCCGTGCAAATTGAGGTTCTGGCCGTGCACAATTTCCAGCATGCACTCCTAAGCTTCGTTGATCTCGTTTGAGCTCGTTTGACCTCCGATTCAGTCGCCGTTTGATCCCAGACGCTCGTGGTCTCGTCCTCTTTCTTTTCATAACAAGCTTGCATGATTCTTTGTCCATAAAGTGAGGTAGAAATCCATTCTTCTTCAGGTCATGCCCGAGTTTCTTCTCTCGAATCGTCAATTGATCTCTGATTGACTTGAAACTTGCGCCTATGCTTCACTTTATGTGCTAGGACCTGAAATGGGACAAAGGAACACAACCTAGCATAAAATAGGCCAAAGACGCAATAATTCAAGCTCAAACAATCAAGAAACAAAGGGGAAAACATGTGCAAATACCGAGTCATCACCTCTCCTCCTCGATCCTTTTTTGTGTGCCTTGCGATGATTGATCACTCTTAGGGACAGTCCCTGCGGGATTAGATAGTGAGTTTTTTGGGCAATCTACCTCGCTGTGTCCAAATCGACCACATCCAAAGCACACATTGTGGATCCCCACATACTCTATCCGTCAGACCCTTCTTTCCAGTCGTTATTTGGCAATCAGCGGCCTGGTCAAATCCACCTCCACACATATCTTCGCGTAGTGACCCCTAGATGCATCTCTTGTTGCCCCATCTGTCTTCACAAACCTCCCAATGGCATTCCCAATGTCTCGTAAGACTTCGTGGTCATAATAATCCATTGACAGCCTTCGTAGTTGAGCACAAACTAGTAGGTGAGTACGAACATCGTCCCCTTCAGCCGGGTCGAAACCACGTTTCCACCGCCTGGTCAGAACATAGTGATCTTCGATCATCCACGGACCTTCGAATAGTGCCCTATTATAATCCTGTTTCGTAGCAAACCGAACAGAGTAAAAGCCTTTCCCCATGCTAGCTACTATAGGTGTCAATCGGGCGGGTCGGGCGGGTTCGGTCTGGGTTCAATCGGGTTCGGGTTCAAACGGGTTGCGGGTTCATCGGGTTTCGGGTTCATTGGGTTCGGGTTCAAACGGGTTGCGGGTTAGTTGGGTTGCGGGTTCATCGGGTTTGGGTTCAATCGGGTTGCGGGCAAATCGGGTTGCGGGTTCATCGGGTTTTGGGTCGGGCGGGTTGCGGGCGGATCGGGTTTCGGGTTGTTCGGGCCAGCGCATCAAGTAACTTAACTCATTACTCATTACCAACTTACACATTTTATTACACTAATTTAAAATATTTTCTCAACTTTTTAACCAATTTATTTCTATCTCGTATATATATATACTTTATTTTTTTGAAAAAAACTAGTCAAAATGTTAAATCAATTTGTATGACTTGCAAACTTGTTATGTAATTAATCATAATTGGTAAAGTATTATAGCTAATAGTAATGGTGATATCAATATTTGCATTCAAAAGACAACATTAATTGTTTATTTGATATTTTAATATTAATTCAATAGTAATTGGATTAAAATATCTCGTTTAGTATAACCATGCAAATCTGGTATTTGGTGTGTGGTCTTTGGCAAAAGCATAGTGATAAAAGGAGTTATTTCGAAATAACTCATTGCCCAAATAACTTCAGTAAACTGTTGCCAAATGAGTTATTTGTAAAATTGTTCGAATTATCCTAAAAATTGAACCATTAAAGATTAGCTATCAAATTTAGTAAAATTATTGTTACTTCAATCATAACTTACTCAATAGCATATATCCTATACACTTAGCCTTACCCTCAATCAACAATATTAAGTTAGTATATGTTGTTGATTGTATACCCTAAACCATCAATACATTATACACTAACCACATAACCTATACCCTATACCCTAACCATATGTCTTTGAGTTGTGATTTTGCTAGTATAGTTAATTTAAAAGTGAAATTCATACTTTGATTTTCAAAACATAGATAAAAAGTGATATTTGCTAATTGTTATACCCTAACCATATATCTTATACTTTACACCACATACCTTGTACCCTAACCACGTACCATAAACATAAATTAAAAAGGGATCTCCTGCCGTTAAAGACTTCAAATGACTTCAATTGAACATATGTTAATAAAAAACTTAGAACCGTCAAAACCATCAATATCTTATACCCTAACCATATACACCCTAAACCATATGTACCTTATACCCTATACCCTAACCATATACTTTATATCATAAACAACGAACCGTCAAAGATTACTTATCAAGTTTAGTATAAATTGTTGTAACTAATGGTTAATTTATTTATTAGCCCATAAACAATTACATACATATATATATATTAGCCTTCAAAGCATATAAGAATAAATTTAACTAGTCATGCCCTCCATATAAAATTTAAAGATTCATATTTCAAAAGCTAAAATTATGAAAAAACCAAACAATTGAAAACACCAAATTTGTTGCCTTCTTTCTTTTCACAAAATACTAAAATTTCCCTCCTTCTTTCTACTTCCATACATTAGAAAACTCAATTTTCCCTCCTCTTTCTCTTCCATAAAATTGAAAGAACCAAATTACCCTCTTCTTTCCTTCTAACAAAAGTTGAAAACTCAAAAGTTTCCCTCCTTATTTCTCTTTCATAATCAAAAGAATCAAAATTTTTCACTTCTTTCTCTTCCCACATATCAAAACCACCAAAATTCCCACTTGTTTCTTTTCTAAAAAATTCAAAGAACCAAATTTCCCTCTTCTTTCTCTTCCCAAAAACTTGAATACACCAAAATTTCCCTCTTTATTTAAAAACATCAAATTACCAAATACATTACTTTACTTTATTTATATTTAATTGATAATTTTATTGAATAGTTAAATTAACCAAAATTTTAATTTATATATTATATTAATATTGTCATGATCTCAAGTGACTTTCATGTTTCAATTTTTGTAATTTTCTTAAAATACGTAATATCAAGTGAGTTTCATATTTTTTAAATTTCCTATACGAAATGAAAAAATAATTTTACTTAAGTTTAGAATGAAAAAATTTATTTTGAAAAACTATGTATTGTATATTTTTATAATTATTCAAGTGGATTAGATGAAATTCGGGTTGAGTCGGTCGGGTTACGGGTTAGTCAGGTTCGGGTCAATCGGGTTCGGGTTAATCGGGTTGCGGGTCAGTCGGGTTGCGGGTCAATCGGGTTCGGGTTAATCGGGTTGCGGGTTAGTTGGGTTGCGGGTCAATCGGGTTGCGGGTCGGGTGGGTTACGGCTTGTTGACTTTTAGTCAATTCGGGTTGCGGGTCGGGTTGATCGGGCGGGTTAATCGGGTCGGGCTATGTTTTGACACCTATACTAGCTACAGTAATAGTTCCTGTTTTGGCCCATAGGTTGTGTAGCCTCCGCTGTAGGAAGATGAAAGGGAAGGAATGCCCTAATATTCGTACTATGAGAGCACGTTGCCATTGTTGCCTCATCCTTTGCTTGGTATCTTTTGTAACCCTGATATTAGGGCAGTCAGGGTCCCCCTCTCCGTCGTTGTCCTCATCCTCGTCCTCCTCCCCACGTACCTCATCCTCCATCTGCTTATTATCCTTGCCGATAACTGATTCAAGGTAAGACCGAGCCGGCGGGGTCGAAGTGGCAGCGCCGCCTGAATCCAACTGCGCTGCGCCCCCCATTGGGATAGCCTCCAAGGCTTCAGGCCTTTTGTCATCAGAGGGCTTGTTGAGAAGATCAACCAACATGGCTGCGGTGCCAGTAAACTCGCCTTCCACAATGGTTTTCGACCTCTTTGAGGACTGAACAGGAGACGACGTATCCCCAGGATCCGGTGGACGGAGGGTTTCCTCCACAGCCCCCGGCGTTACGCCGGTAGTCATCGATGGCTGCAAACCCTAGGGCCCGATCGTTCTGGGATCCGGAAAATACGGAGCGTCTAAGGATTGGCCCCCACCTTGGGTTTTATAATGTTTTAGTGTCATTTCCTTCGGTTTTACTCTAGTTCAACAACAGTGTCTACAAAAATAGGTCGCATGGTTGAGGTGCTATGGATTTTTTATTCAAAACTAGTAAATTGATTTTGCAAAGCGAAAAGTATGCAAATAACATAGACCATAAACGAAATAGAAGATAAAGGAAAACACAATAAACACTCGAAAACCAAAACAATATGAAAATAGATAGACTAGAAAGACAACGAAAAACACAAGACAAGTGCACACATAAAAGACGTTGTCTATGTGAATTTTCCTAGAGTTCTATAGATTATCAAACCAATCAAATCATACATAAAACTGCATTTTGATAATCATGTCATTCTAGCTCCATTACATCATTGTTGCCACGATTAGTCATCTATGGCAAACTAATCAGACTGTACACGATTTTTTGTTTGTCATAATCGATCATAAGCATAAGATATCGTACATGCATTTTCTTGCATTGGTGATCTAAAACATATAAGGACAATTTCTTGTCATACTAATATGAAAATTATGTTCATCGTAGATTTTCTAAGGATTGAAATACCGTACCGGAGGTCGTACCAAAAGAGTCAGTGATAGGGTATTTTATGCTAAAACCGTGGTTTAACCATGGTTCAATCGTATTATACCGCTAAATACCGCCTACCGATTTTGCTTCCGGTAGAAAAAAATTCAGGTCGAGCCACCAATACAATACAATATTTTAATCTTGAGATTTTCCCTTGAAGTAATACTAGCAAACATAACTTGAATACTCGAATCACTCTAGGTTAGGTAGAGTCATCATTTCCATGCCTCTAGCTGTCACAAGATTAGTTGGAAATCGCATTGGTCTGGGCCTGAGGTCTTTATCCTCTAGAAAATGATTCTTTTTCATTTTTCAATGAGTCGTAGTTAACTAGATCTGTCGTGAGTGAATAGTGATGATATTTTTTTTTTTTGCATAACTCACTCATCCAACTCTCAAGTTCATTCTCGTTTGAGCTCACATGCTCGTGTTCTTGCCCTTTTCGATATCATATGCTAAAAATCATTAAAAAAAATCCAAACGAAATTAAAAAAACTCCAAATTATTTAAAAAGAAGGTCAAGCACACAAAGGAGCAAATACGAAGAAAATCCTCACTAAAACTACTATGGATGCATAGAAAATAGGGGAAATCCCCTCCTCCCACCATGATCTCAAATGAAATATCAGTTTTTTTTTTTTTTTGCCAAAGTTATCCCGAGAGGGAGCAGCGAAGATACGACAATATACAAGGCCTCCTAAGACCAGGCTAGGAAAATTAAATAAATAAAACACGATGGTCGACAAGTGTCTGCACCATCGCTCCAAGGGCTTGTCTTGCCACGAAATGGGCAGCCCTATTATACCTACGGGGAGCGAAATGGAACGTAGCACGAAGGAAAGAAGCCCGCAACACCTGAATCTCTTGCAGGAGAGCTCCACCCACCGCGTGCGCCGAGTCCTTCGCATTAATCAGCCGAACGATCACTTGCGCATCCCCACAAAACAAAACATTAGTGAAAGAGTGAGCCATGCACCAACGTAAAGAGTAGCGAAGGGCCAGGAGCTCTGCGAGAAATGGGTCATCAATATTAGGAATAAAGCGCCCCCAAGAGAAAATGGACTGATTCGCCTCAGCAAAGCCAACAAAACTAATGGCACATCCGACCAAAGATTTGGTGGCACCATCAAAGTGTACCAATACTGCACCGGGAGGTATGGAAGGAGGGGGTTGATCACGAGGTAAAACCCCACTAGAAGCAGAAGAACCGCGAGGCAAGGATCTCACCGGATGCGCCCGTGCTAGCTCCCATTCAGCAACCTGAGAGTAATAATGACTTGATAAAACATGGGAGAAATACTGAATACCATCATAAGTAGCCAAACATCTGGACTTCCAGAGCCTCCAGTACAGAAAAACCAACCGCGAAATCTCAACTTTGGATAGACCTGCATAAAAAAATATCCTACGCCAACCAATCGCAACATGGCACAAGCGAATTTGAGCAAGAATATGGTTGTACACCAACAATTCCCACAACTCCAAAGCAATCCGACAATCCAAAAAACAATGAGCAAGAGTCTCAGCCGCACCACCACAGACAGGGCAAGCGTAAGCCTCAGTATCATCATCAGCAATCAGTTCCTTATCACGAAGCACATCTCGAACCGGGAGGAAACCTTTAACCACGCGCCAAAGAAAAAATTTAAGCTTTGGGGGAACAGGAAGAGACCATAGAAACTTCCAAGAGCGAGAATCAAAAGACGATGGAATTGTGAAAAAATCAGCAACGTACTCAGCCGCAGCTAAACGATACCCAGATTTCACAGAATATTCGCCTGAAACTTCATAATGCCAAATCAAACGGTCAGCCACAGGAAAAATTGGCAGAGGAATAGACAAGATTAGCTGGACAGTGGCAGAATCAAAGAGGTATGAAAGCACGTTCTCCTTCCAAGTACCTTGACCATGATTAATTAGGCAAGAAACAAAAGAGTCAGGTAAGACAACCCCAAGAAGCAAAATCGGCCTAGAAGGAGGAGTGGTGGGAAGCCAAACATCATTCGTAATGTGGACCGATATCCCACAACCAATTAACCAACGAAGTCCTTGGACCAAAAGATCCCTGCCCAAAAGAACACCCTGCCATGCCCATGAAGGGCGCGTACCAGCAGTAGCAGAAAGAAAGGAGGAGTTAGGAAAATACCTGCCTTTGTATGTAGTAGCTAAGAGGCTATCCGGATCCTGGACAATCCTCCAAGCTTGTTTGGCAAGCAAAGCAATGTTATTGGAGTCTAGATCACGAAAACCCAGACCCCCAATTGATTTATGGCGACATAAAGCACGCCAAGAGGTCCATCTCATGCCACCCTCTCTATCATGTTGACTCCACCAAAAGCGAGCAAGATGCCCATTTAAACGCCTGCAAAAAAGTGAAGGAATTCGAAAACACGACATCGTGTAAATCGGTTGGGCCAAAGCCACTGATTTAATCACTGTTTCCTTTGCCGCTAGTGACATATACTTCGATTTCCATCCTTGAATCCGATTAACCAGGCATTCCTCAACAAAACGAACGTATCCTGCTTAGAACGCAAGACGCGCATCGGAAGTCCCAGGTAACGATCTTGGGGACCACTGATTGCCACGCCAAGCAGAGAGATAATAGTTGAGGCTTCAGCTGCAGAAACATTATTACTAAAAGTAACAGTGGATTTCTGAAGATTGACCTTCTGACCACTCACCTGCTGGTAAGAATTAAGAATATGAAGAAGATTATGACATTCCAAATGGGATGCCCGGAGGAACAAATATGAATCGTCCGCAAAGAATAAGTGAGAAATTCTAGGGCACCGACGGTGCACCTTCAGACCATGCAACAAATCAGAATGGATAGCTTGATTAATAACACTAGAAAAACCTTCCGTATAGAGCGCAAACAGCAAAGGAGAGAGCGGATCACCTTGACGCAATCCTCGCTCAGGATGAAAGTAACCATGGGGAGAGCCATTGATAAACACAGAGAAAGATACTGATGAAACACACGCCCACAACCAATCAAGCCACTGGGAACAGAAACCAAGCTTAGACATGATAGCAAACAGAAAACTCCACTCAACACGGTCATAAGCCTTTTCCATGTCTAATTTCAAAGCCATCCACTTATCACTACCCAAGGATTTGTTCTTCAGAAATTGTAAAACCTCCCGACCCAACAAAATATTATCCGAGATAAGACGTCCTTTAACAAACCCGTTCTGGTAGGGACCAACGATAGAAGGAAGAACCTCTCGTAGTCTACGTACAAGTGAGAACTTTAGAGATTATTTTGTAAACAACCTGGCATAAAGCAATAGGCCTCACGCATGGTTTCAGCACCAGGAACCTTCGGGAGCAACGAAATCCAAGTGTGATTAAAGTTAGGAAGGAGATACCCAGTATGGAAAAATTCCTGCACAGCTGCAACAACTGAATTTCCCACTAAATGCCAATAATGCTGAAAAAGGATACCTGTAAACCCGTCAGAACCTGGGGCTTGGAGTCTACAAACACTGAAAGTTGCCAATCGAATGTCCTCCCAGGAAACTGGAGCAATAAGGGCGGCATTCATCGAAGGCAACACCAATCCCGGAAGTAACATACCGGCTACAAATTCAAAGCAAGGAACAGCTTCAGATTGAAAAAGATGAAAAAAATAATGAACTGCAATACCACCCATGCTCGGGTCATCAGAGTGACCCATCCCGTCGTCGTCTCGTAGAAGCAGGATCCTATTCTTCCTCTTGCGCTGCAATGTTGTAAGATGAAAGAAGCGAGTATTGGAATCTCCTTCAGTTAAATAATGAACTCGAGATTTCTGATGCCAATACAATTCTTCCTGCAAAAAAGCTTCAGATAATTGTTGCTCAAAACCAGAGATAATCGTCCAATCAACTATAGGTTTATTTCGTTCCGATTGAAGAGCATCTTGGAGTTCACGGATAGCCCGAGCCGAGTTCGAAGTTCCTTTCAAGGACCAGTGAAAAAGACTATGCCTAGCGGACTTCAAGGTGGAATGTAATTTGAACTGCGAGGTACCACCATACCACGAACTCCATTGAGATACCACGATCTCCTCTGCCTCAGAATTGGACAGCCAACGACAATCGAAATGAAAATTTGCCTTCGTTTTGACAGCAGAGGCATGAAATAACAGCAAAATCATCCAGTGATCGGAACCAAGGTCAGAGAGATGAAGAACCTGCAAGCCCGGCCAAAGCGTAGATGCCAGGGGAGAGGCGAAGACGCGATCCAAACGCTCCATGATATGCTCAGAAGGCGATCGACGATTAGACCACGTAAAAGGAGGTCCTTGAAAACCAAGGTCCTGTAAAGAAAGGTTAGTCGCAAAGGAATGTAGCGGGGCCAAAACCGCCGGTGTAGGAAAACGACCACCTTGCTTTTCCGAAGAACACAAAAGACAATTGAAATCACCTAGTACTAAAAAAGGAATAACAAGCGACGAGAGAGCAACTTTTATTTCATTCAATTGCACCAAACGTGTGCTCTCATTACAATCCAGATGAACAAAAACCAACATAAACTGACCACAAACAGAATGGTCACATTCTACGAACATAAAAGCTTGAGACTTCGAGATAACCGTGCAGGAAATCTCCGAAGACCAAGCAACGAAAAAACCCCCAGCAGTATTAACAGGACTAACGAGGTCATTATTCGGAAAACCAAGACGACAAAGACGCGAAACAACTTTCCTATCACGACACTTTGTTTCGCAAAGACACACAATCATCGGAGATCGACAATTGACAGCGGCAAGCAGCGCCTTACGAGCCAGGGCCTTGCCGAAACCCCGACAATTCCAAAAGAGAATAGTCATGGATCAAATTGGGACCGACTTGGGCCGGTATCCTCCACCCCATGATCATTGACAGCCAAAACAGAATTTGCAGCAGAATCCACACACTGGAGCTTGGAATTGGGAGGAAGCAAGACCTCCTCCAACTCCCCTCTCTTACGAACACGACCAGTGGAGGGAGAGCCATTCTCAACGCCCAACGGAGAATCTAGAGACAGACGCTGAAAATCCTCCACCCCCGGAACTGCAGCAGGTAAAGGCGCAGGCAAGGCGAGCACCACAGAACGGCGATCAACCGCCGAACCCTCCACCTGACGCCTCCAGGAGAAACGAGCCAAACGACGACGGAGGGTCTGCTCATTGACACGCGGCCCCTTGTCCCGAGCAAGCAAGTCTTTACCATAAGGGGGCACGTCACCGGCAGCCATAGCTTCAGGCCGATCACAACGGCTCCTTGGGTGACCAATCACACCGCAATTAAAACAGAACAGCGGGAGTCGTTCATAGAGCACCATAGCCTCGAAAGGATTCCTGGCCTGGAGTTCATGAGAAGCAGTGACAGAAACAGGAAGAGGAACCGTCACATCCATAGCCACCTTCGCACGAAGATAGACTCCACCAGAGTTGCTGCCGATGTGAACCGCTGCAGCCTTCAGATCGCCCAGGGCGGAGCCCAGACAGCGAGCTATGAGCACAGTGTGGCCATGAGAAGGAACCTTCCAGAATTGCACCCAAAGCGGTACACGATTAAGGGACTCCACAGCAGCAAAAGACGGTTCCTCCCAGGATTTGACATGGATCATGTAGCGAGGCTGAATCCAAGGAGAACCATCACGGATCCGAGACAAATCTGAGGAATCAGAGAATACAAAACCTAGCAGACCATCGCTAAGAGACAGAATGGTCAGCGAACCCTCACAACGCCAAAGATCGGCAAGGAAAGACTGCATACTTATTATTAAGTGTATGCTTACTAGTTACTATAGTTCAATTGGCTCACTGTCAATAAATTCTGCATACATTTTTAGCCACGTTGCTAGCGAATAAATTAACATATTACATGAACTTGTTAAAATTATGATGCATAAATGTGTTTGTTAAAATATCATTTTATCAAGAGATTAATAAGGCCATCCGCCCCTTACGTTTATTGGGCTTTTTTGCAAAAGTTTAATTTCCAATGGATATCGAAGTTTGGGTTGTTTACTATTTGGGCTTCTATCATAGGTGGCAAACGAACCTCGCAGAAGATAAGGATCTGGAGTACTAAGGCTCGCTAAAGCCCAATATTTCTCTAACCCAACATCAATTCCCTTATCCCTAGGCCCGCCATCTGCATGTGGGCCTTACCCAATATTGTCCATCAAGAATCGGCCTTTGATTCTCTTACTGTTTGCCTTTTTGCCTTGTACACTAATCGTTGGATGAATGTTTTTGCTTAATAAAAAATTAAAAACTAGTGTTTGAAAAAATTGTACCTTATCGGCTATCCTGAAAACTCGTCTATGAAGTCCATTCTAGGTAATTTTAATGGTATGTAATGGTTGAGTCGCGTTTAAATCATGGATTACGAAATCGTATCGGACATCAAACCGGAATCGTTTTTGGCATGGTAAATCGTGGTACAACCATGGTTCAACCGTTTCCTACCGGTAAATACCGTTTTTGGAATAAAAAAAATTATTTTTTGTTAAAAAACTGTACCGACAAAATTAGGATACCATACCGGTACCGGGAAAACACCGGAATAAAACCGAATTATACCGCCTAAAAAACTGTAAAAGAGTAAATAAGCTTAGGGAACATTTAACAAAGTGCGAGATTTCAATACCTAATAAACCTCATAATCATCCAAATATATTTTTAGTAAAAGGCACGATAGCAGCAATTACAAAGGCACGCTAGCCATTGCTGTCCCCTATTAATTCCTTGACTGAAAAGACACACAACAATCAACAAGCAAATGGGGAAGTTTCCCATTTTTGGTTCGTCACTCTTGGCCCTAATGTTCTTACTAATTTCCTGATAGCACAAGTACTAGCTCGCCAGTAATATGTATATGTTGTACTAATTCTAACAAAGTAATTCTAACAACAGCAACAACAATCTAACAAACCAATTCGGGATGAAAGTAGTTAGACTAGAGGCAAAATCATTAACCAAATCATTAACCGGTTTGCTCAACTGCTGTATTTGTTCATGAAAATTAAAACATAATCGCAGCTATTAAAATACCTTTGAATCGCGCGGTGGCTGGAAACGAACAACGAACCTCCTCTTTCTCTTCCGGCACGGCGCGGCGCGGCTATGAATGACGAGAGGAGAGTGGATGCTGGGGACAGGTGGGAGTGTCTGATGCTGGGGACGCCGCTTCGCCGGTGGTGAGAAAATGGAAAGGAGTTTGAGAATTGAGAGGCAGAGCGGCGCGGGGGAGACGAGAGGAGAGTGTAGAGAGGAGCGCTAGCCAGCAGCAGCCGAAGGTAGGGTTTCGTCTCTACTTCTCTTCAAATTTTTTTTTTTAGCTTGGTCAAAAACGGCGCCGTTTAAATTAAATTAAAGGGACCGTGGTTTTTAATAAAACCGGCCGAAATTTCGGCCCATTCCGGTCCGACCATAAATACTGCCCGACAGGTTCTTGGGTGGTACACAGCCCCTATTGTGCCAGGTCCGGTTTTCAGTTTTTTCGGTCCGACCGGCCGGTCCGGTACGGTATCCTGGTCCTTGGTTTAAATGACACATTTTAATGTGTTCTTCGTCATTAATATGTTTGCTCGCGTTAATTGTGGGTTCGTGAGAATCGATGACGGTATCTTTAGGGGTGGGCAACGGCACGGGACGGGATACCCATCCCGTTTAAAACGGGTACCCGGTCCTATTTGAAGAGCAATCTTCATCCCATGTCACAAACTCGTACAAGTTAACGGATACCCATTACCGGTATGAGACGGATAACAAGTACCCATACTACCCATAAATACTCGTACAATTGGCGACAGTTGGGAGTAGTACCGTTGACTGTGTGAAAAAATAATTGTGCAAGCCTTACGTACAAAATGCTCTCAAGCAAACTTGCCCCGAATAAAAGATGCTACAAATGAAAAATGAAGTAGTGTTCTTTTCTTATTGTACTTTTTCCCTATGAAATTACCAGAGCTAAGAGAGATTTGTTGTAAGAGTGAGAGTCTCGGATTCTTTATGCTATCCAATTATATTTTGAGCACTTCTGCTCAATTAAACTTTGCAATTTCTGATGTACTCAATGCATTTATCTTTGGACTAATAATGTGTATAACGGGTACCCGTAATACTCAAACGGGTATTAATGGTTTACCCGCGAGTACCCAAAGTAGCAATTCTTGATCACAAGTCCCATCCTGTAAAATATATTACGGGTATCTGGTTACCCGTAACCCTCAAAAAACGGGATGGGTACGGATATAACCAAATACCCGTTTCCCGTTGCCCACCCCTAGGACAATTTTTACAACTACAAATTGCTAGCAAGATTACACTTGCTAGTACAACTACAAATACTCTACCGTACTAATGACGTTTCCAGTACAACCTCCATCACGATTTTACAATTTTTACAAAAGAAATCTTCCATTGTAATCACTATTTATTTTTGTGGAAAGAAAAAGGAAGAAAAAAAAACCAATAATGATGGATATAAATTAGGGCCAAATAATTTTGAATATAATAAATGCATTAACAAGGAACGACAATGGCGTATCTTTTTTTTGTTCTAGCTGACAACGACATGTCTTTGGTCCAACCTGCTATTTATGTATTAAAGATATAACGATTATAAGGTCAATTATACTCGTCTTTTAGATATGATAGCATCTATACATTCAACGGGATAACCAAACTTATACATATGTAGTATTAGCCTCTTAACATTACGATATTTATTGTGACAAATAAGATATAAGGATAATGACTTACTGAGAAAAGAAAGTCACATTTTATATGAACTTCGTCGCACAACAACGTATACAAAACGATAATATCTGCACGTAAAAGACAAAAATGTTATTTGTGAACGAGGATTAATTGATCAATGAGATCTGATTATTCTTGATATAATTAATTAATTGATCTATAGGCTGAAAATGAAAGAAGTAATTACCAAAAATGATTAAAAAGACCAGGTCAAACGGAAGACTTTTCTGTCCCGCCCTGGCCACCTTTTGGGCCTGTCGTGACTGCTACTTCTGCTAATCCCGACGATAATGACAGCACTGCTCTAATGTTAATCCGTTCAAAATGTCCACAGAGATATTATCAACTACTCGATTTGTAGTAATAATTTTATTTCTAGAGCATTAACCTTTTCTAGCTAATTAAGCAATGGGTTATTGGATATTTCTAAGCTTGCGTTTGGATACGTGTATATTTGAAATACATGTAATTTAAATTCGGTATTTGTATACTCATTTGCAATTTGTTTGTATTTTATTTTATTTTTGATTTTTGATTTTAATTTTTGGTCATTTATCACAAATTTTGGTAAATTACAGTTTGGTACTCAAAATAATTTTTCTTATAATTTAGTATCTAAATTTTTAAAATTTTACCGAAAGGTCCAGAAAATTTAATGGTAAAATTACGTTTTGGTACCTTTATATGTTTTGCCTCACACTATAGTACCTAAACTTTTCATATATTTTACAAATTTGTCCAATCTTTTGTTAGGAGGTATTTCAAATCACTAGTTTTGATGAAATGTATTTGAAGTTGACAAGTAATACACTAGACATGTATTTGGAAATCATCCCATGAATTTGGTATAGATCTAAATACCAAATATAATTAATATCCAAACACATGATTTGACATTTAGAAATCTAAATCACAAATAGTACCAAATCCAAATCATTGTATCCAAACGCACCCTAATTTACAGCACCTACATATCATCCGCACCAATAAGATCATTAAGCGTTTGGTATCAGAGCTGGTTTGTCCGTGAGGTCACGTGTTCAAGTGGGCCTGTGCAAACTTCAAGTCCGTGAATTGGCTTTCGTTTGAGGGGGCGTGTTAGAGATGTCAAGAACTAGTTGATCCCAATAACTCGAGTTGTTGGGAAATGTTCAATCGTGGATCATATTCCGTTTACTAACAAGAGAGTGATATAAGATCCAATATACCATTCTCCCAACAACTCGAATTATTGGGACCAACGAGTTTATGACAATATCTTTGTATACTCTTGATCTGATATCGTTCGACCTCCATTTCCTCTATATAAGAAAAAATCATGAGCTTGCCCCCCTCCACCATTACAGCAAACAGTACCTCGATCGGCCGACATGCATCTCATATAATTTTCTGGACAAGTTGGATACGCAACAGCAACAGTAGCTTTCTAACCTTTCAACATCCTTTGACGTTACGTATGTAACTGTTTCCTCTTTTGAACAATTTGCATGAAAATTCATAGCTATGGTCACCTCTCTCGTGATAACGTATGCTTTCGTTTTCTTTCAGTCATGATCGCAAGTGGAAATTAAAGCGCGTTTAAGTGTGAAAAGAGTTGCTAATTTTGGCTGCGTCAACTAATCTAAAATAATGTAATTTAAATGACCCCAGACAGTAGGGTGGGCAAACGGTTCAGTAAACTCGAACCGAACCGAACCAAAACCGAATTAAACCAAACCGAAACCGAATTAATGCTATTCGGTTCGGAATTCGGAAGGAAAATATGGATAGTTCGGAAACCAGGGTTCTTTCAACCGAACTGAATTTCCGAATTTTCGACTGAAAAACCGAAATACTATAATTGCAAGCTCCAAATGGTGGATTTTTATGTTTGTAGTTGTTTTTAGAGTTAAATATTTGAAATATTTTATGACTTATGTGTTGAAAAGTTTGATTTTATCATTGATGATGCATATAATTGATATTTATTGTTTATATTAGGGGTGAAAAATAATGTAAAAGTGAGAAAATACAAGTAACTTCACAAATTCGGTTTTGGGTGAAAAACCGAACCGAACCGAATTATAACAGGCAGAGAGAGAGATTAGTGAAAGTCATAATCATGATGGCTGTCTCGTCGTGGTCCGTTTTTCAGTTGTTTGTCGTTATTAATTACGACGTTTATGTTTTAATTAAGGCCCCCTTCCCCTCAATAGATACAAAAAAACCACGTATGCTATCATTGCAACACGTGTTCCCCATATAATAATCAATAAATGGAAAAAAAAGGCTAGCTTGGGTTCTTGATTATGATTGCAGAATAATTGAGTTCAGTGTTAACTTAAAAGCTAAAGAAGAACAGTTAAAGTTTTGAAGTAAAAGAAAAAGAAGAGGGAGAGATAAAATAACACAAGATATCATCACTAATTAGCTATAGCGGAGTCAGGATAATTGGAAGAGGGGTTAAGGCATTATCGATTAGTCCATTTCAGATTTGTTAGTAATTTTAATATCTATATTTAAAATTTAAAGGGGCTATAGCCCCTTGTGACTTCAACCTACCTCCTTCACTGTGGATAACTTAAATTTAATAATTGTAACTAGCGTCGGGATGGTTTGACAAACATGCAATCAACCTATTGATTTTCAAAATACATGTTTTCTATGGGGCTGTGTTGTTTTTCATTTTTCATTTTTCTACCAACATATGTATTCCGTAATTAATCTTGCGAACCAAACACGATATTCTTACATTTTATAAACTTTTTCCATTCCACTTGTTGAATACACTAGTTCTTGAAATTTATGTTTTCCAGACGACTTAAATTATGTAAATCCACCACGCGTTTCATAGTCAATCTTCTAATTGTTGTAAAAAGTAATGTTTTGCTTTTATACAAATTCACCAGAACTCGATCACATCAACGATTGATCATATCGTTGTCTTGGTATCATTGGGGGTACGCGGTTTGTTTTGCATTGGTACAATATTGAATAAATGTTCTATATTTAAGTAATGTGAAAGTTAATGAATTACGCAAATGAATTATTATAGAGAAATTTTGCAATGCTATATAGCATTGGTGTTATAAGTTTTTGCCTTTATGTTGCAATTTGAAGTTGTACCTTAATGTTATGGTACTTGTACCTACACTCTTTTGTACAAATTCTTTTATTGTACAACTTGAACTTGTGCCTTTATTTGATGGTACAACTTCAAGTTGTACTATAACATAAAGCTACAAATTTAAGGTATAACCTGAACTTATACATTTAGCGCTATGTTACAACATTAACTTGTAACATTAAAACACCAATGCTATGGAATAGTAGAAGTGCTTATTAGTATAGGTATTCTTTCACATAATGAATTATAGATATAAATTTGTTTCTGCTGACAAAATAAGTCGAACAGAAAAGTCCAAACATACAAGCCGTCGGGAAGATAGTCGCCGGGAAAAAGAAAGGGAGAGTGCGTGGGCTCCGCCGGGGAATGATTTCAAGGCCCATTTGGCGAAGCAACCAGACGCTCGAGGTTTGCCGACGAAGCATTAAACTTAAACATAATTTTGTGTGGATAAAAACTTGGAGAAAGCGATACAAAGAGTCATACGGCTGAAAATAGTCAAGGAATAAAATCGAGTCCTACTAAAAAAGGCAACATCGAAAGAGCTTTTCTTGCCACAAGATCGACAACCATGTTACAAGGCTAACCAACAAAGTAGATGTCAAACACTTGGAACGAATCTCTCAAATTTCTAATCTCTTCCAAGATCTTGCCACCCAGAACATTATCGACCTGGCCCTTCCGGATCTTTTTAATTACTACTTGGGCATCACCTGCAAAGATAGGGCTGGTATTCGGTAAACCGGTATTCGGTATAACCGGGTATCGAACCGATTACAATCGGTATTCGGTATACCGAATACCGGCGGTATCGGTATTCGGCTGCAGTTTTTGGACAAACGGTATATCGAATACCGATTAGTTATATACCGACGGTAAATCGGTATACCGAATACCGAATTCCAAAAAAAAAAAAGAGGAAAAAGACAGCGCAGCGTGGTAGCGGAATTGGGGAAGGAGAACCCTAAATGGCTTTTGCAAATCGACTCCCCGCGGCCCGCCCTCCACCTCGTCTCTGTTCCTCTCCATCCGCCTCAGAAGTCGAAACCCAGCCGCCAGTCTCTGCACCCTGCGCCTCGTCGATTCACCACCACGATTCTGTTCCTCTCCCTCCACCTCGTCGCGTTCCACCACCACGATTCGTCTATCTTCCACTCTTCCTCTTCGCCAGCGGCGAGTCCCTGCACCCTGCGCCGAAGGTCGGAAGCGGGAAGGCGAAAGTCGTCACTCAAAAGTCAAAACCCAGCGCTGGCAGCCAGCTTGCCGCGACGCCGTGCTCCACCACCACGTGTCGTCTGTGTTCCTCTTCGCCAGCAGCAGTCGCGACTCGCCAGCCCCGAGCCCTATCTTCCTCTTCTCTTCACCTCGCCATCGCCCAGCAGGCAGGGGCAGCAGCAGTTCCCGACTCCCCGTGTCTGTCTTCCTCTTCTCTTCTCGAGGGCAGAGACTGCTGTCTGCTGGTAATTAAAGGAGGTAATGATTCCCATTTCCTCCCCATTCTCAGTTGATGATTCCCATTTTCCAGCCACCATTGATGATGATTCCCTCCCCTACTGATTTGCTAACTTTGTTTTGTTGATTTTGGTGAATAGACGAAGGTAATAAGCTCTTTCTCGAGGCTATAACAGCAGGCAACTCTCAAGTCTCAACAATCAACACGAATAACTAGAAGAAGAAGCATCAGCCATCAAGTAGCATGTAAGAAGTAGCATGTGTGAATTAGATGACTTAGATGATATTGTGAATTTTGATTGTTATTTTGAATTGAGGGTGGAGAGTGGAGGAGTGCGAGAGAAGGGGATGGGGAAGAAGTAAAGAATCAAGGGTTAGAGTAGAGAGGGGGAAGTTGGGGTGGGAACAGAGGGAAGAAGTAAAGAATCAAGGGGTAGAGTAGATAGGGGGAAGTTGGGGTTGGAACTTGGAACATAGTAGGGGATGGGGGAAGAAGTAAAGAATCGAGGGGTAGAGTAGAGAGGGGGAATTTGGGGTTGGAGGATGAAGAGGAGGATGATAATGATGTTCTTCTCAACACTTTGAAGAAGCAAGGTTGTGCCGATG
This sequence comes from Linum tenue, assembly GCA_946122785.1. NCBI lineage: Eukaryota > Viridiplantae > Streptophyta > Magnoliopsida > Malpighiales > Linaceae > Linum > Linum tenue. Next base: position 71,444,202 of record CAMGYJ010000006.1, read on the forward strand.
TTGGCGGTTCGCGCCATATTAGCGATGGAGGAGCTAGTGGTCAATCTTAGTGGTGTAGTTATGCTATCTTTATGTTGGAGAATTTTATTTTAAGTTGGAACTTGTAAGTGTAACTTATGTTGTGAGAGTGAGACTATGTTGAATTGTTGATTGTTGGATGATGGAATTTGTGAATTATTTCATGTTTGAGAATATGTACTTATGTAGTAGTAATGCTATATTTATCTACTAACTACTTGTGTAGAATGTAGTTGACATTAACAATGTCATTGCCTAATGGAGTATTGGACTATTGGTAAATCGTTCATTATAAGTGAGATGTACTTGTAAGCTGTAAGGGTCTATTAGATAAACAACTAATTAACTAATTACTTATTACTATTAACTAATAGTGAATTGTTGATTAATAAAACTTGCTAGACGATAGCAATACAATATAGTAATAATTAATAAACAAACAAAATTATTTACATCATTTAATTAAACAACATTCAGAAAAATAAAAAGAACAAAAAAAGCCCAAATCAGCCCACTCGGTATCGGTATTAAGTCGGTATACCTGCTCGAAAACATAACTCAATGCATTAACCGGTATTCGGTATACCAGTATCAATACCGGATAACATTCGGTATCGGTATTCGGTGGGTACACAATGTTATCCGGTATACCGGATACCGACCGATTACCAGCCCTAAGCAAAGATGACTGAATGTAATCCATGTACCAAACACCAACGTATTGCATCCCGAAAGGTCAACATCTCCACCAGAGACGGATTTGAAATCTTCACATACAAGCGAAGCTTTCAAGTTACTTGTTTTCGAACATTTTTTTCATAGGCTGTATAATTTTTAGGCAAAATTCACTTGCATAGTTATAACTATCGACTTTGTGACAATAATAGCCAATTTATGAAAAATACACAAAATGTCCAGATTTTAGAAAAATATTTGACAAATTTAGCCAATTTTATTAAAAACTTTAACGCCGTTAAAATTCCGTCAATTACATCAACAAGAAGCCGACGAGGAAGCTACGTGGCAGAAGCTTCAAATCCAAGTCGAGAGAAACAAATCTACACGTAAGGCTAACTAAGATCGAATCCACAGAAAAAGATACGAACTTTAAATAAATTACCCAGTATAACAAATTGCACAAAATCAAAAGTAATCAAACAACAACATGAACCAGATTGATTTAGAACAAAGGAAAGAAAAAACAAAGTCTCTTTACTCTTTAGTCACTGGCTGGCTGGCTGCCCACTGTTGCCAGCCTTTTTTAAAGCCGGTCAAAGCCAGGCCACCCACCCACTTCCACTACCCACCACCATCTTCCTTCTCCTTCCTGTTTCTTCTTCCTCTGCGAGTCCTAATTCCACCCAGATTGGCCAAGGTAAGTTAAAGCAGAAAAAAGGGGTGGAAAAACAGAGGAAGGGGCGCTGGGTTTTCATTAAAAGCTATCTCTCCGGCGAGGAAGAAAGAGATAACTGAAAGCGACTCGGCATACAGTGACTCTCTCGGCGGTTGGTTGGAAGGAAGGAAGTCATTTATCCCGCCCCGCACCACTTCCACCATTAATGCCCTTCTTCTTCTTCTTCTTCATCAATTTGTCATCCATACTCTGTTTTTTCACCCTTTTTCCCTTTTGTGGGAATTGGGTGGTGGCCTTGTTTTTTATTTTTTGGGGATTGAGATTGAGTTGAGACAGCCTGGGATGGCATTAAATGCCGAGAAGGATTTGTTTATTGGGAAGGGAACAGAGGTAGAAGAAGCAGCTTAGTCGTAGAAGAAGGAACAGAGTAACAACAACGGCTAACTGTAGAAAAACAGAGTATTGTAGAAAACAATTGCATCGATTGCAGAATCAAAGCTCGTGATTGGAGGTGAGAATGTTGCAATCTGTGAGGAAAAGGTTTTTATTTTATTTATTTGATTAATTAATTGAATAATAGTGAACAAAAACAATTCCACGATTTCTCCCTTTTTCAGTTTTTCCCCTTCAGACTTTTCCTTTTTGTTGGGTTTTCAGAGAGGGAGCTAAATAAAGCCAGCTAAAGAAGAGCGTTCCCGCCGCCGGCGAATGCGGCCATGAGTAGTCGACTCTGTGATTGAACGGCCGTCCAGATTTTGTTTAAGTGTCTCTCTCTGCTGAAATATTGGGATTGGTATCTTTTTATCTCTGAGCTGAATGGAAGAATGCCGGCGGGGTTTGCTCCGGTTGGTGCTACTGATCTGGGTTTTGATTCGCTGCGCGGCGGCGCAGCAGAGGAGTGTGTTGCTGAGCTCGCGGGTGGAATGGAGGGCGCTGATCGATCTCCGGGGGTCTTTAGGGATCCGAAGCTCCGACTGGCCGATAAAATCCGACCCGTGCGCGAATTGGAAGGGAGTCCAGTGCGGCGGCGACGGCCGGGTCACCGGAATCAACGTTTCCGGGTTCAGGAGGACCCGGGTCGGGCGTTTGAATCCCGGGTTCTCCGTCGACGCCATGGCGAATTTCACTTCATTGGAGGTTTTCAATGCTTCGGGATTCGCCCTCCCGGGCTCCATCCCGGACTGGTTCGGGTCGCAATTCGGGTCGTCGCTCCGAGTTCTTGATCTCCGGGCGAGCTCAGTCACCGGCCCGATTCCGGCGACGCTCGGTGAGTTAACTCAGCTCAATGCTCTCTACCTCTCTGAAAATCAGCTCGCCGGCGCCCTGCCATCTACATTGGGGCAGCTGAGTCGAATGTCAATTCTTGACCTCTCTAGGAATCTGCTTACTGGGTCGATCCCGTGGAGTTTGGCTTCACTCAGGAACTTGTCAAGTCTCAATCTTTCTTCCAATTACTTATCCGGGTCGATTCCACCCGGATTCGGCAACATTTCAATGCTCAAGTCGTTAGATTTATCCGATAACAGTCTCGCCGGTTCAATCCCTGATGATTTTGGTGCATTATCTCAATTGGTTGACCTTAATCTCAGCAAGAACTCACTCTCTGGTTCATTGCCTGATGGATTATCCAAGCTAAACAACTTGCAGAAGATGGTAATTTCGAGCAACGAGCTAGATGGTAGACTGCCTAGTGCATTGTTTGCGTTGCCTGATCTGCAGATTGTGGATGTCTCTGGGAATAACTTCACAGGTGATGTGCAGAGCATTAGTTTCAATGGCAATGCAGCTGGTTCAGCCGCGTTGAATCTATCGAACAATTTGTTGTATGGAGCTCTATCTTCTCAGTTCGATAACTCTAGTTCCGTTGATCTATCTGGAAACTACATCCAAGGAAAGGTGGTCAATGGTGGAAGAACTCCAAGAAATGTGGTTCTTAGCTTGAACTGCTTAGAAGCAGTTTCTGATCAAAGGAGTTTGGAGGATTGCAGGATGTTTTACTCTCGGAGAGGGTTATCTTTCGACGATTTTGGAGCTCCATTACCATCACAAGAATTCAATCCCCGAAGATCAAGAAGTAAGCAATGGATATACATCTTAGTAGGGGTGGTTGGCGCAATAGGGTTCATCTTGGTCCTGGCTATTGTGATGGTATTGTTTCTCAGGAAGTTTGATAGGAACAGATCAAGCCCTAGAGGGAGTGCTAACGTTGGACCGGTTCCTGAAGGAGATAATAATAATGACCCTCCATCAGTGGCGAAAGATCTCGCTTTCATTTCTGGTATTGGTGAGTCATTCCCATATGAACAGCTCAGCAACTTGACAAGTGACTTAGCAGACAAGAATCTGATCAAACATGGTCACTCTGGAGATCTATTCCAAAGCCTCCTCGAAGGAGGCAGTCCGATTGTTGTGAAGAGGATCGATTCTCGTTCTGCCAAGAAGGAATTGGTGGAGCTGGAATTTTTCAGCAAGTATTCGCATGCTAGATTGGTGCCTCTTTTAGGGCATTGTTTGGAGAATGAGAATGAGAAGTTTCTGGTGTACAAGTATATGGTGAATGGAGATTTGGCTAGCTCATTGCACAAGGTTAGCAATGTTGACGAAGAAGATCGTTTGAAGTCATTGGATTGGATCACAAGGTTGAAGATAGCTACTGGAGCTGCTGAAGGGCTTTGTTACTTGCACCATGAGTGTAATCCTCCTGTTGTTCATAGGTATTCTATGCTAGAAGATACTTTAGTTCACAAGTTATGGTAATACGCTTGACTGCAATTGCTCACTCAATGCATCTTCTTTTGTTCTTCTAAAAGGGATGTTCAAGCAAGTAGCATTCTTCTTGACGACAAGTTCGAAGTTCGACTTGGAAGCTTAAGTTCGGTCCACGTCCAGGAAGGCCCAGAATCACACCACAACAAGATCATCACAAGGTTCTTGAGAAAACAACTGTAAGTATTTTCTCAGTTCTTTTCTCCCCTCGCCTTCATCTTTGATTGTTCTTTGCTCAATCCGCAACTCAAAACTCTTTGCTTATAACAGATCATCCGAAGCTGGAGGCTCTAGAGGAGGATTAATGGCGACCTGTGCACACGACGTCTACTGCTTCGGTAAGGTCCTCCTTGAGCTAGTAACAGGCAAGCTCGGAATCAGCAACAAATCGGATGATGCCACGATTCGAGATTGGCTCGACCAAACGCTCCCTTACATCAGCATCTATGACAAAGAGCTGGTGACCAAGATCGTCGATCCATCAATGATGGTTGATGAGGACTTGCTCGAAGAGGTTTGGGCCATGGCCATCATTGCCAGGTCATGTTTGAATCCCAAGCCTTCCAAACGTCCTCCCATGAAGTACATTCTGAAAGCATTGGAGAACCCTATGAAAGTAGTAAGGGCAGACAGCTATGGTTCAGGGCGGCTCAGAACGACATCCTCGAGGAGGTCGTCGTGGAGCAGTGCTTTCTTTGGGAGCTGGCGGCATAGCTCCTCGGAGAATGCCGTAGCAGTTGGTGGATCAAAGCAGCCGGTGAGAATAGGATCTCATAACAGCGGTAGGATTGGGTACAGTAAGAGACTGTCGAACGAGATATTCCCCGAGCCACTCGAGATTCAAGACATAGAGCGACAAGAGCCAGATTACGAGCATTGAAAGTGGATTGCTAGAACAGTTTTGACAAAGCGTACTGATCAATCAATCACCATTGTTCCGAGATTCTTTAGATTTTTTAAGAGCTTGTTTATGGTTTTTCAGAAACAGGCTGCAAATTCTTTCCACCTCCCACCACTGTAATTGATCACTTTTCCCTAATGCATAGCTTGCAAGTATTGAAATCAAAATGTGTATTTGTTCTACAAAATCTGTTCTTTCCCTCTTGACAAATCCAAAGTACATGAAAGAGACAAACAAAGAAGTACAAAGAGGGTTATTGATAACACCAGACCGATTCCTTTCGAAAGTTTTCAAGAGGAGGTCTTCATCGCCATCTCTGGGCAAGCAGAGCTTCCATCGGCGTAAACAGGGTGGAGATCATAGCCTTCTTTGGGGACAATGTGAACCCATTTACGGCCACTGAGCTTGTGAGTCTCGAACTTGACATTTCCTTCCTTCAATGCAAACAGAGTGTGATCTCTTCCAATTCCGACGTAATTTCCAGGATGAAATCGTGTCCCTCGCTGACGAACTATGATGTTCCCTGGAATCACCCTCTGCAATCAAAATGGAAAACCCTCATTCTCCGTCACAAGATTGAATCTTTCTATATTTCAGTAAAGCAAGTTCACAACAACTAACCTCCCCACCGAATTTCTTAACTCCCAAGTTCTTGGGCTTGGAGTCCCGTCCGTTCTTCGTGGATCCAGCTGTTTTCTTTGTAGCCCATCGACGGAACATCACGTTCAGGCCGCCGCCGGCGGACACATCTGGAAACCAGAACCACATATTTTCATTCCATTACATAAGGAATGAGATTTTATGTCGGGGATTCAAACGGAGAACTAAAATGGAATCAGATTGAAAGGTTTACCGGTGAAGGTTTCATAGATAGGGGCACTAGTGACGAGCTCCTTCAGATTTAAACCTCTGCAAAGCCTCGAGGTGAAATGGAACATCTTTTCAGAGATTGTCACCTGTGGGGAAAAAGACCCACCATGAAATTTAAGCTCTAAGAAACTGACATTAATTCGTGGAAACACATTTAGGAAGAGAACCCTGAATAATCAAGAAATAGGAAACCCTATGCAACCAGAAATTGGATTGGAATTCGATTCTGAGGCTTTAGGGTTTAAGATTGACAAACGAGTTGGCCGAATCACCTGGGAGTCTCGAAATTGATTCTTCTTCGAGTTCAGTCGTTGGACGATCGGAGAGTGGGAGGTGAATACTCTGCCTTCGTCGCCGGCTGTTCAGCGGCCGCCGCGGGTTTTTCTCCTGCTGCTGGGGAAGATGATTGGCTAATTTTGTTGTAATATTCATTATTCAGAGGATGGCCAACAAATGGGCTGTGCATTGGGCCTGCTTCCGGTTTGCGACTAGGAAACACAGACTACGCCCACACCTCATCACAAGCTTCGGCCCAATGAGTCAAACAGGTTTTCTGGCCCAATTGCTTTTGTTGAGATTGCAGAATCGGAGGTTGTACACTCGTAGTCGATAAGTGGATGGTAGAGTATTTTGTACTTAAAATATGGTATAAATGTGGTCCAATTGTTTAGTTCCGATAAAAATTTATATCGACGTCAATTCTCATAGGAGGGTTTTTAGTTGGACCGCTGGTACGGTTTTACTAGCACGGGCTTGAGTTATTAAAAAATGTGGGTAGGAAAATTTACATGGAGGGAATTGAAAGGTGGAACAAATGGAGTGGTAAGTCAAACTGCAGTGGTTATTGGAAGAGTTGTATGGAGGGTTGTTATATGTTTGATTTGGAGGGAACATTGTTCCTAGGGCTGGCTATTTGGACCGGGACCGGATGAAAAACCGGAAACCGGATCGTATAACTCAGACCGAGATCGGACCGAGACCGGATAGTAAACATTCCAATCCAATCTTTGGGCTTAGATTTGAGGTAAAAAACCGGATAAAGACCGGATAAGAGAGCTCAACACCCAAAACTTAAGGGTAATTTGCATAAACGGTCACAAACCTTTGCACTTAGTACAAAAGTTAACCAACTCCTCACCCTTTTAGGCCTTAGGCCACTCAAATTCCCACAATCTCACTATAAAATCAAGACCGAATTGGGACTGGACCGGGTCAAGACCGGACTGTATCCAATCCAATATTCGGTCCTTATATTTTCAAAAAACCCGAACTGGACCAGATCAATTTGGGCAAATTTAACCGGACCGGACCGGACCGTATAGCCACCCCTAATTGTTCCAGTCTGTATGGTTGTGCTGCAGTGAAAAGTCCAAAGTCAGTTGCTTCAGGACACTGCTGCTTGTTCTTGATAGGCGTTATAATATTTGCTATTTGTTTTGTCGGAGCTTAATGACATTTTGAGCTAACCATAAAAAAAGATGATATAAGAAACCAGAATTATCCTGGGACATACGAAAACCATGAGATGTGGATGATGATGAAAAGCCTCACGGCCAGTATGAGTTTGGAAATTAAAAATAGGAATGTGGATTGACATAATTTCTTCTATATTTAATAGGGGCATACAATAATATAGCAACAACTTTGTTCAAATCTTATTTAAACAATAATAAAATATGTAATTTATTGCCAGTTTGTCGAGTATTGATCTTTATTATCTTCGATATGTCGTAGGTAAACTCCATCCTCTTTTACAACCCAATATGTATTGTTCTTATGCTCCCTGCTCTGTTCGTCTGCGTCCTCCTTGTACGCATCGAAGATAGCACGGCGCTGATCGTCTGTGGACACCTCACATGTCCACTTGGTGGTCCAGAATACATGTGGTTTGAACCTCCATGTGAATTCCGCCCCAACAGCCACATCATTATACCCCCTGTCGTCATTTTCAGATCGACAATGGACGTGCAAGACACTCTTGGTTAAACCGTTGATGACGTGGATGTGTTTGTACGGCCATATGCTCCACGCCGATGAAATTTCGGTGAGTGTTGCAACCACAAGCAGGACTAGAAGTAGTGACGGCCTGGTGATAGGTGTGACCATGGTTGACATCCTTATTTGTGTTTTGTATGTGGTTTGAGTTTGTGGGGATTATGAGTTATGACTAAGATGAAAGTATTTATATAGGATGATAAATGGGCATGAACTTTACTGGGATTGGTGACTGAAAATTTATATGTTGATAAGGTTGCATTAATGAAAGAAAATTGGGAAGGTTACTCTTACGGTCTTACCCGTGTGATGATAAAAATGGTTATTGAATAATTTTGGGGATGATAGTGCTATTGATAGATCAATCAACCTTTCTTATGAAAAAAATATTATTATGATGGAATATTACATGGAATATTCACACCAATGACATTTCTTTATATATTTTTTGGATATTACATGGAATATTATTATGGGTAATCAACAATTTGATTAAACGTGTTCGGATCACCAAGGCCTTCGAGAAGGAGAGCAACGTGTTCGGAGCCGGGGGACTCCGAGAGAGGCGGGAAATCAACTGGAAGCTACCGCCGAGTGGTTGGGCCTGTGTTAACACCGATGGCTCAGCTACTCTCTCTCTCTCCTGCGAGCACGAGCTGTGGCGGCGTCGTGAGGGGAGACGATGGCCGCTTTATAAAAGCATTCACAGCGAACCTAGGAGGGGGTTCGATCACTCGTGCTGAGCTGGCTGGGATTGCTCATGGGTTGAGATTCGCTTGGGAAGAGGGGATCAGGAAGGTTGTTCTACAGACAGACTCTTGCACTGCCCGGACGTTGATCGAGAAAGCGACTCCGCAGCATCCTCATTACTCCTGCGTCGCAGAGATCCGCCAATGGTTAGCTCGGCATTGGCTTGTCAGGATAGAGCATGTTTTCAGAGAAGCGAATTTCGTGGCTGACCACCTCGCTTCCATTGGCCATTCTGTTCCTATAGGGGTTCATGCGATTCATAACCCGAGTAACACTCTTCTATATTGGCTGTACTTTGATACTCTGGGGATTCAAACGCCCCGTTTTGTCAGTTCTTAATGCAGGCTAGGGCGCCCTTTGCGCCCTGTTTCTCAAAAAAAAAAAAATTGATTAAACTCCGAATACCTTATAACCAATAATCCTCTCAAAGTGTAAACTGTACTGAACTTCTCAATACCTGTACCACCAACGATACGGATATTATTGTCACAAAGCCGATAGTTATGGCTATGCACGTGAACTTTGCATATATTTCTGATGCGTTTGTTACATTTATCACTAGCCATTAACCCAACGAATTTGACTCCCATTAACAAACAATATACTTGGTTAAATATATCAAACTTGGGATTTTGATACCAAATTCATGACCCAAATCCAATAAACAAACAACCCATTTATTGATTAGAACAAAATGGTTTTACCTTTGACAAAACAAGAAGAAGATCTAAGTCCCAAAAGAAGAGGAATTTTACAATGATTCATAGCATTGATGCTTTCATTTGAAAAACAAATCATATATGATACAAACTACAAATTGTACCAATACATTTTTGTACAAATTCCTTGTGGTACAAACTGAACTTGTACCTTCACGTTATTTTATAATTTTATTTTGTACCTATACATTTTTCCGTACATATTCTGTTATAATACAAACTAAACTTGTATCTTTAATGTTACTGAATTGCTATTTATAGCCCTAACTTTTTCTTATTTATAGCCCTATGAGAATATAATTACTATTTTACCCTTCCTTCCTTTTAAAATATTGAACTTGTTACAACTCCAACCAAACACTCCCTTCCCTCCCAATTCAACTCGCCGGATTCCTCCTAGATTCCTCCCAAATATTCTCGCCGGCGACGACGAGCTCTCGCCGGCGACGACGAGCTCTCGCCGGAGACGTGACTCGCCCCTTCTCTCCTGTCGCCGGTTTCCTCTCAAATACGACGACCACCTCTCCCCGGAGACGACCACCTCTCGCCGGAGACGAAATCAGAGCGCTTCGCGAAGGTAATTTTTAATTTTTGCACGAAGGAGGTGACGACCGGCCGTTTGACCCGCCGCCGGCAAGGGCGACGTCCTGTCCAGACGTCGCCGGCGACGGACACCGGCCGTTTGACACGCCTGGGCAGGACGTCGCCCTCGCCGGCGGCGGTCAAATACATTTTTTTAAATTTAGGTTAATTATCTATTATAATTATTATGATTTAATGTAGGTTAATTATATACTTTAAATTAATTTAAAAAATTACTTTAATTATCTCCTTTAATTATGTAGGTTAATTATATGCTTTAATTATTATGATTTAATGTAGGTTAATTACTCTAATTATCTGTTTAAATTATATATGTTAATTATCTTCTTTAAATATGTTAATATTTAATATATACGAAAATTATGTTGGTTAATGTTTTCATTTAATTGAAATTAGATAGGAAAGGTAAATTTTAATTGATAAATATAAGAAAGTTTAATAATTTAAATATAGAATTTTATTTCATAGTAAGTATTAATTGTTGTACGAACCTTAAATTGCAATTGACAATTTAAGCAAGAAAATTAAGTTAGAATTCATCGTGAAATACATTACAATTTTGAACATTATATTGTGATGGGAATTTTATTGTAATTGAAATTATATACGAATGTTAAATTATAATAGACAATTTAAGCAAGAAAATTAAGTTAGAATTTATTGTGAAATTCATTATAATTTCGAATATTATATTGTGATGATAATTTTATTGTAATTGAAATTATATACGAATGTTAAATTATAATAGACAAATATACAAACCTTGAACATTTGAATATAAAAATTTATTATATGAGAACTAACAATTATCATAGGAACATTGCTAATATGAACATTGCTAATAACTATTACATGATGATAATAATCTGACAATAATTTTAATTCAAATTTTAATAGGTAGAAAATGGTGGATACAAGAGGAAAGAAGAAGTTGAAGGAGGTAGAGCCGTCGAGGGTGACCATCATCACGCTTGTAGCCAATGTAGTACCCCATCTCTCTCGCATGGTGTAACGTCCAATCCGAAGGGGTCATGCCACTCAATCTCTCAATCCTTATATTTGCTGTCATGTTGTAAAATTGTCGTTTGTTATGGTGAGTACCATACTTTTGGTTGATAGTTTGCATCATTTTTCGAGGAGCAACACGTGCCCATTCCATCTCCTTCATATCCTTTAGCTCTTCATTAGTAAAAGCATTCCTCTGAGTGTGGCCTTCGGGATAAAGCTCTAATGCATGGTTGTGAAACCCACAAAATTGTCCCGGATTGTGATTGTCCTTCACACCATCAATCATCCAAGTCTTATCCTCCGGGAGTCCCACCAGTCTCACTCGAAAACGACAACCATCTTTAAGTGACTTTGTGTTGGATCGTCCTTTCTTATCCGGATCTGGGACATTTGTATTGTTCTTATATCCACGATGGCAGTGAAGATATATTCGGGAGTACATCTCGCCATCATTTGATTTGGTTGATGAATGTGTCAAAAAGAACCCAAGATCTTTTGCAATCACTTTCGCAGCTTCCATAGCTTCATTCCATGACTTATATCTTGTATTTGTTATGAAAAATTGAGTATAATCAACTTTGTCTCCCTTATCTTTCGGATCTCCCTAAAATAAACACATTTATCTTATTAGTGATACTAATTTTGAAATGTTTGTTGTAGATTAAATTATTCCAATTTGATATAGATCGAGTCTTACATAAGTTTCAACACTTTTCATGACTTGTAATGTTTGTTGTAAATTGAATTCTTACAATTTGAAAATGGATTGAGTCTTATGTAAGTTTTAGAAAATTTGATGACTTGTTTGCAATATTAGATTTTATATTTATCTTCTTATTAAAAAATATTAAACATGTTATTAACAATTATTCAATATTCGAACATAAACTAATCCAATACATTTTCAACAAAAAATTAGCACATTTAGCATGATTAACTACCAAATCCTAATATTTCAATATGCAATAAAAAGTTTTTAACAAGTAGACACGTACTCATTAAATTATCAACAACACAACGTTGTAACAATTATTCAATATTTGAACATTAACTAATCCAATACATTTTCAATAAAAAATTAGCACATTTAACATGATTAACTACCAAATCCTAATATTTCAACCTACAACAAGTAGACACGTACTAATTAAATTATCAACAAGATAGTAAAAGCAATAATTCAACATTTTTCAAACAATATGTATCATTGTAAAGCAAATATTTAAGCATATTATCAATTACTAGACTTCATCATAACAATAAATAATTCAACATGATTCTAAAATTAAAAAGTTTACCTCACTAACCGTGTTACTCATTATCTGATGTAGTGATATCCGGAAGTCCGAACTTGACCAACTTCAAGAAATACATTCAAGAAAAATATTTTCAGTAATACTAACATAGTTTCAAAATATAAAAAAATGAAATTCAAGAAATTCATTCTAAAAATAATATTATAGCAAATCCATCCTAAAAAATATGATAATTACAATATCATAAAATAATAAACTACAATAAAATCGCTAAATATTCTTCAAAGTCTAAATTATTGTTAGTAAACATTAACTTAGTTTCAAAATAATAAAAAATGAAGTTAAAGAACTTCATTCTACAAATAATATTATAAAAAATCCTACTAAAAATATGGTAATTACAATATTCATAAAATAATAAATTACAATAATAAAAACACTACATATTCTTAAAATATGGAAATTAAAAGTCTAAATTCAGGAAACATTAACTTAGTTTCGAAATATGAAAAATTAAAATTCAATAACTTCATTTTAAAAATAATATTAGAACAAATTTTTCTAAACAATATGATAATTAAAAAATCTAAAATAATAACCGAAAATTTAAATTAATATATTTTAAAAAATCTAATATACTTCACAAATTTAAATTAACAAAAAATTAAAAATAAAATAAAAAATCGGCGACGTCCCGGCAAGACGTTCGTCCGTCGCCGGCGACGTCCCGGCCGGACTTTCGTCCGTCGTTGTCGGGTAATTTGCCGACGTACCTCGTCGGAGAAAGGAGCTGTCGTCGTCGGAGGTGGCGGTCGCCGGCGGTGAGTATTGTAGGATTGTGTTTGGAAAAGTGTTTGAATGTTTTGGTCTTGGAATGTGTGAAGTAAATGTATTTAAATGTTATAGGTATTATTGTACTTTTTATAATTTAGGACTACAAATAAAAATAATTTAGGGCTACAAATAGTACGTCCTTAATGTTATGGTATACAAGTTCAACTTGTAAGTTGTACCTTGAAACACCAATACTTTGAAACGGGCTCCCTAAACAAATCTTGTCTAATTGCAATTTTTTTTTTCAGAATAAAATGCAGTGGGATTATTTGACCTTTTTCTTTATCCTTATAATCCACAATTACATTTTTTCGGTAGAATTCTAAGTATTTTCCAATTAGAAGTTAAAAGATTAACATTAAGCATGAGGGAGCTGCAAATGGACTCGATCAACACGGACAACGGCTGCGAATCGGAGCTGATGTGGAGGAACACATATACCATCGGAGCAATACAACAATTAAAACTAATTCATCACTAGTAATATTGTGCAACCTTTATTCATACCCTAACAAAGCAGGCCGCCGACGTACAATTATTACAAAGTCGTTCTAAATAAATCCCGACGACCACTTTGTCCAGTATTGATCTACGTTCTGTTTAATAAGTCTAAGATAAACACCGTCCTCTTTAGCAACCCAATATATGTTGTGTTTGTACTCCCTTTTCCCTTGATGGTTATCCTCCCAGTACGCGTCAAAGCTAGCGTAGCGATGATCATCCGTGGACAACTCACACGTCCACTTGGTCGTCCCCCAGATGTTCGGCTTGAATCTCCATGTAAACTCCGTCCCAACAGCCACATCGATATGTCCCCTGTCGTCTTTTCCCGACCAGCAGTGAACGTGCAAGACACCTTTGTACGTAGTCAACTCGTTGATGACGTGGACGTGCTTGTACGGCCACAGGCTCGGAAATTTCCATGCCGACGAAGTTCCGGCGAGCGCCAAAGCCACGATCAGGACTAGAAGAAGAAGCGGTGACCTGGTGGTGATAGCAGTGACCATGGTTGATGACATCGCCCCGTTTCTCTTTTGTTTTAATTTCCTTTCTTTTATTTGCTGTATAATCTCTCTTGACAATGGAAGTGTTGGTAAATGGACATGACACTTTTGATGAATTTGACTAGGGATTTATAATCTTGACAAGGTTTTGTAAGGAAATAAAGTTTGGAGAGTAAATCTTAGCTTGTGTGGTGATAAGTGATAACAATGGTTATTGGATAAATTGTGGGATATTGTTGCTATTGAGAGAATAACCTTTCTTAGGCAAAAATTTTATTGTGATTAAAATGCTTAGACCAATGATTTTTTCCTTTTATATATAGTTTTTTTTCCTAGTATATATATAGTATTTGTATTATATCATAACTAACATAAAGGAGGGATATAAATATTATTTTTATGATTAATGAAAATATATCGTAATTACGGGAAAAATATCATTAAGCACGAGAGCATTATATTTGTAACATTGAAAAAAATATTGAGGTCGTAAGCTAACTCAATTCAAATTTGATAAAGACAATTTTACTTATAATCATTCAAGCAATCCCCTCCTACATCATGACTCATAAGTCTGTTTCTACTTCCTTTATCCCTTACAAATTTGATGGATGCAATTCTGCGTCGTTTTTTTTTTGTCTAGAGATATGAAGAAGAAGTCATTCACTGGTGTGATGCGAGGACATTGGAAAGACCAAAAGAAGAAGGGGGTTTGGCGTTCAAAAACTTTCACATGTTTAACCATGCTCTCATCGTGAAACAAGTGTGGCGTATGTTGCATAGCTTTGATGTGCTTTGGGTCAGATTGCTCAAAGGGCTTTACTATGCCAGAGGTGACCTTTTCTCAACAGCAAAAGGAAGGAGAGGATCATGGATTTGGAATGGTTTCTGTGACACCAAAGACAAATTAAAAATCGGATTGGTGAAGGGGATAATGTCAGGGGAAGGTACATCTTTCCACAATGATCCTTAGGTACCATCTCTCCCTAATTTTTCTCTGCCTAGTTTGGGTTTGGAACCCTCAAAAGTGTGTGATTGGTTCTCCATGCCTGAGTGGAAGTGGGATTTGGAAGCTTTGATGGCAAATGTCCCAGAGGAGGTAGCGATGGCTATTTTGCGTGTCCAATTGACCCCATCAATGCTAAAGATAGATGATTCTGGAAATTCACAAACAATGGTGCATATTAGGTGAAATCTGCGTATCGAGCACTTTGAGAGACTCGTGACCAGCATATCAATGCTTTGTTGGTCAATTTGATAGGACCCAACAAGGATGATTGGAGATGGTTGTGGTCTTTGTCTCTAAAGATCAGATTCTTTATTTGGATGTGTGCAAAAAGTGTAATTGCAACCAGAGCTAGATTGCTCTCGTGTAAATGTGCACCGAGTGTAAGGTGCGCTATTTGTGAAAACCATGATGAACTATTATGCACTACTTGATCCATTGTCACCATGCGACAACCACCTGGTTGTCATCTGGTCTTCTTCATTCTATCCCCGTGCCCGAGACCTCGTTATCATAATGGTTCTTCAAGCTGAAAGATTATTTTTTGGAAGTCCAGATTAAGAAGGTTGCTTGCTATTTGTGGAATATCTAGATTGCTCGAAATGGATTTTTTTCGAATCCAAGGTTCCTTCCCTAACCATCGTTGCAATGACGGCTGAGTGCGACTTCCATTGTCTTGAAGAAGCTAGGACTCACCCTCAAGCCTCTTCAACCTCTAGATCAGCATCATTGCCCCCTAAGTCAAGGGTATCCCGTTCACACCCTTTACCACCGCCTTTTGCATTTCCTCGTGTTGTGCACTGTGATGGCTCTTTTTCTTCTGTTTCATAGGTGGTGGCTTATGGGATCACTATTGCTGACTCCATGGTCAAGTGTATGACGGACGGGCTGAGACTCTCTTTTGTTCCTGTCCGATTCAAGCGGAAGCAGTTGCTCTCCTCAATGCATTTGTGTTGGCGGCCCAAGTGACCTGCCCCACGTGTGTGAAGTTAGATTGTGAGGCGCTGACAACAACCCTGAAGAAGGCACCCAATCTCTGGCAATGGCAGTGCAAGGCAACGTTGTCCCGTGTCATCGACATTCTCCATTATGGAACTTGGATCACAGTGGAGTTCACTCCGAGACGTTTCAATGACATTGCTGATTGGGTGGCTAAGAGTGCTCGTGAAGGTTGTTTACCAGTGGACTGGATTACTAATGCGAACTTGATTAAACCACTGTTGTAATCTGTTTGCTCCCCTTGCATTGGATTTAGGAAAAAAAAGTTTCATATTTTCAAAAAAAAAAAAAGTTAAAAGTCTTCAAAAGTAGGGGGAGACATGATGACATTGGGTTTATTGGAACTTTTATTGTGTGGGAGCAACACAGTAATATAGTAGTGGATGATACTAATCATATTGCAAAAACAAAGTATGGTTAGTGTATATTTATATGTAGGTGAAGATATATTGAGAAGGTTACTTTATCCAATATTGATCTTTATTATATTGAATAATTGTAAGGTAAACACCATTTTATTTAGAATCCCAAATATGTTTTCCTTGTACTTCCTCCTCCCTTCTAGCATATTTTATTATTCTAGACGAGGTTTCTTGGTTTGGCCTCGGTGAAAGAATTAGATCAATAGAATTTGAATACAGAGATGTTGGCGCAGATTAGACACCTTGCAAGGACTGACACCTTTCTATCAGGCAACGCCTCCATCGTCGGCAAAAGTCCTTGCAGAAGCTCTGACGCAAAGAACTTAAGATTTAGCTTAATTGGCATATCCCAAACCTTAATCCAGTGTCTGATCCATCGTACTACATTCTAGCTTCCATTTACCCACCATTCGGGATTTCTGCTCAGCCAATTTATAACTAGTTTTCACCGTATAAACACCTGGCAGGTCCTCCCGCCAAACGAGGCTATCCGACAGACCCTCGATAAAGGGATTTCCAAAATACATTGTACCATCTTCGGATAGAATGTCGAATGTATACACTCCAAACACCATTTTCCTCGATCTTTATCAATCATTTTTTAGACCAACTCATTCCCAGCTAAAAGGGCCTTTGATCGAATTAACGGTCGATCCAGATGAATCGATCAAATCCAACCTTCCGACACCATCGGTATGACTTATGAGGTCACCCAAGCCAATATGCCAAGCCATGCTCTGTCTGAGTAACTGACAACTATGAAGCACCCCCTTGCCAACCCCATGAAGGTATTGCATCATACCCGAAAAGATGGATCCATGGGGGAGTACTTACCCTTACAAATTTGTGTCAATAGTGAATCAGGCTCCGAATGAATCCACCACACAATCTTCGCTAGAAGAGTCTGGTTAAACAACTCAAAACGATGAAAGTCCAAGTCACCCTCTGCTAAGATGTCATTAATTTGAATAATGGTAAGGTGTTATTAATTTTGGTTTAATTATCTTTGTTGATTGATATTTATCTAACTTATATTCAAAAGTATACGATGGACTGAATTCGTTATTATGTTTTCATTATTGATGTCGACATATTTAACGACAAAAAAATTATATCAAAATTTTAAAAAAGTTACATAAAATGTTCGTCGTAATTAATTATTGCTATCTATATAAAAAATAAAAAATATATATAATTAAAATGATAAAATCTATGCTAAACTACATTATCACAAAAATGAAAATTTGGCACTTTGACATTTTAACACTTATTATTGGAGCAAAATTCACATTTGGCGAAGCCAAATTATCAAATTCATCTAGCATTATTGCACTTTGGAACTCCCTTGTTGGAGATGGTTTAAAGAGTTATAGTTCAAGATAGATCGAATTATATTTGATTGCAAATCAAAACAGAATGTGCAACATAACTTATACTTAAGTGACATTCGATACATTTAACCCTTGAATCGGTATTCCATGCATTATCACTCAGATTTTCATGTTTTTCTTCATTTTTATTTCAAATTGAAACTTTATCTTTCTCTTTGCATACTTGATCATATGATTTAAGATATAAACTATAAAGAAAAAAAAAGGGATTGGTGCGAACACTATTAAAGATGACAAAAATATCCGCAACCGTGATATGGACATAATTTCAATTTTTTACCTGATCCTTATACGAATATAGTATCGATAAAACCCTAACTACATTAAGTAGGATAAAGAATATACACTAACTGTCCCAACCCTACCTGTTGCCATCCCCAAACATTATTATCCAAGGATTGTTTTTCCTAAAAAGGTTTTCCTAGCAATAGCAATAGTATCCCCACAATTACTAAACCACCATTGTTATCATCATGGTTAAAATTAACTTTCCAATTTTATTTAATTAATACAACCTTATCAAGATATAAATTTTTAACTAAGTCCCATTAAAGTGCCCCATGCCTATATAAACACTTCCATCTTAGTGGAAAGCACCACAAACCCATAATACGAACGAAAAAACAAACAAGAAATTGCCAACCATGGTCACAACCATCACTAGGTCACCGCTGCTTCTTCTTCAAGTCCTACTTGCGACGGTTGCAACACTACTCGCCGGAACCTCATCGGCGTTCAGCCTTTGGCCGTACCAGCACGTCCACATCGTCAACGACTTCCCCGCCGACGATGATACGGTCTTGCACGTCCATTGTTTCTCGAGAAACGACGACAGAGGGCACGTCGATTTGGGTGTTGGGAAGGAGTTCACATGGCGGTTCAAGCTCAACGCATTCCGGCCGACGAGGTGGAGGTGCGAGGTGTACGCCGATGACACTAATCACCATGCCACATTTGCAGTGGCGTAGCCAGATTTTGAATGGACCGGGATCCTTAAAATTTTTGAATTGATTGGGGTCTTTACGTGAGTTAATATCAGCGAAAGTACGGGGTCCTATCTTTCAAGAATCATACTAAACGCATATATTTAAAGGATTTTGACACCCAAATTTTTGCTAAGTGGGGTCCTAGGACCCCTCTCCTCAAAGGCTCCCTCCGCCACTGACATTTGTTGTGTACGCGCAGAATTTCAAGTTCTACTATTGGATTCACAAAAACAATATATATTGGCATGTTAAAGATGATGGGATTTACGTCCACGTTTTCCAAGAGCACCAAGATGTATACGTAATACCATGGGGTAGTACCGCAGGAGATACAATAATGGATGTAGGAACTAGTTCATAGTTATATAATACTTTCATTAGTGTTTGAATAAGGTCAGAGAAGTGTAAGTGGTGCCGGATTAGGTTAAAGTATTGTATCTCATGGCTATTAAATAAAAAAACTACTTATGTTGTCGATGTGTAATGATTAATATTGTCTCTCCCTTTTCGATATTTTGCCTTCTTTATTTCATATTTTCTCCTCGAACCATTTTCCTTTGTTTTGTATATATGCGACTCGGAGAGTCCTTGACAGTCATACAGATGGAGATGATGTAAGTTCATATTAGAAACAGAAAATACATGAAAACCCAAAGCAGGGAGTGAACCTGACTTGCGAAGAAGTCAGTACACTTGTTCCCTTCTCTATAGATATGGGATATAGAGACTTCTCACTGGCGACTAAGGAGAGCCTGGAAACGGTCAATAATGGATGCATGTTGATGATCGGATTGGTCTCTATTATGCATAAGTTGCACGACACACTTGGAGTCAAGCTCCCCTCGTACTCGTTGAGAGCCCTTATCTCATACCAAATGAAGACCTTCTACAACGCCTCTCAATTCAGCTTGGGTGATGGAACATATCCCCATGTTTAAAGCTAATGATGCAGTGCAACATCTTGTATGATATCTAATAAGGTCACCTGCAGCTGCCTGACCTGATAAAGAAAGAACGGAATCGTCGGAATTGAGAGTTATTCACTCGGGAGGGGGCAGTTTCCATGAGATCTCCACCTCCATTCTGATTGACAGACTAGGCGTATGGACAAGGCCGTCTTTTTCCATGGCATTCCTCGCTACATTAACCCATGCCACTGAAGAAAGGCTTCGTTCTTGTCTGTGAAGACTCGGTTGTTCTTTCCCGTCAAAGAGACCAACAGGTGATCCGAAATTGCAGGCCATGATGCTGGTAATAGAGCTGTAAACGAACCGAGTTGAGTCGAGTTTTTGCTTAGTTTAAGCTCAGCTCGTTTATAAATTTTGCAGTTCGAGCTCGGCTCGAGCTCGAATTTTGATAATCCGGCTCGAGCTCGACTTGGTAGAGCTCGGTAAATGTCATTAACACAACTTGTCAAGCTAAGTACAAGCTCGGCTCAAGATAAGCTCGATTTGAAATCATTCTTGTTGAAAAATGTGTACACATAAGAATTTAAATGATAAAAAGAACTGTAAAAACCATAAATAACATCTAACTTCCATAAACATCCGTATTAACAAGGTAATTTTCATGTTCATAAGAGTAATTAATCATTCCACAAGCTCTAAACAAGCCAGCCCGCGAGCTTATCAAGCTGAGCTGGCCTAGCTCAAACTTGGCTCGTTTACTAACGAGTCGGCTCGTGAGCCAGCTTGTTAAATAACAAGTAGAGTGTCAAACGAGTTTTTTTCTATTCGAACGCCGAATTGCTCGCGAGCGGCTTGACTCATTTGCATCCCTACTGGTAACGTATGTATTTCAGTATCCAATCATGTACTGTGCTATCGAGTGTCGAAGAAGCGTTGTTGTTTAGAAAGCTGAGTGAGCTTGCAATTCATCCAATCTTATGAATTGGAGTTTGCTAATTTATAGGATTGTTAAATTATATATTGCACTCTATATGATGTCTAAGACATTATATAGTATGTGAGCAAAAATGTATTTTAAAATAATTTAAAAAGAAATTATGTATCATAAATTGCTTCGATATTATGAAATAACATGATTTGTACTAGTTAGAATTTATGAAATAAATTATGTGATACCAACATAGCATAACATGGGATTAGTTAATGATACAATTTTGAATGTTATTATTTTTTCATCAAGAGATCAATCAAGTGAATCATAGATGACATACAAAATGAATGTATCAAACATGCATGAGTCAAGATTTTAGTAAACTAAGTCTAGCTCAATTCAACTCATTTGCAGCCCAACCTGCAATCCCATAACTCAACCAAGATCGACGGATAAATCAAGATGAGTATGTAAATACACGGGATTTTTATTAATTTGAGGACGTTTCGCGTCTTGACTCAAATGTGTCCACTCTTTTACACCTAGGATTTGAAATTATTTCTCAAGCCAACCACTAGTTGAATTTTTTTAGGATGGACTTCAAACCCCTAGAGAATTTTAGAGAACAGAAATCAAACAAGCTTTCTTCCTCACAAGCTAACCGCAATAGAAAGCCTCTACCCGCTACCTGTAAGAGTATGGTAAAGATCCGACATAACATTCTCCTAACAACTCGAGTTATTAGAATCAACCGGTTTATGACATAATATCAAATCTGATTTGGTTTGGTCGTGTGCTCGAATCTCCACGACCCCCAATATTAATTAACATATATAATTAACGCACAAGATATGATGTGTCTGTGCAAACTTCAATCCCGTGAGTTGGTTTTCGTGACTAGTTTATGTGTTCTTCTCATCATCTCCTCTTCTGCCTATTATACTTTCTCGGAGTCTGCAATGGCCAGTGGCGGATCCAGGGGGTGGCCACCCCGGGCCCCGGCCCAGCCCTCCTTTGGATCCGGAACTAGTATAGCTCTAATGAGTTTATCGATTTAACCATTTGGCCCAGTGTTATTTTATAATAAAATTGTGTGTAATTAGGAAAATGGGTAAGATGAACATATTCAAATGACAACTCTAAATTTAGCTTGAAAATTCTAGCTCCAATAATTCTCATATAAAGAAAAGCAAACAATGAAACCTAAAATTCTAAAACGTAAAAGACTAAAAGAAATATGAGGTTTATTCTCTTAAGAAATTACTTGAGCAGCTGTTGAAAATAGGAATTGATTAGTCGATTGTATTGACATTTGCGAAACAAAATGAACGATAAATTTCTCTCCAATTGGTTAACTATTTTATCTTAAAGAGAGTATGCTATTGATGTGGATGTAAACTCTATTATTGATGAATTCACTGTATTAAAATTTAAAAGATTGACGTGTACAATTGATATTGTAAAAAAAACTGTAATTTTTTTACGATATCTAATTTTCTAATGAAATGCGGCCCAGTGCTACGCTGTGTCCTGGATCCGCCGCTGGCAATGGCTAGCTTCTTATTTTGTCCAGACCTTCCCTCTTTTCCTTGATTTCCTTCCCTGCAGTATACACTCAACAGAGATGCACAACAAAATTTGATTGAGCAGATTCCTTTTCTTACCTTTCCCTCGTTATTGTTTGCAGAAAGGAAAAGATTGTTCAACACAGCAACCAATCAAATTCTCCCCCTCAACAGGCAAAACTACTCGAATGCCATAATAGGCTATTCATGTTCCTTTTTTTTGAACCCATTAGGGAGGCATCTAACACTTATACGACCCAACCAACAGCTTTCATTTTCGGTTGTCCCTATCGTCTTGTTTAAGGTGGTGGGCTAGCAGGCAATTAAAGCAGGGAGCTGAGGAAGACGAGTAAATTCAGAATTTGATCCGACTTTATTGCCAGAACTATGCATATGAATATGATATGAGGCAGCATAGCAGCCCTTTCAGCTGCCTCCCATCCAACTTCTCACCGCATTCAATGCAAGCTGCTGCTGCTGCCGCTGCAGTAAGCCAGCAGCCTAGCTTCATCGATACTCTGACCATCACGACAATTTCTGGTCCCTTATAGCTCTAGTCCTTCACCGTTCCGCCTGGCACTATTGACCCCCCGGCAGCTTTGGCTCTCAAACACGTTATCGTGGTAAGAAAGTGATTAAATATCATAATAACTTAAGTTATTGAGATCCACTTCCAGAAGAAATTGGACCGATTGCTCAAGTGCGATAAGATGATTGATCACTCTTTGATAGGCAAAGAGTAGTGACAGAGGGAGGTGTTAAGAAGAGGGGTCCTAAGATCCAACTTGACAAAAAATTATGCTATAAACCCCTTAAAATATATATAGTTTAGTACGGTCCTTCAAGTTTATGACCTCCAAGTTTATGACCTCCTAATCTCGTCGATGTTAATTCATCAATCTAAGCATTCCAATCAACTCGAAATATATTAAATACACACGTATTAGTGTTGATAAATATCTAAGGACCCCAATAAACACAAACTGTCAGAGAGTGTAAACAAGAGTGAAGATTCATATACTCTTATAGCCCAAAA
Organism: Linum tenue; assembly: GCA_946122785.1. Classification (NCBI taxonomy): domain Eukaryota; kingdom Viridiplantae; phylum Streptophyta; class Magnoliopsida; order Malpighiales; family Linaceae; genus Linum; species Linum tenue. The sequence goes on from CAMGYJ010000006.1 coordinate 71,467,524, forward strand.
TGTGTGCATATACATACTAATACTATGTTTCAGTATATAACCTGACTTAAACAAAAGAAACTACACAAAAACGAGGGCCAAAACAAGAGAAGAGTTTCAAACAACAAAAGAGACTTGGCCAAAACAAGAGAAGAGTTTCAAACAACAAAAGAGACTTTCATGAACCGGAAGAAAGAGAACCCTAATCTCTTAAAATTTCACCTTTGACCTATACTTGATATGGAGAGCCGGCAAAAACCCTACTTTAGCTTAACCCATCGCCGACCTAAGCTTTTGGTCGCAAACAAAAAAGAACTTCGCCGGCCGTCGCTAAAACGAACAAAAACACATGTGGCCAAAAGTTGAGAGGAGAGAGATCATACACATGGTCAAAAACTACAACGAGGCAGCTGAACCATTAGCCTTCCTCTCCGCGCCGCCGCCGGTACTATTATCCCACGTCTCCTCCGAGCTCCTTCCTCCTCCGCCGCCGCCGTACGATCCGGCGGAGCTGGCAGCGGCTGCCGCTGCAGCATAGTCGAAGCCATTGCTATAAGAGGTCAGCAGAGCGGAGCTGGAGTCCAGGCCCAGACCGAGCAGGTCCAGCGTAGTGGGCCCGAAGGACTGGCTCAGCCCAAGCTGAAGCCCACTTCCAGACTCCTGCTTCGAGTCCCACTGATGATGATTGCCAATATTCCTATCCTCGGAATGAAAAGGTGCCGGCGCCGGCGCCGGCGCCGACATTTGCAGGCCCAACCCCCGGAGGAACGACTGATTCGACGTCGTGGCCCCCATTTGAGCAGCTTTCTGGAGCAATGCGGTGGCCGACATCGTCGCCTGGCCGTAGTGATGCCCCGAGCGGTGGCTGTAGTCTTGAACTCCTCCTCCTCCTCCTCCGCCGGCGGAGGGGGAAGCGAAGTAGAGCGGCGGCGGGGACAAAGAAAGCGACGGTGGCGGCTCGATGATCGCCGGCATTGTCGCCGGGAATTCCGCCGGAGTGAATGTCTGGAGCAGATTGGTGAAAGACGAACTCCCCGCCGCCGCCGCCGCCGTCGATGTGGTCGTGGTAGTGAATATGCTGGCGAAGACGTTGCTGGTTGAAGTAGTGCACGTGGAGCTCGTGCTGGCAGACGCCGCCGACGCTACGGTGGTCGTCGTCGTCGCCGCCGCTGGGGAAGGCAGGATCACTGGATTCTCTGCTAATTCTGAAACAAGATAGGAAGTGATGAAATTGAAGAGAGAGAGAGAGAGAGACGCAATCTAAAAAGGGTACCGGGGAAAAGCAACAAAGGCAAACATGTGGAGAGCAATAATGGCGTCCTTTCCCCTCAAATCGCACTTCTTTCTCCATTATTGTAATACAGAAAGCAGAGCAAGAAAGGTAGCTTTTCGAGATCCATGGCCACTCCAATGTCCACTCATTTACTATCCAGTAATTTTACCACTTCGATCAAAAGCAGAAATGAGCAAATCGAGTTCGACCTGGAACCCAATTCCATTTTCATTGCGGGAACAGTCTGTAACAATCGAGTTGGACTTTGACCTATTTGCTAAGCCTACCCACCACCATTTTCAGCCATTAATGTATCTTATTCCCCAGCGAAAAATCCAAAGAGAACCAGACAATCAATAAGAGACAAAAAAAAAAAACAGAGGAATATAAAAACTAAAAAGAGTTAAGTAGGTAGCAGAAGCAGGGAGTGAGTAATTAAAAAAAACAAAGTCAAGTCTCCACTGAATCAGAGGGATGGCAAAATAAGACCTTTGTCTTTTAATCACTTAACCTCTTGTAACAATCAAAGTTTTTTTATCCATAACTGGCAACTAAGCTGGATATACCTGAGCTTTGGATAGAGTTCCCCGGCGACACCACGGTAGTCGACGGTGTAAGTGGTGGCGGCGGTGGCGAAGCCACCCTCACCGCCAACACCGCTGCCGCCGCCGTCTTCTCATCACCATTAGCTGGAAGGTTGTTCTTCACCGTTTGCACATTCGTCGTGGTTCTTATCGTCTCCTCCGCCAGCGCGTCGCAGAACGCCCGGTGAGTGATAAAGCTGTCTCTCCTAAACCCAAAATTAAACAACCTAATCAGACAATTAAGCGAAGATAGAGGGAGAATTAATTTAGAATTAAGGCATAGATTAAATCTTTATACCTGGAGAACAAAGTGCCGCAATCGCATTTATACTCGCGAGTCCCGCAGGTCTTCATGTGAGCTTTCCAGTCGGACTGGACGGCGTACTTCTTCGAGCACCGCTCGCACTTCCATTTCTTCTCGCCGTGCTTTCTGGAGAAGTGTTTTTTGATCCCGGTCAGGTCGCCGAGGGCTCGGGTCGGGTCGTGGTGGACGCAGGTCGGTTCGGGGCAGACGTAGACCCGCTTGCGTGGCTCCTTGGTCCCTCTCTGCTTCAGCTTCCACGGCAAGTTGTGGCCTCGCCGGTGGAGCTGCAGGTTCTGGTCCCGCTGAAACCCTTTGTTGCAGATCTCGCACACGAATCGGTTCGTCGCCATCAATGCCTTGGGCGACAGCGCGATTACTTCCGCTTCTGGATCTGAAATTGCAAAGAGGAAGTGGTTAATACCAAGAGAAATTGAATTGATTTAAGTGGAGATTTTTTCAATTTGGGGTTCCGGTTCCGACCTGGCATTCCGGGGAGATTCCGCTTCTTCTTCGTCGTCGACGGCGGTGGCGGCGGAGACGCGAGGTCGCCTAACGAGCACGGGCTGTTCGCTTCGCCGGAAACCGTTATTTGAGAGGAGTTCTCAACCTCCGCCATCGATTCACCAACAATCATCGAGTTGCTCAATTGATTTCTAAGCCAGCAAAGTCGGAGGGGAAATCCGGCGATTTTAGAGGACCAACCGCCAGGAGAGCGGAATCGGAGCAACCGGCGGTTGGTTTTTTTTACCGATAAGTGAGAATTTCAACGGCGAGAGAAAGACGAAAAAGAGGAATGAAGAGTGGAGGAGTACGATGATAATAAGCTCAGTTAATGCTCTGTTTGTATGTAGAGACAAAGACAGTCGGTGACTCATCCTCACCGGAGCCTCATCGTGCTTGTTCAGATAAGGCGGCTGAGTTTCTGTTGATAAGAATCCATCCGCCGGTCAGAGAGAGAAAGTGAGAGTTTGGAGATTTGGACAGAGAAAGGAAAACAACAAAGGAGTTCGGGAAGAGGAGGGGAAAAGTTAATAAGAAATTCGGGGAGTTAAAAGCGGCGACCTTGAGTTAACCATGGTTAGAGTGGTGCGGTGAATGCATTTTTAACCATGGTTGAGCTGAGCTGGATGGCTGTTGCCTGTTTGGGAAAAAAATTTGAAAATACAAATATTAAATTTTGAAATAAAATTAATTCGTACAATATAAATATATAATACTTTGCAAAATAATTTTCAAATACAAGAGTTTAGAGGAGTTCACTTTAGAATCAAGGAACTAGATAGCTGGTAGTTTGACACTAGAGCGATCCACACTGGGTCAGGGCCAAATATTAAGCGAACCACTACTTAATTCACTTTTAGATCCTAAAACCAACTGCTTCAAACTCTTATAATTTGTAATTTTTTGCAAAGTATTATATTTTGCGAATTTATTTTATTTATCTTCAATTCAATAGTATTTTTTAGTGTGCTAAACTGCTAAGTGTGTGACCTATGCCGCTATGCTTGAGTGTGTTCTGCATTGAAAAGGCTAAATTACAAGTTTGGTCACTCAAATTACATAAATCTTTCACGTTTGCCACCCAAATTATTTTTATTTCTTATTGGCCACTAACTTTATGAATCGTTTCATCGTTAGTCACCGGCTGTTAGTCTCCTTTAGACTCCATTAACGCCGTCAGATTTTTGATGACGTGACAAACGGAATGCTGACTAGGCCGTTAACCTAATGACCTGTTAATTTATAAAAAAAAAAATCAATAATGCCTCATTCTCACCATGGCTCCCCGGAAACCCACCGCACCCATGCCACTCAGGGAAGAAAATCCTCGGCGTCCTTGTCTCCATTCCATCGCCTTCGCCATCAATCAGCCACCGATGCAAATTCAGCCATCGATCTCCCCTTCCCGTCGGCGAGGTCCCTGTTACAGCCGCCGTCGAATCCAATTTTCGCTGCGCCACCGTCTTCTTCTCCCACCGTCGCTCGTCGCCGTTTCATCTCATTACTCTCATCTCTTCTCCATCAAAACATGGATCAAGATGACGACGACGAGAAGAAGAACGATCTCTACTTCTTCATGCTGCTCAAGACGAGAACCGCCTGGCACGAGTAAATCGGCAAGGAGTCGTAGACCCCGACGACACCGTCTCCTCGACTCTGAATCGCAATCGGGCCATGCATCGACCATTCGTCACAATGTCCAGCTCCCTCAGCGTGGTCATGTACCACCACCCCCATCTGAGATGAGAAACCTCCGGCCCCACTCCTGCTTCCAATTGACGTCGTCTCCCCGTCGCTAGCTATGGCTCGGCTCTCCCCGCTGGAAGTTCTATCAGAGAACACGACCAGATGCTCGATTGTCTGGGGGAGATATCCATGAATTATTTACAACAAAGAGTTGGAGCCGCTACCGTCTCGCGAAGACCAGTCACTACAACCTCCTCTCCTGATCGTCGTTACAGCCTCCACCGGGAATCCACGCCGTCATTATCGGCCGCCACTAGTGTCGTCGTCCCCAGTTTCTTCTTCCAGATCTAGGGGAATCTTCCAAAACCAACCCTAAAAATCAAAATCTAAACTCCTTAAACTCGGAATCAAACGAAAACCCTGAAAGTCAGTAGACAATAAGCATTGAGAAGGAATAGACCATTTACCGTCCGTTCTCTCTATGCCGACGAGAGCAGAGCAGCGGCAAATTGAGATCGAGGGAGGAGGAGAGTGCAATTTGGGGTTCTTGTGCTGTCTGAGTTTGATAGAAGAGAGAGACAGAGAATATGTCGAGAAGAAGCAAACAGGGGGAAGGAGAATGAGAAGCAGAGAGGAGGAGGAGGAAGACCGACTAGCCAGCATTTCGTTTGCAACGTCATCAAAAATATGACGCCGTTAACAGAGTATGACGAAAACTAACGGTCGGTGACTAACGGTGAAACGATTCGTAAAGTTAGTGGCCAATAAGAAAGAAAAGTAATTTGGGTGGCAAACGTGAAAGATTCATGTAATTTGAGTGACCAAACATGTAATTTAGCCGCATTGAAAATATTTATTTAAAACCAGACCGCCCACGTGGCGCAGGACGTTGCATCCCGACATTTGTAGGGGGCAATCAGACTAGGCGGTGCTTGTCGTTTTGCGGGGAAAATCATATTCCATCTTCATTTTCTTTTTTCCAAACTTTGAACATTGAAAAGACCAAATCGTCCCTTGCCACGCTGGATTATTGCGGGAAGGCGGATAATTTTTTTTTTCGTTCAGTTAATTGAGATTTGACTCTCTCACTGTAACAGGCTAACAGCGTCAGGACTCAGGAGGTATGACTATATATGATCATTTTTGTTAGTTAGCAAATTAATTATGTCTATGTTGGCTCACCTGCAATATTCTGCTTCGTCAATTATATTAACTTTGTGTATTATTATTTACCCAAAAAAAAAACTAAAAACTAAAACCCCAACTAAGCAAAGGAAGGAGCCAAAGAAGCAGGCTGCCTAATCAGAATATGGAGGCGGAGGAATTTCCGGCACGAGCAACACGTGTAAGAGGATGAAGCCAAAGCCAAAAGGAAACAGAATCCCGCAGCTTCGTCTTCTACCCAAATATTTTAATCTAATAACGGAACTGCCACTGTCACCGATCAAAACGACAAGCTCACTCGGTCTTTCCTTCTTTTGCCTCTGCCTTCGCGCGCAAGGAAAGAGTAAATATGAAAAGAAGGACAAAAATCACAATGGCATCACTGCGTGAAATCGCTTCTGCCCCAGGGGTATTCCGGTAATAATCTAGTTTCCACGTTTCAGACCTTGGACCTGCTGGTGGTCTAAACGCTTGACAGGTGGTCCTCAAAGTTTTCTTCGGCTTACAGCCTACTGCAGGCACGTACTCGTTCTGCCTAACAGGAATAAGAGAGAGAGAGATGGGCAGGCTCACATGCGGGTGAGCTCCACGGTGGCTCCCGTGGGGCAGCAGGGTTGTGATTGGACGACACGATATTAGTACGGTTGTTGTAGCCAGCTTGGGAAGCTATCAGGTCCACACTCCACACTAGCCATATGGTGGAAAATGGTTTGAATCCACAATCAGAAGAAAAAAAAAAAAAAATGTGTTGCTTATGGAGATTGTGCGGATAACTTAATATTCATACTCTTTTTCATCAATTGTGGGTTGAGGGGGGTAATATTTTATATTTATGTGGGTGCGCGGCGCGGCGGGACGAGTCGATCTACTCTGATATGTTATTACAAGATATTACACGTAAAATATTAGTTTTTATGATAAAACGAAGGGGAAACGCTTTAAGTATGAAAACTAGTGATAAAAGAATGGGTAATTAAGTCTAATTCTAACTAGTTGAATAAAATTCAAAATGGGATAAATATAAATAAATATTGTAAGAAATTGAAATAGAATGGATCAAGAACGGAACGGGACGTGACAGGGCGTGTCAGAAGTATACACTCATATCTCGTCCCACTCTACTGCTGAACGGGTAATACTCTCCCATCAACAGTCAGGTCGGGTAACCCATCGAAGAGTTCAAATTGTAATTCCTATGGACAGAGCCCACGAAATCAAATTTTTTTTATTTTATAATTCAGATGTTTTCATATTGCAAATTATGAATAATTTGAAATAATAACAAATATCAAGCAAAAGGACCTATACTGAAATTTTCTTTTCAAGATGGACAATGATGACATTGTGACAAATTGTTTGGTTTTCTTTTGTTTATTTTTTATTTTTGTATTTTGGGACATTGCTTCTCACTTGTGAATTGTGATGTGTGTTTGTGTCTAAATCAAAGTCTTAACCTTAATGATTTCATATAAATTCAAATCAAATAAATATTTTTAGCAAATATGTCAAACTCTTCAACTTTCCATGTTGTAAATAGTTTTGGTTGCAAGATTTTATATTAGCTCCATATGTCATTCACACAAGAATTTTGCGAAATAAGTGAAAATTCATTTTGTAATTCTAACTTCAAATTCTCTAGTTGAAAACCAACGATAATACTATTAAATCAATCCTAGATTTGCCGTCCTAATTAGATTTTAAGTAATCCAAGTCAACAACTAATTGTGGCCCTTTTGACAAATTCTTTGAACTCTACTTTATAGTTTGACATAAAATAGCATTCTTTCTGTAGTTGTACTTTGAATTTAAGTTGATTACGTATCACTAAATTTTTTGGTGGTGAAGTGTCACTAATAATTTAATTTTTGAAATTTAAGTCTGATTAAAGAAGTGCAAACTGATTTGGTCTCGACAAATAATGTGGGTTCCCTTTCCGAAATTTTAAATAATTCATGGTGAACTAAGCAATGCTGACTACTCAGTACTCATACTCAAATTAGGCGTTAAATAGAAGAAATTAATAGTTCGCGATATAGTGGATAATTATTATAAAATCATTGACATATTATTTATAGAATCGTTCATATAGCAAGCTAAGTACACGGTTGAATGAGAAAGCAAGATTTAAAAAGTGTCATCAAAACGAAGTTGGGATTTCACCATTCATTCTACCAATATGATCTTTCTAGTTTATTATATTGTGGTTAAAATGTTGAACCAATGAACCACACTTTATGCTTAAAGAGTTCTGATCTTTTTACATGCAACTCTAACAATCATGTGGTTCGCTGCTGGCCATCTGAACTGACGAATAGATCCACTACTACAATTGACTGATGATTCTATTAGTCCGAGCGTCCAGTCAAATTCAGCTCGAGCTTAATTCACGCCTCAAATTTGAAAGCATTACATTAGAGTGTAGGAATTTGCTATGGTGACTTGCAAGTCACCTTGATTTAGAGAAATGACCGATCGCTTTTGAAAAATGGTCGACTAGATCTTATTATATCGAGATAAATCAGTTCAAACTTCAGACCTATCCAAAATTTATGAATTTCTCCCAATTTCCTCTCGGTCTCAAAACGCTTTAGCAAGCTAGACTCCTCCTTTATATTCCTCTTCTCTTCTTCCTCTAAAACAGACCTACTAGTAAATCCATGTTGGTGTGTTCATCTCATCTTCAATTCGGCCGACCTACAAACCAAGAGGTTGACTTCTTCAAAGAACGATTAATCATATGGTCATCTAGTCAATGCCAATATGTCATAATGCAAAGCCAATTGATCCCGTTGACTTATGTATTTTTTTCTTGAATCCAGAAGACCTGTGGAAATAAGCGATCGATTGTTGTTTTCCTTTGGTGAAGTTTCGTCGTAAGTGTGTCATATGAAAGTGGTCGACCATTTTATTCAAATCACGATGACTTGGAATCCAGTCAAGTCACCATAGACATACCGTAACTCCGTAAGAGTATCATACAAACAAAAATTAGAAGATTGTTATTAGATTTATAATATTCATAATTGAACATTTATCAACAACTAGAGTAATTGGAACATACTAGTTCATAATATGTTATCAACGTTCTATAAAAAAAATGTTATCAACGCCTTCAATGACCGAGGGGTCTTGTGTTTAAATTCCAATAATGTAACTCCCAATATAATGCTAATTACATGGTATTTAGACTTGTGCAAACTTCATGTTAGTATGAGTTTGCTTTCATTTGAGGAGCGTGTTAATAATGATATAAGATCCATCATTAAACATCTCTCAACAATTCAAGTTATCGTGAACAACTAGTTCTTGATAAGAGTGTGATAAATATTATTAAAATAAGCCGAACAAAATGTTTTTAACTACGAAAAAATTAGTATTAGTCTGAGTACCAATTAAATATGAAGTAGTTGGCAAGATGATCAATTATGCTTTGTTGTCGACCACATAAAGAGTAATAATTGGTGATGAGTTTGGAGCTTATCTTTCAACGACTATAATTATTCCATCATTCTGGCCAAAACCATGATAAGAAGTGTACATTTGATAGTCATTTTAATAGATAAACACTAGAAATAGTTGGAAGGAGGTTAGATATAACATTTATATTGCTATTCGAATCAAATTATGTAGTACTAATATATATTAGTTTCAAAATCATTTTTAGTGTGCAATATTTCGATCCAGATTAGATCAAACCATAAGAACTGCCGCTCAATTAAAAAAAATATTTCAGAACCAAAGATCGAATTATCATTATGGGTCGTTTGGATGTGGAAATGTAATACAGTAATTGGACCCAATTACCACATATGGGGTCGTTTGGATGTGGAAATTTGAAAACGTAGGAATTTGTCTGAATTTCCATGTTTTACAAAACCAAGGAATTGACTTGTGGAAATTGAAAAAAATTCACGTTTGGATAGGGTTTAGTTTTGTGGGAATTGATAGTGTGGAATTTGGAAAAAGAAGTGAGAAAACGTGGTAATGTCAAATTACTAGGGGGAGGTGTAGTATTCTCAATTACCATGAATGTGGTAATTGAAGCCAATTTCCATGGTCCAATTCCCATACCCTTTTTGCTCTCTCAAACGTGGGTTTTTAACCTAATTACTGCATTATGTGGTAATTGGGTCCAATTACTACATTACTGCATTATATTCAATCCAATTTGATCTGGTTCAAATACCAAATGAATCATGATTTTTTGGCTGTCTCAAAATTGGATCTGATCGACGAGATAGATCGGACCACCTTGGAGGCTGTTTGTGTCGAGAAGGGGAAAATGAATTGACATAAAACAAGATGAGGGGAAAGAATGGCCGAAAGGCGAAGTTAATACAACTATAGTTTTGATGTATAGATATTTAACTATATATAGCAAGATCCTCTGGTGTTTTCTTCCTTTCTATTTATCTCACCACACCCAGGGGTGTGATGTTGACAATTGACATTTAATTACATGAAGAATTGCAATAGTTAGGTTTAGTGGCACCACTCTCATCACAATTTCATTAAATTACACATTCGTTGTAACCTTATAAGAGATAGATGCAATGGGTATAACAACCCAAATAGGTGATGCCATGATATTCCCGATATTTTAATTATTTTTCCCACTAAGGAAGTACTAAATGGATAGTTATTGGTACCGTAAAAAAACGAATAGTTGTTAATGTCACCTAGTTATTAAACTAAATGAATCACAGATGGAAAATTTCTAGTATATCATATTCGTTAGCGAAATTGGATTTACATATTTGTAATTTTAAAAGGTTCTTGTTTATTGTAACTTGGTGGGTACGGCAATGGGTATAATAACAACCCAAATAGTTATGTAATTTAAGAGTACAAAGAACATTGAAATGCTTTTCTTGTTCCAGTTTTCAACATGAAGTTGAAAGTGCCCCTCCTGGAAGGGGATATCTTGCTCAAAAAGAAAATAAAACATGAAGTTGAAAATGACGAAGAAAGAAAACCCAAAAAGATTTTTGGGTTTTGAGGCAGTTGAGCATTGAGGACTGCTAGCCCTAGCTAACAACAACAAAAACACAATCACCCAACAAGAGCAAAGAAGGAATGAGGGCAGATGAGAGGAATGTCAGATGGAGAAAGATGCTGCAGGTTGAGATATCGGGAAGAATTGGGCCATTATTCATCATGCATATATTATATGTTTGGTTAAAAGGCAAGAATGGTATATACAACCAATAATGTCAAACCAATAAAGCTTTGAAAGTGAAAAAAAAAGAAAGAATGAAAGAAGAATTGATTGATGGGTAGTACTCCAGTAATCATCAGCCATTTGATAAATTTGGCCTTTCTTTTGGCCTTATGAGTTGAGGCCATTCGTTTTGGTTTGTTGTCTTTTGTTGTATTGTTCTTGCTTTTTGCCCTTATTCCTGATTCCCGGTAAAAGCAAGCAGCTTTTGATGAATCTTGACGAGTACCCATCCCATTTTCTGTTCCACTTACATTTATCTCACTTCTCCTGCTAAACAGTGTACAGAACTTCATGTCTAGCAGTGTGTTAAAACAGAACGAGAAATCGACAATATAACGATATTCTCATGACTTCCAGTCAACGACATATAATCTATCTTCGAGTCCTACTAATAAATTGAAACCCCTTTCTTTGTATGGATACATCCATACATGGGATTTTATGCTGTTAACAGCTAAAACAGCCATAATTACTATTTAGGAGGGACGTCCATTGTCACCATTATTTCCACACTGCCAGTAGATGGTATTTGAGGTTACAATAATGCAACACAAAGTTGTAGAGAGACAGAGAGAGAGAGAGAGAAGAGAGTATCAATAGGATGAAATGAACCCTATTTTACGGCAAAGCATAGTAGTGCTTGTTGAGTGCACGAGTCAATTGCTATCTAATCTAATCCATATGTATTTTATAGTGTTGGAGACTTGAGAGAATAGGCACAAGGCAACCTTTTGGCCACTCTCTCCCATCCTCTTCTCAATTATCGACTTCTTATCTCAGCACAAAGAATTATGCAACCCACTTGATAGGGACTAAAAAAAGATTTTGTCAAACTGAATAAATGATTGATTCACTAATTCTGTGGTGGCAACGAAAATTAGAAAACGAAATGGCAAGTGAACAAGGCATTAGAAACTCGATTAGGAAAATGCGGGAAAAGCTTTCGAGATTGGTGACATGTTTTGGAGAGCACAATAGTAGAGAACTCCTAGCTAGTGATAGTGAATACTCAAAACGACTCTCTTTCTTGCATAAAAAAAAAAATCAGTTCAAAGAAATTTAAAAAATACGTATAGTAGTCAGCCATAGGTATTTGACTATTTTAGTTTTTTCTGTCCAAAGAACGATAGATTCCACCATTTCAACATGCTGAAAAAAGCTGACAAGAAGGAAAGCGAAACGCAAGCTATAAAACGACAATGCTAGTGCAAAAACAGCGACTGCAATGCTCGGCCGAACAACAGCTAATTCGGATTCATACTACAACGACTTTTCTTTCTGTATATGCAGAAATGGGAAGAGAACCTTTGAGGGGGGAAGAAAAACAACACAGAGAAAAAAGATGTGTGACATACGTATGTATGTATGCATGCATGTAGTATATGTACGAACGTACGACGTATTTCGTTCACGGGCGACACGTGTTGTAGATCTCGCCGCGCATCATGTCGATAGGCATATGCTCTGCGGTGTACCTCTCCGGGCCGAGATACATTCCTGTCTTCTCCAGAAGGGCAAGCCCTTCGTCTCGTCCGAATCGCGAAGCGTACAGTTTAAGGTACTCGATGTCCTGGTAATGGGACGAGGAAAAGTGTTCAGTAGTTGACATTGGGTAAACAAATTGGAGAAGGGAAAGGACTGGTGTTACGAATTTGTCGGATACCTGCAGGCCGCTGAGAATTCGTTCGAGTCGAAGTGAAGCGACGGGCTCGTTGGAAGAGGAGAACACCTCTCCCGGGTAGTAGAGGACTCCGTCGCCCGGTGGCAAGCCACGCCTGAATCGTATCTGTTTGAATATGAACAGATCAGTTTTCGTTTGGGGTGGTAACAGGAGCTAGAGAAAAGGAGGCATGGAGGAGGGGGGATCAGTACCTCGGCACTAGGAGTGGAAGCCTTTTCGTAGCAGTTGGCGCCCCAGTAGAGGAACCCTGTCCCCCCTTCTTTCCATACGCGCCACATCACAGCGCGGTGCTGGGTGCCTCGCATTCCGAGGTGCCAGTTCGGATGAGGGTCAGAAGGCCCCATGCAGACGTACGTCCACCATTCCTGCAATATAAGGAAATGGAGCTAGTGCTTGGTTACAACAGGGCAATGAACACAATATGCCGCCTTTTGATGCAATTGGATGGCACATTCCTCCAGTTGATCCAATGAGCAACTTCTACCCTAAAGAACTAGTTCTAAAAACTGGATCCATTTCACTTCAAAACCTCGCCACCCATTAGTCATTTCACAAACAGAAAGTAGTCCCAAACACAGAGAAGTTGAGCTTGTGATGGAATCATGAGGGGAAGGTGTGAGACTCTAAATTGATCATTACCTCACCGTTCTCTGGCTGCAACTCGGAGATAATATCCTTGACAAGATCCTCTCGATTGCCAAGAACCCACTCACTGGAAAAGAATTTAAAGAACATTTAGAAGAGGCACATGTCTGAATCAGAAATAATTTATAGGAAATGATCCTTGTACTAACCGGTCCCCAGCAAACAAGGAGTCTCTTAAGATGGCATAGGACTCGGAAGTATGCTCACTTTAAAATGAGAGATAATGTGTAAAGAAGCAATTTTTCAGCAATACCTCGTGCAGTAAATTTGAGTGTGAGGACGGAGGAACTTTGGAACTTTCACAAAAGCCTCGAAAGGGGTAGGTGCAAGCGGTGCATCATTTGGTCCTATATGTCACAGGAGAAAATAAGAAGATACCATGATGATCAGCTGATAATAAGCCATCCATGAGAAAGTAGGACTGAGTTACAACAAACAGAGAGTTTAAGGTATGCTAGAAAAAATAATCCTAGGGGATTCAGCAATTGACGAATCTAGCAGAAATAAAATCTGCTCCTCTAACAATTTACTGTGGACAATTAGCAGCTGGAACATACATTAAGTAGAGTTTCGAAGAAAATTCTAAACAATCATTTCATGATGCATATCAATCACAGTGAAGGGTCTGGTTCATACCACAATAATAAGTCGTCAAGATACGAGCATCAGGAGCATAAGTATGAACCTCACTGGCCAAATTCCGGACTGAATTGTATTGTTCCATGTTCAGTGGCTGCCACAAAGCATAGCATCACATGATTGGAAGAACATTGGAACAAGAGAGTCAAACTGAAATAGACATATCACCAACTCCTACCTCATCCCACAAATAAAAGTAGGCCTTTTTCCAGTGAGATTTTGTCCTCAAGACCTCTACTTCTTTCTGCAAGTAATCCTTGGCAACATGATTACTGTTGTTGCCCAAAAAGAAAAAACAACCGGAACTTAATTAGCACATGCTAATATATTTCACAGAAGCGAGCATGAAACAAATGTATACCTGGAGACCGCTTGACTATATGGCACAGCATAAGCTGCTAATCTTGGATCAGATAAATACTCATCTGATTTAGGATGATCAGCTGCATGCAATCCAGGAGAGAATTTAGCAACCACAATGGTGTAAAAATGTATTTCTTTTTTTTTTTCTTCTTCTTCTTCTTCAGGAATGTAAGATTTTATCAGAGATCATATTGTTTAATTAGTTACCTGGCCAGGGACAGGTATATGCCAAGACACGCATGCTTTCTCCCCATCGGCAGAAATATGGGCTGATCCTGAATTGAAGAAGCCACTCAAAGTGACGATCCAGTGCCTCAAACCATTCTTTACTTCCATGCTCGACACCAAAACGGTCCTCAATGACAGTATCAGATATCTAAAGTTCAGTCAAGGACAAAAAATATTTTGGCATTTCACCAATGGAGTTCTCTTTGGTTTAGCCATTTCACCATTATATAACACGAGAGGCCTCAAAAGTAAATACACCTTTTTATCAGCATGTAATGCTCACAAGAGAAGTAAATGAGTGGTGAAAGTCAACTATCACTGTCAAATGGCTATATTTGAATACTGTAGCTCATAGGTTTACTTAGTTTACAAAGGTTAAAGATGTGAAAGCTAAACGAAAAACAGGAAATACAGTTCACCAGGCATGGGATGAGCTATCTTTCTATTTCAAATATGTTCACCAGAGTCAGCAACAAAGAAAAAGTTTCTACTCTCCTGTTTCAAGTAATTATCGATGGCCCTGATAAAAAATGATCATCATATCCCAACTTACTCCTGTAACAACTTGTACAGGCTAATGAAATGCACCATGGTATAGAATTCTATGACTAAGAAATACAAAAGCAATGCTCACAGAAAACATAGGTAACCTTCTGAAGGTAAAATTAAGCACAACCTACGAACAAGAGAAGGATACACCAAATACTGCTGGAAGGGAAGGGGTCGCTGGAATTACAAAATCCCAGACAGTCAAGTTAAGCTTCACACGGATGGAGAGGTTTGAAACAGCATCTTCATCCATAATGTCAACTGATCCATTATCTGAAAAGAACTCAGAAAATGATGGAGATAGAAGAACTCTTCTTAGAGAAGTGGTCGCAGATTTCACTCTTTCTACCTAAAAAAGAATAGCAATAAGAATAACTAGCGACACTTCAGGGTTAAACAACAATTGCATAATAAATGATAAATTATTTACCACTTCCTCCAGTGGTTTTCCATCAATGGGCTCCACAGTGTCAAGACAGTCTCTAAGTTCCGTATACAGTTGATGCTTTTCAGCTCTACTCATGCTTTGTGACGGAGACCTGTAACAATCTATTATATATATTAGTCAACTTATGTTCAGTTTTACTACCTAGACACAAACAGAATTATTGAATTGAACTAGACCACCCATAAGTCCTGGTAGCAATTGGCATCAACTGCAAATATAAGCTAAATCAGAAATAGCAAGAGAAAAGGTTCTTACGTCGCCTCATTTTTCGTGGCTGTGACAATGACCTCCCCTTCATACTGACCAGTTGGCTGTTCAGCGGGAACATTTATGGAAATCCAAACCGCTGATGTTTCCCTGTAGGAAGAGGAATAAACAGAAAAGATAGATCAGTAATAGAATAATTTAGGTTCATAAACACTCCAACAATTAATAGGCAACATAGATGATAAAGGCATTACCCAGGAACTAAGCTTATCTGGCTGGTAGGATGATCTAGCGGCACAAGAGCATCTGGAACACCTAACACAGTAACCACTTTCCGCATTGTAATCGATTGTCCGACAACCAACCTGACCCCAAATAATGTAAGAGATATTAACAATACAAAATCAAGCCATAAGGTTTAACAGCATAGCTTCTGAAAGCTCACCGAGCACCAGAAGCTGATGATAAGTCTGTGCACTGAACCTGGACAACGCCCGCATTGCCCAAACTACTCCATGACACTTTGGGACGTAGAGCGACTTGGAAACTTTCCCTCTCATTTCTAGCTGCCAGCAGGTTCATCTTGCAACGGAAGGCTTCTTTTGTCAGTGGAGAGACAAAGCACAAAGAAACAACCAATTCCAAGCTTTAAAATTGATCTACAGTAACATAAGGAAACTTTCTGCATAAAAAACTCTTTTCCTTTGATTTTCGTACTAAGAAGACCTACATTCTCACGAATATGCATTTTGCAGACACAAAAGTGAAAGAGACTGATATACAGTGTAGACTTGGCACACACCATTAAGGAAATTACTACTGTCATTCCAGTCAGCCAGTGACTATAGATAAATGTGCATGTAAGAAGATAACAAATTCGATTGCATTAGCTATTGTTGCTCGTACAAAAGTGCATTCTCCCAAAGCCACAGCCCTATATCAAGTGAAGCTGCTAATTGCATATAGACGACAATCTCCCGCTAGGATAATAATGAGCTACAGTCAACAAAAGCTGACAAGCATGAAAATGCAAAACCAGAACAAGTTCCACGTTGCTCGTGACACTTACTGGCTCCAAACGTCTGGGCATGTCTTGAGGTCCAACGTTTGCAGTGCTTGGCATGCACCAGGTATGAACTAAATCTGATGTTGGAACCACTAAAGGGTCTATTAATCCTCTGAGTGAAGTTGAAGCTTCCACACCACCCTCCATCCATCCATATGCGGTCCCTCCACCAGCAACGCCTTCAACTGGTGGGACAACCATGTCCTGCGGACTCCCTCCTGAGAAGTCAATGTTCAATACAGCACATAAGTCTTCATGAAAGCCAATTTCTCAAGCATAGTACAAATTCAGCAGCTAAAACATGATTGATTACCCCCAACGAATAGCAAACTGATCGATTCGCAAGTCCATGAAATTGACAATCACGCAAGGGAAATTTCAGCAATAGGGCACCATTTTTATCGAACTTCAAATAATTTTTCAGTGAATCAACTGAAGATGAAAGCATTCACCAATTCAAAAGAAGCAGATACAGAAAAAGCCATCAAGTATAAGGTACCGCAAAGGGAGATTCAGAGCGAGACAATTAGCCCGGAGCAAAACTAACACAATTTGTTGCACAGCATGCCAAAGCTCTCACTACGTCTACCAGCCGAATAGCTAATTTCATTTTCCCAGGAAACAAACAGCAACTAAGCTAATTTCTCCCTACAGCTAAAGTAACCGCCATAACCGCAGCGCGGTGAATTTTTCCGATTGGAAAGTGAAGAAACGAGCGGGAGAAGAAATGATAGTGCATACTGACCACCGGCACTAGCATCCATTTCGGGAGCGAAGGGGTGAGTTCCGGCGAAATTCTGATCACGATGATCGCGAAGTTGCTGCTACAGTCGAGTTCGAGTGGGCTTCCCGGCGGCGAACGCAGGGAGAGGAGCAAACGAGAGGAAAGAATCCGATGGGAGAAATGATCGGTTTCCCGGGGAGCGGAGAGAAGAGGTCGATTGTGCGCTTCTGAACTATTTACGATCGTGCCACTGCAAAATCCAAATACTTCGTTTCTTTATCCACTATTCTTTCCGTCTCTCGATGTCCGTATAAGACTACAGTACCGGACGTCACCGGTCCTGAGAAATCTGGACCGTCAAATTAGTAGTGATTAGGGCTTGAAGTTTGGTACCAGTATTTGGGATATACCGAATACCATATCGAATTTGTCTATATTTGGTATTACCGAATACACGTATTACTTTTTGGGATTGAGATTGAGATTAAATTTCAATTGTTATTCGGTATTAGGAATTACGGGATCGAAATCGGTATATACCGAAATACCGATCAATACCGAAATATAAGCTAGTGTGTATTTTATCCTCTCAACTAGACTCTCTCATTCACTACTACACGAACCTAAACCACCAATAGTGTCATTTAATTATACATAGATCATTCTATAACTATTAATAGTCGTCTCTCAACCTCCAATTCGTCAAATTAACGATTACCAATGACAAGAACTTGAGATGTCTCCTCTCCTCCATTCTCCTTAATAATATCCTAATTCAAGACACTTTACTTAGTCTTTTCCTCCTAAATTAAACAATAAAATCTAATTTATATATTTAATTATTAATTGCAAAGGTAATTAATTTTGTATTCGATAATACCGATTGGGATATCGAAGTACCGATTGGGATACCGAAATATTTTGGGATTGGAATTGAGATACCGAAATTATTTAGGGATTGAGATTGGGATTGACTTTAGAGTCTAATTCGGTATTCGCGATTTCGGTATTTGGTATTGGGATACCGATACCGTACCGATTTCCACCCCTAATAGTGATCATTGATGAGTATTCATCAGCTAATTGACCCGGTCCAACCACCGGTTTTATCGACCTGTTAATTCACAACAAGCTGATTGAGAATGAAATTTGTAAAATAATCAAAATTAAGTTTTGGAGGTTATCATTTCATCCTGAGATGTTAAGGTTTGTGATAATGGTATTGGTATTAGTATTAGTTATACCATGAAAATTGTGTTATGTCAGTTAAGATTGTATTGCTATTTCGAGCTACCATTCTAGAGTAGAACAGAGAGATCTCGATGTTTTGAGTTCTTATTTCACTAATTTATTAATTACTATCTATTTGAACCGGAACAAAGAGTTCCTAGCTAGCGTAAATGATTTCGAGTTGATTTAGATAAGACCTTCTCATACAACACCAGTACAACAGTACTGTCACGATACATTAGAATATTGTTGGATCAGTACACGAAAATTTTGTAATAGGATTTTGGAATTTTGTAGAACGATACCCTTTTCATGCAAGGGAACAAAGAATTGACGGTCTTTTTTTTTTTTTTTACAAAAGATAATCTTATATTGATCTCAGAAAAGATAGTTACACCCTGGATAACAGCCAGGCCTGATAATTAAAAACACGACTCATAGTCGGATACAAGGAAAGGGCTTTCCTAGCCACTACATGGGCTACCCTATTGTGCTGCCGACCTACGAACCGAATACTAAACCCAGGATTACTGCCAAAAAGATTCAACACTTCCTCCAAAACAGCACCCATCCTGCTATCACGCGAATCCCCTCGATTGATTTTATCAATGACCACCTTCGCATCTCCTTCAAATCGAACCAAAACAAAACCTTGCTCCAAACACCAAAATATCGCCGCTCGCAGTGCTAACAACTCCACAATCGCTGGATCATCCATGATAGGGAACGTGACCCCACTAGCCCTGAGGACAGCGTTCTCGGGAGTCAAAATGACCATTCCCCCTGCCGCATGCGACCTCCTCCTAGTGGCCCCATCCCACCTACAGACAACCTCAAAAACTCCAGCCAGCCCTGGTTCATGATCCCCTACTACCCGGGGCAGAGAAGCTTCCTCCACTGGGAGACGCGCCCATTCCTCAACCTGTTGGGAAAATTGACGTAGAAGAGCCGGGAGACTAAACTGTTTACCTTCAAACACAACCCAGTTCCGGGATTTCCAAATCCGCCATAGGACAGCAAAAATTGACATCCACTGCAAAGGTTGTGAGACCAAAGCCAGGAGCTTCTTAAGGAACAAAGGAAACGTATGCCGAGGTAGGCCCTCCCCAAAGTGTTCCATACCCGCCGCCCCCCAGAGAGCTCGCGCAATCGGGCACTCCAAAAAGAGGTGTTCCAAGGTTTCAGAAGCCTCCCAACAAACCGGGCAACGAGGTAAGACTGGAATACGGCGACTAATCAGAGCTTCCGTGGTCGGTAAAATCCGATTGAAGATCTGCCAACCAAACACCTTCAACTTTGGCGGAATATTAGCCTCCCACAGCCTTATCCAACTAGCCCTATCCATCCAGTTTACCGTAGACCTCCACCGCCCCCTCCTTTTCTCCAACGCCAAAGCCAAATGGTAGGCCGACTTTACCGAGAACTCCCCATCGGGCGTATCAAACCAAACTAGCTTATCCTCCACATTACCCTTCGGAAGCGGAATAGCTTTAATGAGACGGCATGTCTCCGGTTCAAACCACTGACTAAGTTTTTCATCACTCCAGCTCCCTTCGCCTTCACAAATTAACTCCGCCACCGCCGGGTCACCACACTCTGGCAAAATTATAGGATTATACCGTATGGGCTCTAGTTGAAAGCCAGGGACCCAGGTAGAATGGAGCATAGAAACTGCACGCCCATTTCCAACCTGCCAGCGTAACCCCATCTCCAAAAGCTGCCGCCCAAACAAGATACTCTGCCAACCCGAGGATGGACGAGATCTCGCCTTAGCCGATAGAAAGTGGCCAGTAGGAAAATACTTTCCACGGTAAACTTGGGCCAGCAAGGAATTGGGCTCACTGAGAATACGCCACCCAATTTTAGCCAACAGCGCCTGATTAAACTGCTCAAATCTGCGGAAACCCATCCCCCCATCATGCTTACTTCGACACATATCCCGCCAAGACATCCACCGCACCTTAGAGTGACCTTCATTTTCCCCCCACCAGAAGCGAGCAACATGCCTGTCTAACAAGCGGCATAAGGATAACGGGAGCTTGAAACAGGACATCACATGTAAAGGCAAAGCCAATGCGATTGATTTTATAAGCGTTTCTTTAGCCGCCCACGACAGCGTCCTCCGTTTCCATCCCTGAAGTCGTTCCAACAACTTAGCTTCCAAATACCGGAAGGTCTCCACTTTCGATCTTGCAATAAGCGTCGGGAGCCCCAGATATTTATCATGGACCCCAACTGCACCCACCCCCAGGACTGCCGCCAGGAACTCTTGATCTTGTACCAATATATTCCTACTAAAGCAAACCGCCGATTTATCAAGGTTCACCTTTTGGCCACTCAGCTCCTCATACTCATTAAGGACCTCAATAAGGTTCTCACATTCCTGTAGATTCCCACGCAGGAACAAATAAGAATCATCAGCGAAGAAAAGATGCGTCAGTCTTGGCGCCCGGGGAGCCACTCTAACCCCTGCGAGCCTTTTATCCGCTATCGCTTGACGAAGTAAAGCCGCAAACCCCTCCGTGCACAGCACAAAAAAGGAGAGGAGACAGGGGATCCCCTTGTCGCAACCCTCTGGTCGGAGAAAAGAAACCCGATGGGGTGCCATTCATCATTACTGAAAAAGACGCCGAACTGAGGCATTCCTTGATCCATCCTACCCAGGTGGAACTAAAACCCAACTTAGCCAAAACAGCAAAGAGAAAGGGCCACTCGACTCTATCATAGGCCTTTTCCATGTCAACCTTTAGAGCCATATACCCTTTCTTCCCTCGAGTTTTGGTTTTTAAATAATGCATTAGCTCATGTCCAAGTAAGATATTATCCACAATCTGACGTTCCTTAATAAACCCATTCTGCCCTTCCGAAACCACCTGAGGAAGAATCACAGACAAGCGTTCTGCCAATATCTTGGTTATAATTTTATACACAAATTGGCATAAACTTATAGGGCGCAGTTGCCTCATTGTCTCCACATTTTCCACCTTAGGAATTAAAGTGAGCCAAGTATGGTTAAAACTGCGAAGTAGCCGTCCCGAAGCAAAGAAAGAACAGACTACATCAATAACCGATGGACCGACGATATCCCAGAAGGCCTTGAAGAACTTCCCAGTGAACCCATCAGACCCTGGTGCTTGTTTCGATCCCATAGCAAATACTGTTCTTCGAACCTCCTCCGGTAAAACTATCGCCGTTAACGCTGCATTCATATCCGGCGTGACACTTCGGGAGATGGGCAAGTTGTGGATTCGATTAGACATATCATGAATCTGATTTTCAGAGGTGAAAAGGGCACTATAAAAATTAGTCGCAATATCTGCCTTGCCTTTCTCATCTGTAATCCATTCACCAGCGTCATCCCGAAGGCCGCTCACAAAATTCCTTTTACGACGGGTTCTTGTCACCGTATGAAAGTACGATGAGTTTTTGTCTCCCTTCTTAAGCCAACGAACCCTGGATTTTTGCTGCCAGTACTCTTCTTCCGCCTCCCATTGTCTACTCAACTCCATCTCAAGAGAACGGACCTCATCCCAGTTAATGGGTTGCTCCTTCTTGATCCGATCTATTTCAGCCTGCAGGGTCTTTATATTTCTCAAAGAATTCGTCGTACCCGCGCGGCTCCAATCATAGAGCAAATGGCGGAGCTTCTTGAGACGCTCCCACAATCTAAACATGGGGGTACCCTGAATTTCCTCCTTCCAGACATAGGCCACCATGGCGCGAACTTCCGGGTTCTCCGCCCAACGGGCATCAAATCGGAAAAGAGGCCGACTATTACGAACATAAGGTTTATCAGATAACAAAATTGCCCGATGATCCGACCCTTGGTCCGTAAAGTGTTTTACCAGGGTATCTGGAAACCGATCCAACCAGGACTGAGAACAAAGGGCTCTATCTAAACGTTCCCGAATGCACGCAGGTCCCATTCGTTTGTTCGTCCAGGTAAACGGATCTCCCTGGTACCCCGGATCGATGAGGCCCATATCCAGAATAAAATCTCGAAGACTAGCCGATTGATTGGCATTCCATTGATTACCCCCATCTTTTTCGCACTCATGAAGAGTGGCATTAAAATCTCCTATGATAGTGTAGGGATTAGAGATGCCACCGCAAATAGTACGCAAGTGATTGAGTTGGGTCGATCTGGTATCAGCATGACAACTAATATAGACAAACACTACCACATAAGAAACGTTCATTTCATTAACTTGAACACAAATACAAAAATCCGAATGAAAAAACACCGAGGCATCAACCTCGGGGGACCAGCCAACAACCAAACCACCTGATGCATCAACCGCATCAACAAAGAAACAACAAGAACGAAGAAAACCTAAACCCCGAAGACGCCGGGCAACTACCTTCCGTTTCGATCGCGTTTCCGAAAAAAACACGAGATCCGGTTTATTAGAATGCACTAAACCAAAAGCAGTTTGGAATGTGAGGGATGGTCCAATTCCTCTCACATTCCAGGACAACACCCTCATTTATTCGAATGGGGCCATTCCAGGCTGGCTTCCTCCACCTTCTCAGCTTCATCAAAATCTTCAACAAATTGTTTTTTGGGAAATGGGGCCTCCTCATCTATCCCTGCAATCTCCTGCAAGTGTCTTTTCTTATGTCCTGGCACCATTTCAAAAATATTCGAGCCATATTCATCAATAGCGACGCCCTTCCTAATCTCCCCAGATGGAGAAGGATCCGACACCAATGGTTGATCCGTATCATCCATAGTCATCCCCTTTTCAAAGGCCTGAATTACTTGACGAACACGATTAGGACGGGCCAGACGTTTATAATTTGCCTTGCCTTGCGGAGTCCTGCGCCTGACTTCAAATTGCAGGCGATCTTCCTCCGACCCTGATCCACCCGACTCCCCAGAGGCAGGACTCAGTCTAACAAAACCACCCTCCTGGTCAGCCATACTCGGCCCTTGGCCTTTCATCTCATCAATCGCACCCAGCCTCACAACTGTCTGCGTCTCTGCCTCCAGACCATCACCTCCCAAGTAAAGCTCTCGGTCGTGGTGGGATGGTTTCCGGCAGCTGTGCTGTGCCCCCTCGTCAAAGCTCAGTTCAGGGGGCAGCTGTCGGAGCGGCACGGCGTCTACCACTATCTCGGCAGCAGAAGCTCCAGCATGGCCTATAATCTTCTCTTGGGCTAAGGCGGATGTGTCACTGAGGATGAATTCCTCCTCCGATTCTTCCTCAAGAATCAGCCGCCTCGGTCGGGGTTGGGGTTTGCCTTCAGCCTGAATTGGTTTTGAATCCACCGACGCTCCCCGCCCTGGCGCTGCCTTTCCTTGCCGGCGAGACGACGATGTCTCCCCTTTCCTTCCAGCTGCCGCCCTAGCCCCTGTTTTCGCCCCAGCAAGTAAGGGCCCGTCACTTGGGCCATCAATAATCATTGGGCTCGAGGGGGTTCTGGCCTTGGGCTTCCCACGCCGCGCGGATTTCCCCATGGCGAGCTTGGGCCCTTTTGCCATCGGGAATCTTTTTGGGCTCCTCCCCAGCCCACGAATTTCAGTAGTGGTACGCGGGTTCGCAGACGAGCCCATCCATAACGGGCTTCCCTCCCCTTCCTCAGTCCCGCGGCCCGTTTGCCTGCTCGGCCCATTGGGTCTAGCGTCCAAAGATGGCCTAAAACCTGCATTCGTGGATGTTCTGTTCGGCCCAGAGTTAGGAGGAGGACGAGTTGGGCCGCCTTTGGACTGAGGCCCACGAGCTGCAGGGTTCACCCACACGGTCCGCGGTAGAGGCGGGGCCTGGGAAGCCACCTCCTCCCCCTCAAACATCTTCCATCCCATTTCCTTTGTGGTCATATGAGGCCCAAATTTTTCTTTTCTTGTCGGAGGGTCAAAACGACATGCCTGACGAGCATGTCCCACACGTCCGCATTTAAAACAGAAAGTTGGGAGAAATTCATATTTAAACCGGATCCAAAACCCCCCAGTCTCAACATTTGTTGCCATGATCTGGGATCGAAGTGGTTTAGAAAAGTCCACCAATGCTTTCACCTTGATAAACTTCCTGGTATTGTCCGCACTAGAGAACACACTCGCCTCCAAAACACGCCCTAAGGTGGACGTAGCTATCTTCCGCCCAAACTGGTGCGTGCAGCAGTCCTCCTGAATATCCCATAATTGGATACGAAATGGGACAGTCGCAAGGTCGTCAAAGATCTGACGAGAAATTGTTGGGACCCATGCTTTCAAATGTAGGATTCGATCAGCAACAATCCAAGGGGTTCGCTGTAACACCCAAGATTTGGAAGCCTCTGTCGGAAGCGTGAATTCAAACAGCCCATGCGCCAGCTCCCGCACGATAATACGACCTTGACCTTGCCATGGCCGGTTCACCGCATCCCGAAGCTCAGCAGTGGAAAGCCGATCATCAGAGAAAAGGCGACCGATAAGCATTCTTGATTTACGAACCCGTGTAGCTTGTATCTCATCAAGGGAGAATTCTACCACCTGGTCACTAGTGATCCGCGCCATGACTGGGTCCTGAACAATTAAACGATCAGCCGGCAAACAACAAGCCACGGCAAAATCAAGCCCTATCGACCCAGGGAAACCCCACAGTATATATCCGATATTGAATATAGAACCACCACCTCCCAAAACGCGGTAAAGGATTTCAGCTGGGTACAAAGACCACTTACCAGAGAAAGCACAATTCTCAAGCTGTCTTCTGTTCCGCTGCTGGCCCTGTTTTTCGATCACCTGATTGCTAAACGTAGAGCAAGTGTGATTCCAGAGACCAGTCGGGCGTCTTAAGTAGACGTTTTTTGTACGCAGGGGAGTCTGCCTGGGGAGGGAGAGTTGGACTAGGAGACTACAATTACGGGTGGTGAAATTTTGGGGAAAAGATATTCCTCCTACCGTTGGACAACATTGGCGGTTAGGAGGAGATTGTCTTCGATAAGGAACAGGACTCTTCTTTGGGCCGTTGGGAGTCCACCCCCAACAAAGTTTATCGACATGACTCAGCCGCCGGCACCAACCTGGCCAGGGGAGTTTCACCGGACGAAAACCGGCCGACCAATCCTCATGGAGATACCCCTTTCTTCCATCCGTCCTAGACTCAGGCGACGCCTCATTTCGAGGTCTGACTCCTGACCACACTGATTCAATAGACACGATCGGCTCGAAGGCCAATCCCGGATTCGCAATATTATCACATAACCTTACCTCATCCTTATTTAGTATAAACTCCGACGGGATCTGGAATCGCCACGTCGGTCTAGCGGAGGTCCTCGCCCCATTCCGGGATCTGAATACCCCCTGATCAGTGCCCATGGATTCACCTACTTTTGAATCCGACTGCAAATATGTAGATTCACCTAACGTGCCTTCCAAATCCTCCTGAGAAGGAATATAGAAACGCCACCCTGGCGATTTATCTCGCCACATTCTTTTAGTCTCGCCACCAATTGACAGGAGCTCGATCGGTAATCCTCGTTTCCGAGTGAGAGCAACAGGCCCCCTACTTCCCCTTCTTTTCCAATAGCAGGGCCGAATTCTTGACTCCTCCTGACGTTGATTAGTTTCATTTGACGCCGGCCGGAGCTGTTCTGAATGACCTAAAACCTTTCTCACAAGGGGCCGTTGGATCCAAAATACATCTGATAGGCCTTCATTAGCAAAGCCCACCGCCAAAGCTCGACCTACCAACCTCCAGATAGCTTCTCCGGCAACCGCGATTGAAAAAGCAATCACCGACCAGAGAGATGAGAGGAGAGAGGAGAGAGCTCCTCGGGACATTTTTTTTTTGTATTCGATTAGTTTTACCACTTAACAAAGAATTGACGGTCAATGGCTAGAAAAATGGAAAGATGATAAAAAAAACAATAAAATTGTGAGGTGGGGTTCTAGAATATCATTTGGGGAACCTTAGAGGTTGAGGAAGGAGAAGAATATGTGCACTTTTATTATTTTATTTTATAAATAAAATTTAAAATAGAAAATGAATTTAAATAGTTTTTTACCCATGCTCAAACGATCCCGTAAAAGGCGTAAACACTAAACCCAATCGGAAACCGAAACATTAGCCCGGATTCTTCTCTATTAGTGCAACCCTAACATATATGAAATACCCTGGTTTAATTTACACAGGGAGGCCAATCGATTCCACAACAAGTGATGGGTTTCTCGCACCTCCCTGAAGACATATTGTCGAAGATCGTCAAAGATCACCTGCACTGCTTTTCCCAGCTCTTCCCCTTCTCCGCCGTCTGCAGATCCTGGAGATCCGCCGCCCGGCGAGATCACCGCCTCCGTCTACCTTGCCTCCTCGTATCCCCATTCACCCACCAAGACTACCACGAGTTCAAGCCGCTCGCCCAATTCCCCGCCGCCCTCAGGCAGCAGCCGGAGCAGTGGCGCGTCAGGATCCCGCTCGGTTTCCGCCACATCGTCCCCCGACGCGCGGCCGAGGCCGATTGGCGCGTGACCCTCGAAGACGAGTGGTACTACAGGCCGCGCAACAACCCCTGCGTCGCCACGAAACGCGGGTGGGTCCTCGTCATCCAGCCCAGAGCCCGCGAACCGCTGCCCGAACCGGTCAAACCCTACCTCCTCAACCCGATCACCAGAGAATTCATCGCCCTCCCCCTCCTCCGCACCAAAGAAGACGGCGCCGCCATCACCCTGGGAGAAGTGAAAAGAGCCGTCATCACCTCCTCCCCCGACGACTGCGGCTGCCACGTCATCATCGCGTTCGGGCTCGGTGAGCTGGCATGGTGCGAGGTCGCGGCCGGCCGAGGGCAGGACTGGAAATTCACAAGCCTGTCTGGCGTCCCGTGGATCGCGGACGCCACCTACTTCGGGGGCAAGCTCTACCTCGTGGAACACTACTCGGTCCACGTGTTCGACAAACTACCAACCGGCCACGTCACCATCCCTTTCTCCCCAGCGATGCGCGACTTTCGCTCGTACGCCCACGAGACCTCCGCCTACCTGTCCCGCCTAAACGACGACCAGCTCCTCGTCGTACTACGTCGTTTCAGGAGAGAGCCGGAAGAATGGTTCCACGATTTCCGGGCGTACAAGCTGCTGCTGCGGATGCCTGGTTATGAGTGGGAGGAAGTGAGGAGCTTGGAGGGGCACGCACTGTTCCTGAGCTACTCACACGAGTCGATTTGCGTCCGTGTTGCGCCCGACTACTGCAACGACGTCGTCGCCGGCGTCAGAGAGGATCGTATCTACTTCGCGTTTTCTCACGACTACGGCTTTCAAGGTTCGGATGATTATGACTCCGATGTGTCCCGCAATGACTGTGGCGTGTTCAATCTTTCCGATCAAAGAATGGAGAGTTACGCTTGTGGGCCGCTTCGCGACCACGACTATTACTGGTTCCTCCCTGTGCCATGGTAATCAACTTAATCATAGTTAACTTAGTTTCTCTCGAAGATTGCACATTAGGGCTGTCCATTTGGTTTTGGTTTTTTGGTTTTAACCAAAACCAAACCAATTGGAAAGCTAATGATTTCAGTTTTTTGGTTTTAAACCAATAAGCAACTTAATGGTTTTGGTTTGGTTAAAACCAAAAAACCACTAGAAACCATTAAGAAACCAATAAGAATAAAATTATTTATCAACAATTTTTTTATTTTTTTGTTTCTTTTGACACGCATGCCAACCAATAATTTGTAATGGTTATTTACCATTATTATTGTTTGCGCCTAGAAAGTGCCAGGCGTTTTAAGTAAGGTCAGTGAGGAATCCGCCGACTTCTTGAGATGTGGGAGTATCCGTTGCGTGGTAACTGCCGCCTTCTGCAAAGAAAGGTCCCGAGGCGTAGCCCGGGGACGCCCTCCAATGCCTAAGTCAGTAGTATTCTGTGGTGGTAGTCAGTATCAATAGAACGAAAGAAATATAGAGAGAGAATGGTTTAATAGAGAGAGAGAATAGTTTTTTGAGAGAGAGAATCCTCGGCCCCTCTTAAATGTGGCGGTTATCCCTTATTTATAGCCTCCCCTGACAACCTGTCAGATTCAATA
This sequence comes from Linum tenue, assembly GCA_946122785.1. Taxonomy (NCBI): domain Eukaryota; kingdom Viridiplantae; phylum Streptophyta; class Magnoliopsida; order Malpighiales; family Linaceae; genus Linum; species Linum tenue. The sequence goes on from CAMGYJ010000006.1 coordinate 71,496,018, forward strand.
CCTCGTACTTGTTTCCCCGGTGGCACGTCTGCGGCGCCTTCTTAGTGCCTCGTCAGCATTTGGGCCCAACCTACTCACGCTTGGGCCTCCTTTCGGCCTTTTCCCCTTTTGGGTCCTTTCGGCCTTTTCCCCTTTTGGGTCATTCCCAATACCCATGGGCCTTGATTTAGATGATGGTCCCTTTTGGCCCAACATTTGTCCCGCAGGCGGGTAAAGCCCCCGGGTTTGGGCGGCTGGTTTTTTATTCCTATGGCGGGATCATCCTCTAAATCAAGGACCCGCCCAGGTAAGCTTCCCCCCGGGCGACCAATCGGGGGCAAACCGCCCCGGACACGCCCCGCCCTCGTCGCCACGTGTCGGGCGACACGAGCTTTCACGGACCCCGGGGTCCTCGTTGATATGATGACGCTATATAGCCCTCTCTAGGGTTAGCGAACCGTCACCTCTGGATATCGCGCCCTCATTTAAAAGTCACTCAGACGATCAATCGAAGGTATTTTCTCTTTCTCCTCATTCTTGTGCTCTAATTCTCTCGGTTTTTCAGTCGGTGATTCTGCCAATTCTCCTCCCATTGTCGCCGTTGTTGCAGCGAGCTTTGTTCTTCACCGACTTCCCGCGTCTGCTTCCTGTTTGGTGGTTCCGACCATGGCCGGAGAAGATGGATCGTCGCTCCCCCTTCCCTCTGCTGGTTCTGGGTCTTCTCCCAGCCGAAGAAAGAGTGGTGCCGGCGCCGCCGCCGCCGAATCTGTTCCTTCCGGCAACGACGCCGCCGCCGCGTCGGCGACCCCCGTTCTGGCCATCAATTTAGAGTCGTCGGACACGGTGACGGACCCGATAACCGCCGCTGCTCAAGGTATGCTTCATTTGAACGATTTTTCACCCTTCAGTACGTTCGGTCTTGACTGGGATTTTAGCGGGGTAGATTTTGATTTCGGTGGGTCTTGGTCCGACGATGGTCGATATTTGTTGGGTAGATTTGAGGATGGGTCATATGAATTGACCGATGTTGCTTTGGGTGTGAGCGTAGAAAATGTAGCACCTAGGGGAGACGCTTCCGCCATGGGGGATAACTTGGCAAGTTTTGATGACGTCTCCGTAGCGAGCGTGAGTTCCGATGAGGATCTTAGTATTGATGACCCAACTTCTCCCGAGCGGCCTTCCGAGTCTTCCATTGACCTCTCGGAGGACCTATCAGACCAGAGCTATCCGGCCGTGACGGATAACACCTATCATATACGCTTGCATGAGCATATGTGGGGGAAGCGGGAAGTTCCAGCTCGCGCATTTGATCGAGGACCTGACAGATACAGCAAGCTGACGCCTACGACGGTCCTCACCCGCCTTAGAAACCATCAGCTCCCCGCCGACTGGAAGTATGCCGCCCCGTCCCCGACCTCTCGAGCCGGCACATGCCCGAAGGGATGGATCACCATCTATACTGAGCAGCTAAAGTTGGGCTTGCGTTTCCCCCTCGATCCCCTAATCACCCAAACCCTCTTGTGCCTGAATTGTACGCTCGGACGGTTGTCGCCCACCATTATTTTCCACGCCTGCGCTTACAAGTTGGCGTGTAAGAGACTCGGGGTCGAACCATCCTTTGCCGCCTTCCGCTTTATTTATGGCCTTAGGCGTGTTTCCAACGTCTGGTCTTTCGGTAGGCGGGATAAAGCATATGGCTTTGTAACCGGGACCCCCAAACTTGATAAGGCCTGGTTTAAAGATTTTTTCTATGCCAAGCCTACTTCGCAATGGTATTCGGGTGACAAGGAGCCTCGCACGGGTTACGCCTACGGCCGGAAAGAGAACTGGGACGCCAAGCTTTGGACATTGGATTCTCAGAGGGACCATGCCGCTCGGCTCGCTGACTTTTCTCCCTTTAACTTGAAGCTGGGGGGAAATGATTCTGTGAGGTCAATTCTGGGTGAACTCTTTGGAGATGGTCAGTAGCACCATTGCCACGCCTTCCATTTATATCTTTATACTTGTATTCTATATTTCTAACTCTCCTTTTGCAGCCATGCACTTTGGGAACGTGGCGATGATGGCGAGGCCTCCGAGGCGGGGAAAACTTGCCGCTTCCAAGACCGGTGCATCTGCTAGCGGCTCTGCGCCTCCCAAGGCGATTGTTCCTCTGAATAAGCCTCCCACCCCCGTTGTGCAAACCACGCTCGCAAGCGGGGCGGGCGGGTTAATGACCGTGCAAGCCAGCTCTGAGCAAGGCCGCAAGACTCGGGATTCGGGGAAACGGGCGGCCGAAACTCCTGCTGGTGAGCCCGATGATGGTCGCAAGAAGCCGAAGGCGACATCGCTGACCGAGACAGTAGACTTCTCTCCCCATTCCTCCCTCCGAGAGGACTGCGCTCGCCGGATGCTTCATGAGTTGTCCGGTAAGCTTATTGTCCCGCCTGAGTACACAGAGGAGGAAGACCCTTCCACCAGACACTGGGTTGGAACCGCTGCCCGTTTCCTTCTTGCGGTAAGTACATTTTACTTGGAATCTTTTGCTTATTGACTTCCTTCTCTATCACCGTAACGAAAATTACTTTGCGCGCAGGCTGGCGTTGGTTTGTCCCAAATTGGGATGACCAACGAGAAGCTCCATAAGGCGAGCTTGCGCGGGGAGGTGGAGGCGGAGAAGCTGCGAAAGAGGATAGGAGAGTTGGAGGCGGAGTCTATCAAGGGACGAACTGCATTGCGAGCGGAGATGAAGACTGAGTTGGAGAAGGAATTCACCGCAACTACCAAGGAACTCCGCGCGGATCTGTCTCGTGGAATTCAGAAAGTGAATAGCCTGATGGCCGACAAGGAAGGTTTGGAGGCGGAAGTGACCCGTTTGCGCGACCGTGTGGGCGAGTTGGAGAAAGACCAGACAGAAAGTGTGCTTAGGCACAAAACTGAGGTTGAACTTGCCGCCAAGTCAGCGGTGGCGTCCTATCTGCTATCCCCCGCCTTCCGTAAGATTGATGACGCCAAGCGCTCCAAGGCAATTTCTGACACGGTTGCTGCTATCCGCCATCTGTTCCGCCGTGAGCACCCGTATCTGGCGTGGGATACCGATGCTGTGTGGGATGCGGTGGTGGACTGGGGAAAAGCTGAAGGTGACGTCAACTCGGAGGAGGTGGTATCAGAGGATGCGGGAGGTGATGCGGCAAGTTCCCGTGGCGTAAACAATCCTTAAGCCATTGCATTCATCCTTTTGCTTTTGGGGTCGTGTATGTTTTCGACCATGACAATCATATGTACTAAGTATTTTTCCGCTTCTCAAACAATGGCTGCTCTAATGCGGTTTCTTCGAATTTATAACTTCTCCCTTTTCCCTTCTATCGGATGTCCTTACCATGCTGTCCTTTTATTCTTCCTATTTGGGGGGTGTCGTGGTGTATCATCCTGATTTGCATGCGTAATTTTCACGGGCGTCGACGTAATCTGATTTATTTTTGTGGGATCCCGCTCTGCCTTCGTGGTGCCGTGTTGTGAGCGAGTCCGCGCCCCTCAGGGCGGGTCGCGGGCGGGTTATTCTGCTTCGTGGTAGCGTTTTATGAATAACCCATGTCCCGGGACGCGTTATGTGGGATCTCGCTCTGCCTTCGTGGTGGCGTGTTATGAGCGAGACCGCGCCCCTCAGGGCGGGCCGCGGGCGGGTTATTCTGCTTCGTGGTAGCGTTTTATGAATAACCCATGTCCCGGGGCGCGTTTTTTGTGGGATCCCGCTCTGCCTTCGTGGTGGCGTGTTATGAGCGAGTCCGCGCCCCTCAGGGCGGGCCGCGGGCGGGTTATTCTGCTTCGTGGTAGCGTTTTATGAATAACCCATGCCCCGGGGCGCGTTTTTTGTGGGATCCCGCTCTGCCTTCGTGGTGGCGTGTTATGAGCGAGTCCGCGCCCCTCAGGGCGGGCCGCAGGCGGGTTATTCTGCTTCGTGGTAGCGTTTTATGAATAACCCATGTCCCGGGGCGCGTTTTTTGTGGGATCCCGCTCTGCCTTCGTGGTGGCGTGTTATGAGCGAGTCCGCGCCCCTCAGGGCGGGCCGCGGGCGGGTTATTCTGCTTCGTGGTAGCGTTTTATGAATAACCCATGTCCCGGGACGCGTTTTTGTGGAACCTCGCTCTGCCTTCGTGGTGGCGTGTTATGAGAGAGTCCGCGCCCCTCAGGGCTGGCCGCGGGCGGGTTATTCTGCTTCGTGGTAGCGTATTATGAATAACCCATCTCCCGGGGCGCGTTTTTTGTGGGATCCCGCTCTGCCTTCGTGGTGGCGTGTTATGAGCGAGTCCGCGCCCCTCAGGGCGGGCCGCGGGCGGGTTATTCTGCTTCGTGGTAGCGTTTTATGAATAACCCATGTCCCGGGGCGCGTTTTTTGTGGGATCCCGCTCTGCCTTCGTGGTGGCGTGTTATGAGCGAGTCCGCGCCCCTCAGGGCGGGCCGCGGGCGGGTTATTCTGCTTCGTGGTAGCGTTTTATGAATAACCCATGTCCCGGGGCGCGTTTTTTGTGGGATCCCGCTCTGCCTTCGTGGTGGCGTGTTATGAGCGAGTCTTGGGAGTGGAGAGCTGAAAAGACGTTTGCATTGAAAATTTCCAAACTAAGGTTACATTTACTCCGCCGAGTAATACTTGCGCAAGTGTAGCGCATTCCAAGTCTTGCTTATAGCTTCTCCGCCCATGGTAGCGAGCTTGTAAGTACTCGGACCGATTTTGTCGCTTATCAGATACGGTCCCTCCCAATTTGCCGCCAACTTCCCATGTCTCTCCTTCTCCCGTTTCTCGAACATTCTCTTGAGTACCATGTCGCCCTCTTCAAGGGGTCGAGCGCGGACCTTGGTATTGTACGCCTTCGCCACTTTCTCTTTCTCAGTTATTATGCGCTCTAAAGCCGCCTCCCGCCTTGTTTCCGTCATGTTCAGCTGGTGTAGGAGATTGGCATGATTTTCCTCTGGGTTGTAGGCGCGGATGCGGAGCGTTGGGAACTGTACCTCCGTCGGGACAACCGCCTCGCATCCGTATGTGAGAGCGAACGGTGTTTCCCCTGTTGCCGTTTTGTGTGTGGTCCTATGAGCCCACAGGATATGTGGCAGTTCCGTCGTCCAAGTGCCCTTTGCTTCACCCAGTCTTCTCTTTAGGCCTCGCAAGATTAGTTTGTTAGAAGACTCCACTTGCCCATTTGCTTGCGGGAACGCTACCGAAGCCAGGCTGATCGTTATTCCATGTTCTAGGCAGAACTTCTCAAACGGGCGGCAGTCGAACTGCGCTCCGTGATCCGTGACAATCGTTTCGGGAATCCCGAAGCGTATCAAGATGTTATTGAAGAGGAATTTCTGTATTCTGGCACTGGTAATCGTCTCCAGGGGTTCAGCCTCTATCCACTTGGTAAAGTAGTCGACGGCTACTACCAAGTACTTCTTTCCAAGTGGGGCATTTGGGAAAGGTCCCAGGAGGTCTAGTCCCCATTTTGCAAAAGGCCATGGGCTTATGATTCCCTTCATTTCGGAAGCGGGAGCATGATGTTTGTCTGCGTGCGCTTGGCAAGCGTGACATTCTCGCACCATTTTCAGTGCGTCCTTCTTGACCGTGGGCCAATAGTACCCCTGTAAGAGTACCGCTCTTTCCAGACTCCGCGGCCCGAGGTGGGTGGCGCACGTTCCCATGTGTATTGTCTTTAGCGCCTCCTCTGATTCCTCCCTCCCTAAACACTTTAAGTATGCCCCTGTGAAAGAGCGTTTGAACAGCTCACCCCCCACCACGGTGTATCGCGTGGCCTTCCGCCGTAAGGCTTTGGCGGCCGCCGCCTCATCCGGGACTTCATCTTTCTCCAGGAAACCCAGCAGTTGACTTCTCCAATCCTCACAGTTGCCACCCTCCGCATCCGTTATGACAGCTACTTCCTTCGTTACCGTGACTTGTCTTTCCCCCTCGAAGTCCATTGCGGTGGCCAGCTTGGATAACGCATCAGCGTGTGCGTTCCCCTCCCGCCTTATGTGTTCCAACGTTCATTCCTCCATTTGTGCCAGTTCCCCTTGAGCTTTTCCGGCCAGCCTTGCTAACTCCTCCTCCTTAATTTCGAAGTTTCCATTAATTTGACCCACCACAAGTGACGAGTCAGAATAAATCTTTACCTTCTTGGCTCCCATTTCCATGATCAGCTTTACCCCGTTTATTAACGCTTCGTATTCAGCGACGTTGTTAGTCTTCAGGGCGTTAAAACGCATGGCCACCTCATGAACCACTCCGTCGGGGGTTTCTATGACGATCCCCGCTCCCGCACCTCTTTTGCCCGCAGCTCCGTCTACCAACAGCTTCCACGCTTCGAATTCTCTATTGGTGCCCTCATCAGTGGTGAAGCCCTCGACAACAAAGTCGGCCAAAACTTGGGCCTTGATTGCTGGTCTGGGAGCGTAGGAGATGTCGTGCTCACTCAACTCCACCGCCCACTTTGTCATTCTTCCGGAGGCGTCCATCCCTTGTAGTATTTTCTTGAGCGGTAAGTTGGATAGGACAGTAATAGGGTGGCTCTGAAAGTAGGGTCGCAATTTCCGCGCCGTCATTGCCACCGCTAGGACCGCCTTTTCAACCACCAAATACCTTGTTTCCGCTGGAAGTAACGCTTTGCTCACATAGTATATAGGTTGGTCCTTGCCATCCTCCGCTCTTCTTACAAGCACTGAGCTCACCGCCTGATGGGACACCGCTAGGTATAGGAATAAACGCTCTCCGTTAATAGGGGCGCTCAACACGGGGGGAGACGACAGTTGTTCTTTGAGGCGCATGAAAGCCTGATCACACTCCTCGCTCCATTTGAACTTAGTGGTTGATTTTTTTAGGACCTGAAAAAATGGGGAGCACTTGTCCGCTGAGCGGGGTATAAACCGGCTGAGGGCTGCCATCTTTCCGTTGAAAGCTTGTATCTCCTTGATCGTTTTCGGGGCCTTGAGTTGTAGTATTGCCTCGATTTGTTTCGGATTGGCCTCAATTCCCCGCTTCGTGATTAGAAACCCTAGAAACTTTCCCGCCTCCGCGCCAAACACGCATTTTGTGGGATTTAGGCGCAACCCATGCTTCCGCATATTCGAAAACGTCTCCCTCAAGTCTTGTAAGTGGGTTCCCGCCTCCTTACTTTTCACCAGCACGTCATCTACATAAGCCTCCACGTTCCGCCCTATCTGGTTGCGTAGCACCGCATCCACCATCCTTTGATATGTCGCACCCGCATTCTTCAAACCAAAGGGCATGACTACCCAGCAGTAGTTTCCCGTGGCTGTCATGAAGGCGGTTTTCTCTTGATCCTCTTCAGCAAGGCTGATCTGGTGATATCCCGAAAACATGTCCAGGAAGCTTAGCATGGAGTGATTGGCAGTGGCATCGATGAGTCGGTCAATCCTGGGGAGCGGGTACGCGTCTTTGGGGCATGCGCTATTCAGGCTGGTGAAGTCGACACACATGCGCCATAATCCCGAGCTTTTCTTCACAAACACTGGGTTGGCCAGCCATGTTGGGTATCGGACCTCCTTGATGAAACCCGCCTTGAGAAGTTTTTGTATTTCCTCTTCTAGTGCCATTTGCTTCTCGACAGATATGTTTCTCCGCTTCTGCTTTACGGGGCGTACATTTGGCTTCACTGCAAGGTGGTGCTCTGCGAGTTCGCGAGGCACGCCTGGCATATCCTCCGGTCCCCAAGCGAAAAGATCGGAGAATTCCCGCAAAAGGAGCAGCATGCTTGCAGCCAAGTCAGGGTTTAGGTGGGCTGATATACGCACGGTCTTTTCCGGCTCGCTCTCTATTAGTGGTACAGCTGCATCCCCATCTAACGCCTCCGGCCGGGGATGGTCGTTTCTCGTATCCACCAAGTCTACATCCAGTTGTTTTATGGTGGCTTGGTAGCATTCCCGAGCTTGTTGTGTGTTTCCCTTCACGCATCCCACTCCGCTTCCCACCGTAAACTTCAGCCTTTGATGACATGTGGACGCCACTGCCCCGAACGTGGCGAGGAAGCCACGCCCCAGTATGGCATTGTATGCTGATGGACAGTCCGCCACATAGAACTCCATCGCTTTAGTCTTGGTTACGCCTCCCTCGCCAATTGTTACGCGTAGCGTGACTACGCCTAAGACCTTTATCTTGGATCCGGAGAAGCCTACCAGCTGTGTGGTGGAAGGCTTGAGGTCCTCAACCCCTTTCTTCATACTCTTGAGGGTCGAAAAGAACAGAATGTCGGCTGAGCTTCCGTTATCAATAAGCGTTTTGGTGACCTTGTACTTTCCCGTGCGGAAGGATATAACTAGCGGATCCTCTGAGGCGTCAGAAGTGGCCAGTTCGGACGCATGGAACACCACCTCCGCGGTGTGCGCGTTTGCTACAGTTAGGCACGGAACTCCCTCATCAGGATTTCGGGGTCGCTTCCTTCCTCCGGAGATGGTTATTATTTCCAAGTCGTCTTCGTCCAAACGTGGCTGCCTCCTCGGGGGTGGTGCGTCAGGTGGCGACGGAAGCCTCCCCCTTTCCCTCCGATCACGGGACCTTGACCTTCTGGGCGATCTCGATCTCCTCCCTCGGGACCGGGACCGCGGTCTTCTTGGAGATCTGCTCCGATGCCGCCTCAAAGACGGCGATCTGGTCCTTTCTTGTTTCTTTGCCTCCAGCCTGCTTCGTAAGTCGCCGGGCGCTAGGTTTGCAAGGCTCAATTGAAAATCTCGACAGTCTGCGGTGTTATGTGAAGTTCTTTGGTGCCAATCGCACCACCTTCTGAATACAGGGGCGTCGGGCCGCCTCTGCGCTTCGGGACGTGATCTTTCCTCTTGTTGCCTTTGGGGCGGGACCTCGTTCCTGCTTCGCTCTGTGGCATAGACTTCCTTTTTGTTTTCGCCTGCCCTCCCTTTCGCCTTGTAACTATGCCGCTCCGGTGTCCGTCCTCGCCGAGGAGGGGATCGGTTCCCTTTCCGCGTCTCTCTTCCTCTTCCTCCCCGTTCGGCGGGGGTTAAAGCGTCTTCTAGCGTTATTGCCCGCCTTACCAAGTTGTCTAAATCTGGCCACGTCTTGATATCCTGTTCTTTTTTGATCAGCGCTCTCTGAAGCTCTTTGCTCTTCGTCGCCATCCTTAGGCTCCCCGCCGCTACGTTCGGTGTCACGCCTTGTATTTCGCAAGCGATGGTATTCCACCTATCGTAGAAGTTAGTCAAAGTTTCCCCTTCCCCTTGCGTGCAATTAATAAGCGCAGTGACAGTGAGGCGCCTCCGAATTTGAGAGGCGAACTTGGATGTGAAGAGGGTCGCAAACTGCTCGAAATTGTCGATGATTCCCTCGGGGAGGGAGGTGTACCATGTCCTGCACCGCCCTCCGAAGGTGATGGGGAATGCCTTGCATAAATCTGCGTCCGTGGCGTTGATCAGCTGCATCTTCATGGTGAACGAGCTAAGATGATCGTGCGGGTCCGTATCCCCGTTGTAAGTCGGGAGGCCCAACGACGAGAAGTTTGGGGGGACCGGATTTCGGAACAACTTCTTTGAAAGCGGGTTGTGCAATATACTGGGCCCTTTGTTCTTCCCGCTTCCTTTCCCGAAGCTTGTTTGTAGGTGCTCCTCTAGGAAGCTCAAGTCAGTTTCCGGCCTTTCCTCTTCGGTCTCTTCGTCTTCCGAATCTTCTATTTCTACCGCCTTTTTCTTCCCTTTGTCCCGTGGCGTCGCGGACGGTCCCGGCTCTTCTTCCCGCCTTACACTCTCCTTTATTAGGGAGAGTATTTGACTTATACTTCCCCGCATCTGTGCGATCTGCTCCCCCTGACTCTTCACCCGATCCTCCAGCTCTATCTCCTCCTCGACATTGGGCGACAAACCTCGAAGCGTGCTTCGTTCGATCACCTCCTTCATGGGAGTGATGGAGTCCCCTGACATCTCAAGAAGTTGTAGAAGTCTCAACTGGCCCCACGGTGGGCGCCAAATTGTTTGCGCCTAGAAAGTGCCAGGCGTTTTAAGTAAGGTCAGTGAGGAATCCGCCGACTTCTTGAGATGTGGGAGTATCCGTTGCATGGTAACTGCCGCCTTCTGCAAAGAAAGGTCCCGAGGCGTAGCCCGGGGACGCCCTCCAATGCCTAAGTCAGTAGTATTCTGTGGTGGTAGTCAGTATCAATAGAACGAAAGAAATATAGAGAGAGAATGGTTTAATAGAGAGAGAGAATAGTTTTTTGAGAGAGAGAATCCTCGGCCCCTCTTAAATGTGGCGGTTATCCCTTATTTATAGCCTCCCCTGACAACCTGTCAGATTCAATACCTCGTACTTGTTTCCCCGGTGGCACGTCTGCTGCGCCTTCTTAGTGCCTCGTCAGCATTTGGGCCCAACCTACTCACGCTTGGGCCTCCTTTCGGCCTTTTCCCCTTTTGGGTCCTTTCGGCCTTTTCCCCTTTTGGGTCATTCCCAATACCCATGGGCCTTGATTTAGATGATGGTCCCTTTTGGCCCAACAATTATGACGTTTATTCATTAAAAAGGAGGGAAATATGAATAAATATGAGTGTATGAGTACATGTTGGTTTTTTGGTTAACCAAAACCATTAAGGCCCTTATTGGTTTTTGGTTGACCAATAAGGACCTTAATGGTTTTTGGTTGACCAATAAGGACCTTAATGGTTTTGCTTTTGGTTTTTGGGATTTGGTTTTTGGTTTTTGGTTTTTCATATTTAATGGTTTGGTTAACCAAACCAAACCAAATTGACAGCCCTATTGCACATGCTTTGGGTTAGTGAATTGCGGGCTGGGGTTCACCCATTAGGGGTTAGGGTATAATATCATGCCCCAAACTCCGGTTAATTCATTGTCTAAATAGCAAAACTCAACGGGCGTACGGTAGGCTAAGGTACGCCCGGGCGCACGCTAGCCTTTGCCATATATATATATATATATATATATATATATATATCATGTGCTTAAATAGAATTTTAACACGTGAACATAATTAGGGGCAAACATGTTTTTGACATAATGTCGCAAGAAATAGTTGATTTCAATAATTCGAGTTATTATGACCAACTGGTTTATGATATGGTATCGGAGTTTGTTTGACGAAGTAGTTCTCGTGCGTTCGAATCTCCGCCATTTTTAAAAGTTGCGATATATATCTAAGCAAAAGATATGTGACGGGTCGTCTGTCTGTGCATATTTCAAATGCATGAGTTGGGTGAGTGGCAGGAATATCTCTAGAAAACACAAGACAATGGAGGAAGTATTTGGGTGGACATCAACCAAGAAGATTGGTAAGATTAACCGGAGCAAAAATGGAAATGTACCGGTCGTGGAGGAAGGGTGGACATTAGCCAAGACGAAGACCCAAAAGAATCAATATCAACATATCAGCGATGGTAAAAATAATAATGCTATAGCCTGCCGCCATGCCAACAAATTCCAAGCTTTATTTTTAGCTGAAGATGAAGATGAGAGCCATAGGAAGCTCTAGCCAGGGGCGGATACTAAAATTTGGGGAAACGATTATCCAACTTCCGATAATAGTTTCGTATGGGTATACAAAATATAATTGGTAATCCGGGACACCCTAACATTTGAAAAAATAATTATCCTACCCTCGATAATAGTTTGTTTATGATTAACAAAATATAAGTGGTAGTCCGTGTTATTCCAACCTAGGACACTACTATTATCAAACATATTCTAATTATGTTGCTACTCATTTGTTATTCTATTTTAAACATCATGCAACAGTAAAACGCTATTTCTTTATCCCCAACTATTTCAATACCTAATAATTAAACTACGTACACGCTACCCTTAATTTTGAATTGATTTTATGGTTACATGGCAAGTGTTGAAAGAGTCTTTTCTACTTCGAGCTACATTATGAACAAGGTTAGAAATCGAATATGTGATAAGTTCGTGAAATATTGTCTAGTAGGATATGTAGATTTTTTTTAACAGTGCAGACATGGAGTTTATTTATATTATTTTTTCAAAATATGAAAACACATCATGAATTTTAATAAAAAATTTATACAAGTATGATATTTTTAATATACGAATTATTTAATTTATTATTTAATTAAATTTAATTTTTAAGAGGACACCTCTGTGAAAATTTTCTGAATCCGCCACTGGCTCTAGCTAGGGTTGAGGGTTATCTTCTTGATTTGTTCATTCAACTGCTTTGTTATGCATAGCTCTGGATGGATAGATTCATTGGAATTGTAAGCAGCTTCAGTAGTTGAGAGGAACAAAGAGAAGATAAGGGCTGGAGCTACATGTGTAATCATAAAAAAAAAAAAAGATGGCAGAAAGGCACCTCAACAGGCCTGAAAACTTTCACTGGCCTGTCCCCCCAACCTTATTTGTTTGGCTGGTTCAAATGTCAATTGACCATCATGATCTGTCCGGTGAGTTGAATTTCGTCTTGACCATTGGTCGTCCGTGTGTTTTTGTTGGGAATTATAACTAAATTGTCATTTATTACGGACAATAATTATCAATTTTAGGACTAACTTTCTGAAATCAGAGCAAAGATACACCAATTACGAGAAACAATCATTCAACTGAAATACCTCAACTCATCATATTAATCATATGGAACCCTAGGATAGGCTAGTCCAAACAACAATTAGGAGTTTAGCTACTAATAGTCATATGGAGAAAAACATGATTACAAAGAAGAAACAGAACATGTGGTAGATATATCTTCGTTGAATCGAGATTCAGTCCAACCTTTTTAGTATTCTAGCTTCGAGAATCGGGTTTTCCACCTTCTTCTCTATAAGTTTTCTGATCAGAGCCGTCAGTTTTCTTTGTAGAACCCAAGAGTTTTGTTGTGTTGGTGAAGATGGTGGTGCACAGTGTTCAAGAAGACGCGCCTAGGCGCGATTAGGCGCTGGGCATGGAGGAAACGTGGAGTATTGGGCTGGGTGACTTACCTGGACGCAGAAAACGCGGAATCGCGCAGTAAAACGCCTAGGCGGCGATTAGTCGCTGGGAATCACGTTTCCCATATGTCGGCGACGCCTAGGGTAGGAAATAAAGGGGAAGCTGTTCTCCTTTAACCAAAACCCTTCATTTGACATTTCCAGCAAAAAAGAGAGCAGCCGCCGCAACGAGCAACCAGCGCCCTCCTCAACGCGATAGATCAGCCGCGCCGTCAGACTCGCCGCCATCCTCGCCACCGTCCTCGCCGCCAGACTCGCCGTCGACCAGCACCGTTCTCGCTTCGTCCTCGCCGGCTCGCCGCCATACTCTCCATCGACCAGCGCTGTTCTAGCCTTCGCCCTCGCCGATCGTTCTCGCCTTCGTCCTCGTCGGTCATCCTCGCCTTCTCTCGCCGGTCGCCATCATCAATAAACCACAGCGGGTCGGCAGCCAGGTGAGACAGTGAGAAATGTCGAATGATTTGGGATTTATTCTTCTGTCATATGTGGTGGGCAGAGTTGCTTTGTTTAATTTTTTTTTGCTTTTCTTCTCCACTACGCGTGTACCAAACTTGTTTGGATGTTTTGAGAATTGAGAATGAATTGATATATATGTGGTGGGCAGAATGGTGTGGGCAGAATGGTGTGGGAATGGATTGATATATATTATATATATATATATAGAGGCAGAATGGTTTGACTCTCAATTTTGTTTGTTTGCTTATCTTTATGGCTTATCTTTACATTTGTCATGTTTTATTAGGTTTGTTTCCTTCTATGTGAGAACTTGAATGATTGTTATCTTGGATATTGTCAGTTGCAGAACTGCAAATCAGTGAACTTATGATTGTTATGTTTGATCTTGCATGCTAAACTTTAATATCTATCACATTTTTTTTTTCGACGTTTAATCTCGCATAGGCAGCGACTAATCGGCCTGGGCGCTGGGCGGTGCCTCCTCGCCTAGATGGCGCCCAACGTCTTCTTGAACATTGGTGGTGCAACTCCGTCAATCTGCTCTCAGGTCCACCACTTTTCACCACCGGTTCACTGTTCGCCATTTCCTGAAGCATGACTATGCTATATTTTTTTTGTAAGTGTAAAGGTTTTGCTTGTTGTTTTCAAGAATCGACAACTCAAATCCTCCAGTTTGTGCTTTGGTTCGCCAGTTTTCACTGTCGATTTTAGCAGAGTGCAGAACCGAGCAATTCCTCCTCGCGTACGACATCCGAATTTACTTCCTTGTGGTTCTACGCTAGACAGCCAGACTCGCTATCAATCGATTGTGGGTTCGAACATTGGTATCACCTGCTCATCTTTGCTTCAAAAGGCTATCAACCGCCGCTACTGTTGTCATACCCATCTATTTATTCATTGTTGTCATGTATAATCAGGATTCCAGCCATGTGATGTGATCCAAGGGAACAAGGAAAAAAAGAAAGCAAAACGCTGAAACAGAAAGATTGTAACTACCACAGACAGACTCCTGTTAGCTACCCTTCTGTAATAATCCTGACAGAGCCAGAGTCCTGACTAGGCAACTTTCTTTCCGTTCAAGTTAGCAATTATCAACTGATTGCAGAGTTCCATAACTTCAGGGCAAGCAAACTTGAGCAGGTAGAACATCCTCATCCATGATGGCTCCGTCAGGTACCGATCCCCACGACATACACCGTTCACGATCGCTTTGGCGCAGGTTCCTGGGGTTTCAGGTGGTATGAACTTCACAAAAGGCTGCCATTACAGATCGTTAATTAGTTTATCAGAACCATCACGACAGGCGAGCAACATACTAAATAGATTAAGGGGTTGTTTTTTTTTGGCTTTCTACTGTTGAGTTACCTCAGCTTGGACTTCTTCAGCTTCGGTCATTTCGGAAGTGATTAAACCAGGAGTGACGATGGTGATCCCGATTTCTGAACCGACTTCAACTCTCAGTCCCTCAAACAAGCTTATCATTGCCGACTTGCTCGCCTGTTACCACCACAACATCCCAAAATGGAGTAGTCAATTCTGTCACTGATCAAATGGAACATTCCAGAGTAGTGCTAGTACTTCACTTACACTGTAGAAACCCATCTTAGGGGAAGCCATACGCCCTGAAACAGAGGAAATTGCTACAATCTTTCCTCTGGTTCTCCTCAAATGCGGCACGGCGAATTGGGTACAATATGCAGCACCCCAGAAGTTGATGTTCTGTTGGAAGACAAGATCCTCAGGTCAGGTGTAGAACACATTAACAATGTCCTAATGTATCATTATTGAAGGAAATTCGAGGGGATATATAGATACCATAAGGTTTTGAAACTCAGAAACAGGGGTGCAATCCTCGAACCAGGAGAGCTTGGTAATCCCAGCATTGTTCACCAAGTGATCCACTACAGCATTAAAGGGTATATGATTCCACATACCCAAAACAAAAAAAAAGAGGAATCAAATTGAAGTATCCATGGCTTCTACTTACATCTCCCAAAGTGATCAACAGTTTCCTGAATAAGCTTTCTGCAGTCCTCAAACTTGGAAACATCGGTCCTGATGAAGATGACATCCGGCGAACCCAACTGCCTGGCTTTCGCCGCGACACACTGGAGACGATCTTCTCTCCTGGCTGCTATGGCCAATCGTGCCCTTCTCCTCGCGTATTCGTACGTTAGGTGCTGCACAAATTGAGAAAACGTAACCCACATCACCCAATTCAGCCCACATCACCAAAACTGCAATTTTTTCTCGAAAAGGAACGAACCTCGCCGATTCCAGATGAAGCGCCGGTGATCACCACGACTTTACCCGACACATTCTCGTACCATAACGTTCGTTTGACGACGAAATGAAAAGCCCTGAACGCAAATAACCAGGGTAACATCACAAATACCGTAAGCCAAACCAGAGGAGGTAATGCGATGTTCAGGATCCTCTGATACACATCCATGGTGGCGGCTCGGCAGGTTCCGCCAAAGGAGAGCAAATTGAAGGGGGAGAAGACAGAAAACAACAATTCGAGGAAATTATCCCATCTTATAATGGAGATAAAAACCCTCCACGCAATTTGGAAGGACGGAATGTAGGGCGATGGAAATCAGCTCACGCAAAGACACTAGCCAGGTTGGAGGGTTTTCATTTCATTCTTTTATCGCCCCCCCATCCGAGAAAGATGGCTGAAGGATTGTGTTTTCCCCCAATAATGTATGCATATGAAGGGAGATCAGAATTGAAAAGTTTGTTAGGTGCAAGGGGCTTACTGAAAGAAGCCAATCTATGGAGATCGATCGAGTGGGGGAACGGAAAGAACAACATTTGGAATGACAAATGGATTCTTTAAGGTAATCTGCTAGAGCGAAGGCTCCATGGTGCAAGATGACAAAAGTATAGCTAGTCGTATCTATCGAGTTCATGACCTCAGAATTATTCAGGTTACGAGTTGAGTTCTACGAGTCGTCGAGTTGAGATAGATTGTGAGTTTCACAAGCTGAATAAAAATTATCTCAAACTCAGCTTGTTAGTAAATAAGCCGATCAAGTTTAGAATGAGTTTTTTTTCTCTCGAGTCGAGCACCGAGCTGCACGAGAGCAATTTGTCTCATTTGCAACCCTAGATAGAGCAGCTCAACAATTTCAATGTATGTATTAAGCATTAATTTGGATGTTAAGATTCTAATTTAGCGGTTCTATGAAAATGTATGTGTATGTGGTAATTGATCGTTCTTTTTTCTTCTTATTATTTGCCTATTATAGCTTCTTTTTCCTATTAAAACGGTTTAGAATTCATGAGAGAGAAGAGATCTAAAATCATAATAAATCACAAGAACAATTGGTGCTAAAATCTTTTTTTTTTTTGACAAAAGATAATCATATATTGGTGTTAAAATCTTAGCAACACACTATAAGAAAAATGTTTATATATTTGTGACGTATATAAACAATTTTTAGAGAAAATTAAGATATTTTGTCAAACTTTTCTCTCATGGTCTCCCGTCTTCCTAACCTAATACATTCTTTGACTTAAAATTCAGACGTGATTTAATATAAGCTATTCTTAACTTAATATTTTTGTTACAGTTTTAGAAGAATAACATACTAGAGATGTGTTAGCTTATAACCTTTTTAACTTCTTTCGACAAATATTTGTGGAAAAAACTGGATGTATGTTGAATCAAATCAAATTGCATTTCTTTGAAATCTAAATAACATCAATGTATTTTAATACTTTGTTACCTCAAACTTTTGTTATAATTTTTATGTAGTTACATTATATTTTTGTGGTGTAAGTAACATGTTGCATTTTTTTGGGTTGGGGTCTTACTTAAAAGTAACAAAATGTAGGTATGAAATATAAATTTCTAATAATGATTTATTTTGAAAATTTCATCTCTCTCACAAATTGACAAACCTCTTAGGAGACCAAAGAGAAATGTTCAACAAATCATCAATCTCTATCAATACAAGTTTGAGTTATTTTATATAACTGTGCATATGCAGTTACAAGAGCTTAACAATCTCTTTCACGAGGGCTAACACTGGATAGCGTGTTGCATGCTTAAATTAAGAAGATTTATTCATGACTTTGACAAGGAGAAGTTGGTGAAACTTGCTATCTTTTATCCTAATGAGTTCTTCAAAGATGTTATTTTACATCTTGACATTCATCAACTAGATGTTCATAAATTTGATATGAAGACAACTGAGAGGTTTGCAAGAATGAAGTGAATTGCAGAGCTTTCTAGAGAAACAGATGCTTCAAGAAAACATAAAGTGTTATTCATTAGTCTGTCGACTTTTGAAATTGACATTGTTGTTTTCTGTTGCCACGACAAGTGTTGTAAGAACATTTTCTGCAATGAACAACATGAAGAACACACTTCGAAATATGATGAGTGACGAAATCCATGGGCGGAGGAAGGGTAATTTTCCCTTGTCCCTGGACATGGGTAAATTTTGGGACGGTAAAAAATAACCCCACATATGTTTGAACTGAGAATAAACTCAACACCTACAAGGTTATATCGATAAGTTTATTTGCTTCTGAAATTAGTTTTGATACTACCAGTTGCAACTCCGAACGTAAAAAGAGCATTTTTAGATTGATATATTAATAACAAGTTTCGAAGTCGAATTGATGATCAGTTTGTTAACGATTGTTTAGTGAGATACATCGAAAGAGGCTCACTTAAGAGTGTAAACAATTAATGTATATTTTAATTCTTTCATAATATGAAAACTCGTCGTGGTTGTTTATGCAAACAATAATTGTATTAATTGCTTCTTTATCTATTAATGAATTATTTGGATATTATTAATTTTAATTTTAATTATTAAATATTTATATTTTGAAAAAACAATAGGGGTAGTTCTGAATCCCACCTCCGCCTCTGACAAAATAATAAACGATTTTTTGATTGGTTACACCAAGAGACATCCTTGATAGCTTGGATGACGAATGTATATATATTAGACATTTTTTCATATTATGAAAATACGTTGTGAATAATTGTAAAAAAAAACATAATTTATGTTATGTATGTTTCATTGTTGAACCTCACATGTACGACCGATCGAGGAACCAATAATCAAAGCTGTTAGAATGAAGAGCAACGATCGAATTACATCATATCAACTGATCCCAATGATCACACTGTATTACGTACGTAAGCTGGCAATCAGCTGCTGCCGCAGAGCTTCCATGGCGGCGCCATTTCCATCCTGCTCCTCCGAGCCATCATCATTACAATACCCGCATTCGTCATCGTCGGACATTGAGAAAAGCGCTTAAAATTTGTTGTTGCGGCAACGGACCATGACATCAGCAGCATCATTACTATCATCATGTTGGTGTTGATCATTCTTCTTCTTCCTGGGTAATGCCTCCGTTAGAAGTGGCGGTACACTTCCACTTCCATTATTCTTACAGTCATTATTAGCTTCTCGATGCTTATTCCTACACATGTACGTATAGATCGATCGAGTTGTAACGAAGAAGAATACGAACAAGAGATTACTCTAGTGGTATTTCGACCAACAAGTAAACCTATATCACCCGAAATAGTTAGCAAAAAACAAGTAACTAGCTAGTTTTTAATTACCATGGCACAGGGAGGAAATCAAAACAGTTGCGATGATGATCTTGTTCATCATCGAAAATCTCGAGCTTGCGATCGGAGAGATGGAAGACGCCGGACGAAAAAGAGGCAGGGTCTTAGCCACGGCGGAAGTCCTCAATATGGACGAAGTAGATACGACCGTCTTTTACCCCGTTATGGTCGGACGCAGGGAGGCAAATCGACTGATGTTGAGACTGTTGCTGTTTGAAGAACTGTTCTGAATTCGAATCCAGATTGGAGAAGGAAAAGAAGAGTTCTGGGCGCTTGTTTCAAGTATGGCTGCAAACGAGCCGAGTTAAGGAAGCTGGTTGGGACACTTTTTCGTAATTCAATGTTTGCCTTTTTGTTTTATTGTCTTTTCGTAATTCAAGCTCTGATACCAAAAATTTCAGCGTAAAAAATATGAGCTTGATAGAATCAAATTTTTCCTTGACGACAAAAAAGTCTTTGCTATTTTGTCTTTCATTCTCACATCTTTCATTTTTAAAAGGTCTCATTCTTTCTTTGTTTCCTATTCTTTTCATGTTATGATCCAAAAACATCTTTTTCAAATTTCATAAAAAATCTTGTGTTCCCTTATTTCCTTCGATGAATATTAGTTCTGATTCTATAGTTATTTTGTTATACTTGGTTTTATCTATTTTCTAGTTTCTGTTTTATTTTGTTTAGACTCGTTATTATGTCGGTGATTAGTTCAGTTTTAGATACGGCTTCTTCCAATGTTTCTGAATTTCCGATACACATTTGTTCTTCTACAATATCTGATACAAAGTGAGATAACTCTAATGTAACCGTATTTATGTCGTTTACTGATGTAAGGTCTATTGCGTCTATTCCTTCTATTAATTTATTTATATAATGAGTGTTTGGCATCTTTATAATTTTTCACTCATTTCTACGATCAGTTCTTGTAACTTTTTTATTTCACTAGTATTATCATTTTGATGAAGTATAGTTATATTTTTTTATTTCCTTGTTTTCTTCTTTCTCCTTTTCCTTCTGCTTATCGGTTAGTCTCATGGAAGAACTTCTTCCATCTACACTTATTCTTGGATAATCATAATTGATTGTATTACTTTTAGAGGAGATTTGAACAAATCTTCTATGGTAATGGCATCCTTGTCCTTAAATGCTAGACTATGATGACTATTGGTTAAAGCATAGTTTGTCTGGTATGTTACTGAAAATGGTTTACTATTTTCTTTCATGAGATTTTTCCTTTTGAATTCATACTTTATAATAATAGAAGAGTCAAGATTCCCATCTGTTAAACTAATTCCTTGTTATAAATTAATATCGAATTTGATTATTCCTACTCCTAGATTTCCCTTTCCTTTTGCAATGATACTTTCTTCTCTATTGATGAGTCGATCATGGGTCCCAAACCAGCGGCGGAAAAAGAAAGAATTGAATCTCTAGAAGCAAACCTGGAGGCGCTGCAGGCGGCGATCCAAACCGGGATTCATGACGACGTCCGTCGAGTGGAAGGTTCTGTTGCGGAGCTGGGAGGTTCGGTTGCTGAGCTGGGCGGCCGACTCCAAGCCTTGGAGACTCACTCGGCTGCCACTCAAGCTAGCCTAGACGAAATCCTTCGTATAGTGCAACAGCCACGACGCGAAGCGTCCGACGCCGACCGCTCTTCGGCAGCGTCAAGCCTGCAATTCCATCAAGGTGAAAGACGAGTGGATCACCCTGAGGATGAAAGGGATGACCGTCGTGAGGAGCGACGGGAGGAACAACGTTATGGACGGGAAGATCGTCGTGCTTTCAATGGGCGCTACGAGCGCTGGGAAGACCCCCACCACCATGGACGGTACGATCGTCGCGAGGAATCACATCGAGCCTTGTTTCCTGCTCGCTATACGAAGCTGGAGTTTCCTCGATTCGCAGGTAACGATCCTACCGAATGGTTCACAAGAGTTGATCAATTTTTCGAGTACCAGAATGTGGAGGAAGACCAAAAAGTCTCGTTGGCGTCTTACCATCTGGAGGGAGAAGCCAACCAATGGTGGCGTTGGCTGCAGAAATCATATGTTCAAGACGGCACCATCGTCACCTGGGAACTGTTTTCGAGTGAATTATGGACTCGTTTCGGCCCGGTAGACGAGGATGACGCCGATGAGGCACTCTCGCGGATTCGACAGACCGGAAACCTTCGTGATTATCAAAAGGAGTTCGAGCGGTTGGGAAATAAAGTGCATGGCTGGACTCAAAAGGCTCTCATCAGGGCTTTCATGGGTGGCTTGCAACCAGAAATTTCAGAAACTCTCCGCCTTTTTCGTCCCGATTCCTTGAAGGAGGCCATTCGGCTAGCTCCAATTCGGGACGAACAACTGTGACTCATGAAGCCTCCCGCTAAGCTGGCTCCACGAGCAGGAATTGTTGGAGGAAACCGTCAGTATGAGGATCCCCCCACCTCCGCGGCCTCGCACTCAACCGACTCGTCGAATTCCATGGGAAGAGCAGCTAAGGCGGCGTGCTGCCGGCCTATGTTTCAACTGCGATGAAAAATTTGCTCCCGGCCACCGTTGTAAGCGGCCGGCGTTACTCCTTTGTGATGGGGCCGATGAGGAAGAAGATGAAGAGGAGGAACCAGAGATCTCTTTACATGCTCTGAATGGGGTTAGCACGACCCGAACAATGAGGCTATGGGCCGAGATGGGCTTGAGCTCGGGCCCACTGATGGTACTAGTCGATAGTGGATCGACACACAACTTTGTGGCCTCGAGAATTGCGGCCCGGTACAAGCTGCCAGTGACTCACGTGAAGAGCTTTGATGTGAAGATTTCAAATGGGGAGCCTCTCCCATGCAAATCACGACATGACCATGTTCCACTCGCCATGCAAGGAATGGAATTCACCCTTTCTCTCTATGCCCTTGATGTAGTTGGAGTTGACGTTGTGTTGGGGGTACAGTGGCTGGCGTCACTAGGAAATGTCCTTTGTAATTGGCAGGAGCTAACTATGGAGTTCGATTGGCAAGGACAACGACGAAAGCTCGTCGGCCTGGTACCTCGGGTGCAGGCTGCGGAATCTTTCGAAAGCCTCGTCAAAGACATGCGGCAAGGGTCCCTCACAGCCCTTTGTGTTCCCGTGAACCATGAAGTACCACTCCAACAAATTTCAGAGGAAGTTCGGGATATCATTCGTGAGTTTGAAGATCTATTCGAGGAACCAACGACTCTGCCACCTCATCGAACCATCACCCATCGAATTCAGCTTAAGGAAGGTACAGAGGCAGTAAACGTTCGTCCATATCGGACGCCTACTTTCAGAAGGAAGAGATTGAGGCTCAAGTTAATAAAATGTTACATGATGGTATCATTCGTTCGAGCACGAGTCCATTTTCATCACCCGTACTATTGGTGAAGAAGAAGGACGGGACTTGGAGGTTTTGTACCGATTATCGATCCCTGAATGCAACAACGATAAAAGATCGGTTTCCAATCCCAACTGTGGAGGACATGCTGAACGAATTGCACGGAGCTTCGTACTTCACGAAGCTCGACCTACGAGCTGGCTATCATCAAGTAAGGATGCATACAGAAGACGTGGCCAAAACAGCATTTCGAACCCACAATGGCCATTACGAGTATCTCGTTATGCCCTTTGGGCTATGCAATGCCCCGTCCACGTTTCAAGCATTGATGAACGAGGTATTCCGTCCCCATCTACGCAAATTTGTTCTCGTATTGTTCGACGATATCTTGGTATATAGTAAGGATCAGGATACCCACTTGGAGCATCTACGTCAGGTATTTCTCATACTTCGACAACACAAATTCTTTGTGAAATTCTCCAAGTGTGCCATCTGCTTGCATGAGCTAGAATATTTGGGGCACATTATTACCGCTGGGGGTGTCAAAGTCGACCCTGCCAAGATTGAAGCCATGGTACGATGGCCACAACCCACCAATGTGACCGAGTTAAGGGGATTCCTAGGTCTTACGGGGTACTATCGCAAATTTGTTCGTAATTATGGACTGATTGCTAGGCCATTAACCCACTTGCTAAAAAAGGGTCAATTCGCATGGACTTCGGAAGCTACGACAGCCTTCGAAGCTCTAAAGTCGGCAATGACGTCCACCCCGACACTAGCCATGCCAGATTTTTCCAAACCGTTCGTTATTGAGACCGATGCTTCCGGGCAAGGGTTGGGTGCGGTCTTAATGCAAGAATAACTGCGGCCATTAAACTTTGGCGACCATATCTCCTTGGCCGTAAGTTTTTTATACGAACGGACCAAAGAAGTTTGCGATTCCTCCTAGAGCAAAGGATCACGACGCCGGAACAACAAAAGTGGGTCAGCAAACTCCTAGGCTATGATTATGAAATCATTTACAAACCTGGGCGAGAGAACCAAGCTGCAGATGCACTCTCCCGTCGACCTGTACCACCAGAGGACACCAGTGATAAGCTTCCACCAGCTTTGGGCTTCACGCCAGTAAGCTCGCCCAACTTGGCAATTGGGCCGGAAAAGCAATTGGGCCCAAATGATTCAACCCACCCCATGCCTACCCTTCATCCTAACGAGACATAAACTCTTTCCGCAGCTGCCGTAGGGGATAATGATGGAATTTTGGGTAATTCTCCATAGGATAATTCACAAGTCACCCTAGATAATTCATGGTCAATATCCTACCCATTTACGAACCCAGGGGAGGCTCTACAAAAAGCTGTCGTCGAGGACCCCTATGTACTAGAAATCATCGCAAAAGCCAACTCTCAAAATCCCGGGCGCTACACAGTGAAAGGAGGCATGGCTCTTTATGACGATCGAGTGGTCCTCTCCCCAGACTCCCCGTTGGTGACACAGCTGCTGAAGGAATGCCATGCCACGCCTACCGGCGGGCACTCCGGAGTTCGACGGACCTACAAGCGTCTCGTTTCTCAGTTTTTCTGGCCGCACATGTTGGAGTCGGTGAAAAGATTTGTTGGCAGCTGTAACGTATGTCAACAGGCCAAATCCCTCTCGCTGGCACCTGCAGGGCTTCTACAGCCGCTGTCCATCCCAAAACTTATATGGGAGGAGTTTTTGATGGACTTCATTGACGGCTTACCTTCATCGGCGGGAAAGACAGTCATTTTGGTGGTTGTTGACCGTTTGTCCAAAGCGGCCCACTTCATTGGAATGTCTCACCCCTATTCGGCAAAGTCGGTCGCCGACGCCTTCATCAATGGAGTTGTCAAGATTCACGGCATTCCTCGATCGATTGTAAGTGACCGTGATCCCGTCTTTGTGAGTAACTTTTGGCGGGAGCTTTTCAGGTTATCGGGAACCACACTGGCCATGTCGTCATCATACCATCCACAAACAGATGGGCAAACCGAGGTAGTCAATCGAAGCCTTGAGCAATACCTCCGATGCTTCACCCACCAACAGCCCCGTCGTTGGATGACTTACCTGCCATGGGCTGAGTTTTGGTACAACACGACGTACCATCGTTCAATAGGAACTACACCATTTCAAGAAGTTTACGGTCGATTGCCTCCAACAATTCCTTTCTACACCAAGGATGGGACTGCCGTCCAGGCCGTGGATCACGCACTGCTCGACCGCAATGAGGTGTTACAAGACCTGAAGATCAATCTCCAAAACACCCAGACTCGCATGAAACAGCAGGCGGATGCCGGCCGTAGAGAAGATACGTTCGAGGTGGGAGATATGGTGTATTTGCGCCTGCACCCATATCATCAGCACTCCGTTTACCGACGTGCTTCACAGAAGCTGGCTGCGAGATACCATGGTCCCTACCGCATCACCGAACGCATCGGGCAAGTGGCTTATCGGGTTGGGTTACCCGCTGGCTCTCGAGTCCACCCGGTCTTTCACGTCTCGCTTCTCCGTCGTTGCACTACACCCGATGCTCCAATCAATACGACCATTCCACCAATTGCTGATGATGGCTCCCTCGAGCTCGTCCCCGAGTCCATCCTCGACACTCGCTGGCTGCGTCACGGCAATAATTTCATCGAAGAATCGTTGGTGAAATGGGGAGGCCTACCGAAGGAAGACGCCACCTGGGAAGTTACCTCTGAGCTGTTTGATCGCTTTGATGAAGCGAGCCTTGGGGACAAGGCAATTCTTCCTGATGGGGGCAATGATGGGCCAAAGGGACGTAGGGCCCCATGCAATAGCCATGCAGAAAGTGTTGGCCCAAAACGTGGCTAAAGGAAGGCCTTGCAAGTTTCGTAGCTGTTGCCGACGTAGTGATAGGATTTCCAAGATTTTGTTTGTTTTCAGGATTTGGTTTGTTCAGTTTGTTTTCGTAGTCGGCAGGATCTTTTCTTATGAGATTAGGCGTAGGGAGATCAACTTAGGTGATTCTCCAAATCGTAGGAGATCAGAGACTCAATCTTGTGAGCTCGATCGTTAGGAATTTCTCCTCTATATAAAGAGGATTGAACTCAATAAGAAGGCAGGAGATTATTAAGGAAAATATCGTAGTACCAAACTGGCCGGTTCTCGCCGTAAGAAGAACGCCATTACACCTTTGATTACCAAATTCCAACATAATAGATTGGTAGTAGGATCACCTGCCTTTTTTTCTATTGGTCGGTATTAGGGCGCTGCTGCTTTGGTTTCCTTTCCCCTTCCTGGCGCCTGTTGTAGCTGTACATGGTCTGTCGGACTGGCCTTCCATCATTCGGATCTTAGTGTTTAATGGTGATGCACTTTTCTGCTTCTGTTGGTTCTTCTGTCTCTTTTCTTTCTTTGTTTTTGGTTTGTTGTGTGATTGTATGAGATGAACAGGAGGAAGTGGGAAAGGTTTTTTGGAACTTCTACTTCCTAAATTTTTTTATGTTCTGTGTGTGCTCGTGAGCAAGAAGAGGAAGAAGAAGCAAGTCTATGTATGAAGAAGAAAGTGTAAAGGACATTTTTGTTCTCTTCTGTGTTTGTTTGTCTCTGGTGTGATGGTGTTGATTGTTGAAACTTGAAAGAAGAGAGAAGTGGATTTTTCTGTGTATTCTGTCTTTTTGTCGAGAAACGGAAAGAAGGTTGTGTATGTTTTTCAGTGTCTCTTTCTCTCGTATGTTTTGCCAGTGGAGAAGAAGAAGAAGAGTCGGAAGAGAAGAATGCCCTCTCCCATTGCAAGTGTCCAAATGGCTCTTTTTATAGAAAGAGGCTGCTTAGGCAGCAAGCATGCTACAGTATCCATTTTGGTATGACCGAGTTTGGGTCATTGGTTGGACCAGGCTTGGGTTTTGGGCCACATTAGTCATGGGTTAGGTCAGAACAGTCCAACGGGTCAGTTTGGTCAGCTTTGACTTTTGTAGACAGTTGACTCTTTACTCGGGCTTTGACTTGAGCTTAATTTCTTTTATTTATACAACTTTAATGGTCATTTATGTAACAACTTTGTAGTAATGTATTTGTACATGTAATTGGAATTTATTTTAATAAGATTGTTATTTTATTTATCTTTACCTTTAATGTTCTAAAGTTGAGTCCAATCCTCACTAGACCCACCGTCTTAAGAAAACGATCAAACTCATATGATAACAAAATGAAGTCCATGTCTCGCTCGTCTAATCAAAGCAAAAGAAGTCAACTCTCATCATCAAATCGTATCGATCAAGATTTGCTATTGCTTAATCTCGTCAAGTTATGGCGACCACGACCAATCTCGAGCACTATCAATATGTTTTAGCTTGAAAATTATTTAAGACTCTCTATTGCAAATCTTCAATAAAAACTAAATTTTATTTAAGTAAAAAGATTTTAACCCGGACAAATAGTGGTGTCTATACTATCCATGTATATTTTACCTATGAACAAAAAACAAAATACCACAATAGCGTGAATTGACCATGAACATTGATATAAATAAGCATTTAGTCACAGATAAAATGGTGGTATTAAAAAGTCAAATATCCCCCAAAATAAAGTAACAAAACCCTTACCCTATGAAGTGTAGTTAGTAAATGCTCCGCTTAATATATGTATATATGTGCATACATATTTTATCCTTTAAAACTTCCATATCCATATTATTGTCAAGCCATTTTAATATTTTTCTGTTCATTTAATGTCTCTCGTAACACGTATAAAATCCATATTTAATGAATTAAATAGTTAATTTAACTATTATTTAACTATTAAATTATTTTTTAGATATTTATTTTTTATATTTTATAACGGCTAACCTATTATTGAACATACAATGAGCTTAAAGACAAAGTAAAATATCATATCGAACCTAGGCCTGGATCATGGGACAAAACAGGGACAAAAACCGACGGTTTAGCCCATTCACCGCTAGTTTTAAAATCCAACGGCTCTCTTTCCTATCTCGAAGCTACAACACCAAAATTTCTAATTCAATCGCTCGCGAGAATTTCTAATTCAGTCGTCCGCGCGCTCGCTCTCTCTTGCTCAACTCTCACTTCGAATTGTAATTCATGTCCCTGACGTTCATCAGCTACCCTCTTTCGGATTCTCTCCAGTCAAATTGCCCTCGCAAGAAGTAACTCCGCTGAAACCGAAGGCTACCTGATCTCCGCAAACAGGTATTATGTAATGGGTTCTTTGATGGGATTCTTCGATATGCAAAAGAGCTTTGGCGTTCATTGAAAAAGATAGGATTCAGATTACTTTACATTGGGTGTTGTTAGTGTTAGAAATCGAACAGAAAATTTAGGGTTACCGATCTGGCTGAGTCGCGGACTAGGTCGCTCTCTTTAAGACGTTCGCGGCACTGCCTCGTTATTCGCACAGCAGACTATCAGTCGGTCGCCTCCAGGATAAAACATCCATTCTGATTTGTTGCTCATCGATTTTGTGCGAAAACTGGAGCTCTATGAACTCACTCTCTCTCGTGTTTCTGCTCTTCTGAGGTGTGTTTAGAGGGTCTGAGGCGTCTCCTATTTATAGTAGCAGAAAACCCAGAATATTCCCTCTTTCTTTGGGAATAAGTCGTATTTTAATTAGGGAGATAATTACTCCCATAATTAAAATATAATCTATTAAGACAATTATTCCTAATTATCTCCATAGTATTCCTTTTATTAATATCCATCTTATTTAAGTATTATGGGAAAATACTGGATAATTAATTAGGAATTTCATTTATAGCTTTTCAAAGCTATTCATCCCAACAGTTAGTTTTCTTGCTTTATCTATTCTAGGTTTATGGGTTTCCTTCTCCACTTAACTCTTTCCCTTTTTACTCATTTAGGGTTTCTGGGTTTCCACTTAGTGATGGATAATCACGATTCCAGGATTACCGTGCTAAAATTGGTGGAGGTAGCTAAAAGAATAGATAATTACCAGAAACGAAAATGTGAAGTTTTCCTCAACAAAAGGGAGGAGAAGAGTTGCCAGATTAAGAGAATTCTCAAGAGTGGATTCGAGGACGGGGAGCCTTTCCCAGTGGAGTCCGCAGAGGATATGCAGGTAGCGATCCACCTGCACAAGGAAAATATTTCACGAAGGATCGTTCTTTACTCGGGCTTTGACTTGAGCTTAATTTCTTTTATTTATACAACTTTAATGGTTATTTATGTAACAACTTTGTGGTAATGTATTTGTACATGTAATTGGAATTTCTTTTATTTTAATAAGATTGTTATTTTATTTATCTTTATCTTTAATGTTTCAAAGTTGAGTCCAATCCTCACTAGCCCCACCGTCTTAAGAAAACGATCAAACTCATACGATAACAAAATGAAGTCCATGTCTCGCTCGTCTAATCAAAGCAAAAGAAGTCAACTCTCATCATCGAATCGTATCGATCAAGATTTGCTATTGCTTAATCTCATCAAGATATGGCGACCACGACCAATCTCGAGCACTATCAATATGTTTTAGCTTGAAAATCATTCAAGACTCGCTATTGCAAATCTTCAATAAAAACTAAATTTTATTTAAGTAAAAAGATTTTAACCCGGACAAAAAGTGGTGTCTATACTATCCATGTATATTTTACCTATGAACAAAAAACAAAATACCACAATAGCGTGAATTGACCATGAACATTGATATAAATAAGCATTTAGTCATAGATAAAATGGTGGTATTAAAAAGTCAAATATTCCCCAAAATAAAGTAACAAAACTCTTACCCTATGAAGTATAGTTAGTAAATGCTCCAAGTCAAATATTCCCCAAAATAAAGTAACAAAACTCTTACCCTATGAAGTATAGTTAGTAAATGCTCCGTTTAATATATGTATATATGTGCATACATATTTTATCCTTTAAAACTTCCATATCCATATTATTGTCAAGCCATTTTAATATTTTTCTGTTCATTTAATGTCTCTCGTAACACATATAAAATCCATATTTAATGAATTAAATTGTTAATTTAACTATTATTTAACTATTAAATTATTTTTTAGATATTTATTTTTTATATTTTATAATGGCTAACCTATTATTGAACATACAATAAGCTTAAAGACAAAGTAAAATATCATATCGAACCTAGGCCTGGATAATGGGACAAAACAGGGACAAAAACCGACGGTTTGGCCCATTCACCGCTAGTTTTAAAATCCAACGGCTCTCTTTCCTATCTGGAAGCTGCAACACCAAAATTTCAAATTCAATCGCTCGCGAGAATTTCTAATTCAGTCGTCCGCGCGCTCGCTCTCTCTTGCTCAACTCTCACTTCGAATTGTAATTCCTGTCCCCGACGTTCATCAGCTACCCTCTTTCGGATTCTCTCCAGTCAAATTGCCCTCGCAAGAAGTAACTCCACTGAAACCGAAGGCTACCTGATCTCCGCAAACAGGTATTATGTTATGGGTTCTTTGATGGGATTCTTCGATATGAAAAAGAGCTTTGGTGTTCATTGAAAAAGATAGGATTCAGATTGCTTTACATTGGGTGTTGTTAGTGTTAGAAACCGAACAGAAAATTTAGGGTTACCGATCTGGCTGAGTCGCGGACTAGGTTGCTCTCTTTAAGACGTTCGCGGCACTGCCTCGTTATTCGCACATCAGACTATCAGCCGGTTGCCTCCAGGATAAAACAACCATTCTGATTTGTTGCTCATCGGTTTTGTGCGAAAACCGGAGCTCTATGAACTCACTCTCTCTCGTGTTTCTGCTCTTCTGATGTGTGTTTAGAGGGTCTGGGGCGTCTCCTATTTATAGGAGCAGAAAACCCAGAATATTCCCTCTTTCTTTGGGAATAAGTCATATTTTAATTAGCGAGATAATTACTCCCATAATTAAACTATAATCTATTAAGATAATTATTCCTAATTATCTCCATAATATTCCTTTTATTAATTATCCATCTTATTTAAGTATTATGGGAAAATAGTGGATAATTAATTAGGAATTTCATTTATAGCTTTTCAAAGCTATTCATCCCAACAACCCCCCACTTGAATAGTTTTGAAACTATCTCTGAGCATCAACAGTTCCATAAGATCGGGCATAACTAAGGTATCGCGAAGATTTGAACCTTAGCGTAGTGGTTACACTTCCGATTTCATAAGGGTGACTCGTAGTCTTGAACCCTATCTCAGACAATGTAGCACACCAGATCTTTTCATTGAGTGATATTCTCTCATATGCCGTGCGTTTATGGCCATGCACATTACCCCGGTTTAGTGAACGCTCTAGCAACTTTGTGCCTCGAAAGTTCCATAGGGAGCGGCCCCACTCCCACATTCACATAGGTGAGTCTATCCGAAGTACCCCCAAAGTAAAGTACTTCACTCCACATAGAGTATAGATCTCATTAAGAGTTTAACTCAACCTCTAAGGCTTTGGGATTCATGCTTCACTATGCATGAACTTTTCGCATACTACTCATGACTTGTTATTACCCATTGAACCCATTTCTTGGGATCTCTAGTCTATTGGGTCGGGTTACCATCACTTGTAGTCCGTGGTTCGGTAGGCATAAGTCTCAAACCCTTGGCGGTACTTTGGACTTTCTCTCTAGATAATCATTTCGTCAAAGGATAAGCTAGATTCTGTTAGGATCTTACAGGATCCACCCTCATTACTCCTATCGTTAGGAGTTCTCTTACAGTACTGTGCTTACGACGAATTTGTCGTCTCTTTTCGTTCTAGAACCGGTTCCCTTCTTTAGTAATAGTTGCAGTGCTATCACAATGAATCAACTACTGGAGGGATCAGTCTTTCCCATAAGGGAATCTGTAGTAATGACCCTCTCAATCAACTTTTCTCTTTACTAGCCATTGCTAGCACTATCATTTCTGATTTCTTAGTTGATTGAGCCAGGGTCGTTTACTTCTTAGAATTCCAAGACACAAGTGATGTTTAAAACATGTCCACTGGATTCCTTGGAGTCTTCTATAGGGTATTCTCGTCCGCATCAATATACCCTACCAATACAGTACGAAACCGTTGATAACTTATATCAAGGTCTACTGTTCTCTTAAGGTGTCTCATGACCCCTTTCAATAGCATTTCAATGCTTCATACTAGGACAATCAGTAAGCCTGTCAAATACTCCCACTAAATCGGGTCTCATGTTTACCAGCTGCCTCACGCAGACTGTCGATGCTAGTATATTCTAACTTCCTCAGTTTCTCACACTGTTTCAAGTGTTCTTTAATATTTACACTAGCATCATCAACCATTTATGCAGGCATACAACTTGTACTTCTTCTCGATCTTGACTATGTAGTTAAACTGATCTAGAGGAAATCTATTCATTGTCATAGTTACATGGATCTCCTAGCTTACATAAGCTTCATCGAGAACATTCAAAATTCTTAAACATGGGGTTTTCATATCAATGATATCATGAGTCTTTGTACCAAAGATCAACATGTCATTCATAGTGCACGTGTCATTCTTAAACTTGTACTAAATGCACTTGTCACTTTCATTAAAACCATGAGAGAGAACCAGTTTATTCATGCCATCGTATTAGAGTCTGTTTCAAATCTTACAATGATTTGTCTAACTATAGACTCCGTAAGCATGTTCAGGAACAACAACCCTATAGGTTGTCCCATGTAGATTTTCCTATCTAAATCACCATTCACAGAAACAGTTTGAACAATCCATCTGACACACAACACTAGCAATCAAAACATACATTGATGTTATTCTACATATGGTGAATAGATAACAAGAAAACTTACAAATTTTCCTTTTCGCCTAAAGCCTTAGCTATTAGGCGATCCTTATACTCATAAACTAAACCAATAGGTTTCACTTTTCTTTTAGGAATCCATTTATTACCTTGGCTTCATTGCCAGGAGGTAATTCTCAAAGATGCCATATATTACCCAAGGCTTGACAACCAAGAGGTAACTCTACAAGATTCTAAGTCTTACTAGACTAAACAATTTCCATTTCGTTAATAATGGATTCTCCCACAAATCTGCATCTTTATGGAACTTCGAACTTCTAGCAGACTTGTAGGATCTCTTCTTAGGGTGTAAATAACAAATTCATAATCAAAATCTTTCAATGATTTATGGTTCATTTGTCTCTTCTGAGTTCATACCCAGATTCATCACCCCCACTAGTTAGTTATCCATTATTTCTAATAGTAGGCAGGATATCACCCCCACTATTTTTTTAATATAAATGGAAATCTATTGGCATCAATGGATTTCACAAACTAATGAGTACTTCATTTCATAGGCTTATGTGTTTTACTATAGCTTAACCAATTAAAACACACTCGTATACTCTACTGGTAACCATATTTCACTCACTCCGGAGTACCACAAGTCCACAAACATAAACATGCAAAGAGTATTACGATAGATAACCAGGTTAACAATTAGAGCAATCAATAGAGCAATAAATCGTTTATTGCCTCTTCAATACGTTTACCCATAAAAATAAGATCTTTCGATTCTCATTCTCTAACCTCATGTTTATGGGTCATTTAGCTTGGATACAAAATTCGTATTTATCTCAAGCATTCAAGAAAAATATGGGAATATGACCTCTGATATTCTAATTCTTTACACGGACCCACATGCCACACAGAAGAATTCACTTAATCATTCCTTTCGTTTAGCATAGCTAACAAATTTTGAAATGTAAGATTCACTCCCACTTTCTCAGAACCATCGACAATAGTGGTGAGGACACTACCCAACAACACTTCGATACACCTCAGTGTATGATTGAGCTTAGCTCCTTTATCACACACATGCCTTGAGGCGCCAATATCCAACCATCATTCTTCAGAGTTACCATTATGGCCTACCTCTGTCATCACCTCAGTGATCAATACCACCAAATCCTCTTATTTACTCAAGTTTACACTAATAAGTTAACTTGTTCTTACACTTTCGTGTTATATGACCTAGTTTCTCGCAACTTTAGTAGAGAAACACATCGTCATTCTTAGAGGATTGGCACGCAATCTTATGGTTACCATGAAAGGTACCATTCTATTTGGTATGGATTTGGTTCAACTTGATGCTCTCATTCTTGAAACTTTAATGTTTCAGAGCAACCTCGGTGGTTCATCTGGTACTAACAACAGTACTTCTTACAATATCGTCACTATGGGCAATTAACCCATTCTATTCCGATATATTCTTCATATATATGCATGCATTTAAACAAAATCATTCTATTCCACAACATGTATTCTATTTATACTCTAACCATCGAGGTAATACATCTCAATGTCGACATATACATGCATCAATTCTAGTTTTACTTTCTCGCATTCATAAGGTTTACAAATACCATGCATAGAATTCGATGGAATAGATTCTTATTTATCATTCATTAATGACTCATTAACAAGAGAATTTCAGTTGTTACCTCTGCTCAAGAAGTCATTGCCTTATGTTCAAGCTCAACACGGTATACTCTCCTTGCTCTTTCCAGTTGCAACACCGTTTAGTGGCTGAGCTTACAACAGTAGAGCGCAGGCATTTAATTTCACGTGACATTACCGAGATAATCATTCTTCTCCGTCGTCCCAGTTGGCATCTTGTTTCTGGTGATACTTGAACAAGGGAAATTAAATGGACCTGAGGCATTCTTTTATTGACTTGGCCCGGGACGAAATTGAAAGGCAGATAAGGGAGCTAGCTTGCTATGGACCGAATTGCCTTGGGGCTTGGCCCATCCAATTCTCGCAAGATTGTTACTGGATTTTGTCTCTGATTTTGCAGAAGGAAGAAGAACTGACTCCGGTTTTCAAGGTATGAATACAAGTTGTGCACATTTCTTCAGATTTTTAAACTCCTCCACAAATCATTCGCGTTTGGTGATAGTTATGCCATCGTAAAGAACTGACAGCAAGAATAACTTAGATGAATATATGCACCAGATTTGCTATCTTCTCGAGTTCTGATTTTACATAGCGTTGATCAATGATTTGGAATTTTGGTCGCGTTCAGGAGTTGCATCCACCTTTGATAATGCTGCTGGTTCCTATCTGGAAAGCATTGTATTGTATGGCGCTATCCAGTTCACCATGGCGCTGCAGGCGTTGAGGTCAGTTGCTGAGAGGTACAGCGCAAGCAATGCCAGTGTTGCAGGTCATCATTCCCTGGGAGCTGGCTTTGCTCTCCAGATTGACAAGGCGTTGGCTAAAGAAGGCATATTTGTGGATGCTCGTCTCTTCAAGCCACCTTCTGTGATTCCTTATGCTGCTACTGCTGAAACAGTGGTTTGTTGGTACGAGTCGAGCGCGAGACTCAGGCTATTGTCCTCCTTCTTTTCGATCAGATTGAACTCTGAAAACCCTAATTTCGACTTTGACAAAACCAAGTGAAGGAAGATGAAGTGAATGAAAAATGAAATCGACGAGAAGGGAAGGAAACTTCTCTGTTTGAGTTTTGTTAAACCGACTGCGTTTTAGTCGATTGGTTTTGACACACGTTGGGCTTGTTCTGATGTCAGCCTGTTCAATATTTATTTAGCCCAAGACGCTCAGATGAAGCCCTGCATTTTGAAGACTGAATTACTTCTGCTTTTCCTTAACCCAATCGATCAAGAACATGTCTTCTTCACAAATCACACTCGCACAAGATCAAGAACACCAATAAGAACTGAAAATGAAAAGCACGAAAATAAGAACATAAACCCAGACACGATATTTTTACGTGGTATCCGGTGTTGAGCAAATGATGAACCCAACACCGACTAATCCACGGCCGAAGGACCTCTGATTTGAGACCTTCGACGTTGCACTAAGCTCTTGTGTTTCTGTTACAGCAATACAACATCAATCTCCCAGTGACTCCCTGCCACCTGATCAGAATCACACTCAAGACACTAGCTCCCTGTTGATGCCTCAATCTAACAATCAACTCTAGCTCTCTCCCCGACAGCCTTCTCCTTTTTCTTTCAAAACACAGACTATCTCCCTGACTCTGTTTTTTTTTTGAACTATTCAGTGAAAAAGGTGAAAACTCTGTTTCTCAATTCTTCTAACTTTATACTAATCTTCCTAGCCGTTAGCTCATCCCGATCTTGAGGAATCGATCTGATCTTGATTGATTGACAAGTCAATCTCGCTTGATTGAGAGGCCTTTCCTAAATTGCTTGCCGAGACAAAGTTTCCTTCTTTGGCCATTTCCTGCAGGCTTTACCAATTGACAAGCTTTCCCTCAACAATCTCCCCCTAAGCTTGTCAATGGCTCAATTCAGCAACCTGCACACACTCAACAAACAGTTGGTGTAGCCTGTCCAAGAATAACTGTTGTTGCACAAGCCACTTTATTCATAACATATGCACTTCCTTTATTCAAACATTACGAAAAACAAACACAACGATCACAGTTACTACCGACTCATGAATAAAACTACAGCCTTATTTCAGTCCTAGACGAAAACATGGATAGTACGAAAACATGGATAGTGCTCTCAATCAATTGCTATTTCTTAAAAAGGATGTTTCGGAGGGGAAACATAACGTGACACCCTGTCCTCGTCATCAGAGTTTGTGTCTGGACTTATCGGATCACTGATCTGATTTGTCTCATACACAAACTTTGGCAGCATCAGATCTTGTTCAAGTAGCAGCCTCCTCTTTGGACCACAACGAGCAGTAGCATCCTTTTTAAACGCAGCAGCAGCTGCATTGGCAAGAGATGATGAAGCAGCCAGTTGAAACTGACGGAGCGGGTTGCTGCTCACTCCCCCTGAGCCAGTGACTGGCTTACGGGGTCCAACCATAGCATCAATACGTTCGAGGACATGTTGGGGACGAAGTTCATCCAAAACATCACAGAGGAGAACCTTGTCACGTAAATTGATGCCTAGGCGATGCAGAAGCTGGGTAATTTGAGGACCAAAGGGCAGTGGTCCACCAAAATATCCTAAGCCAAACTTGATCATGTGATGAAACATGAGTGAAGCATAACTAATTTGATGACCAGCACGCGCATTGGAGAGGACCCAGAGGTCAGCACAATGAAGGAGATCAGTACTGGTCAACTCCCTTGGCAGAAACTAACGAGAGAGATAGAAGAACAAGACCTTGAGATCGTCAGGCAACCTGCCCGCTGCAAGTTGGGATGGAAACCAACGCCCAACATCGTGAGCCAGCGAGCGGAGAACCTCGTCGAATCGAAAGCCAAAGTTGAAGAACTCCCTATCTGTACCAGCTTGAGCACCAGAGTGTGGAAGATGAAGGACCGAGGCCAGAATGGCAGGAGTGACTTTGATCTCATAGTCATAGACTAGAGTGGTGAAGAAAGTTGGATCACTCCCAGGTCCGCACCTGAGATTGACATAGAAGAGGCGCACGGCCTCAGGGCATTGACTGAACCGCAGATTTTCAACCAGGGATTCCCACCCTAGGCGATGGAGATAAACAGGAATGTCCATCCCATACTTGGTAAAGGTGGAAGGATGAATGGAAAAGGATGGGTAAAGAGGTCGGTTGCGAAAGTTTCTGAGGTACCTAGAGTATGTCGCAGCATTGCGAAAACTCTGGTTTTTGAACAGGACAAGTGACTGCGACTGCACATTAGGGTTCACCATTATGATAGTTTGGAGAGAATAGGGCTAGATGTGACAGCAGATGAAGAGTTACTCTTGATTTATACACTTAGTGTGTGTAAAATGAAGTAACTTGAGAAGGGGAATATGGAAGGTGGAAAGTTTGTTTTGGTAAGTGTCAGTAACACTGAACATAGAAAGAATCCTCACGAAATCAAAGTGAATTAATTTCGTGCTGGGAAAACATTCCAAGTTCATTTCGAATTGCAAGAAATCTGTCAGCACTGAGCGGTTTGGTAAATATATCTGCCCACTGCATCTCAGTACTTATGAATTCTAAGTGAATCTTGCCATCATGAACAAGATCACGAATGAAATGATAACGAACTTCTATATGTTTTGTACGAGAATGTTGAATAGGATTCTTTGTCATGTTTATGGCACTAGTATTATCACAGAGAATGGGAAGAGATCCTACATCTAGACCATAATCCAGAAGTTGGTACTTCAACCATAACAATTGCGTGCACCCTAGTCCTGCTGCAATATACTCTGCTTCTGCAGTGGATAGAGCAACAGAACTCTGTTTTTTGCTAGCCCAAGAGACTAAGGAAGTGCCAAGGAAGTGGCACGTTCCTGAAGTACTCTTCCTGTCAATCACACAACCAGCATAATCCGAGTCACTGTAGCCTAACAATTCAAGACTAGACTCACTTGAATACCACAATCCAAGTGATGCAGTGCCCACAAGATATCGAAAGATTCTTTTTACTGCGGTTAAATGACTTACTTTCGGATTAGCTTGGAATCTAGCACACACACATACACTGTACATTATATCTGGCCTGCTTGCAGTCAAATAAAGTAGTGATCCAATCATGCCAGGTACAGTTTATCACTTACAGGTTCCCCAGACTGATCATCTAGTGACAATTTGACTGTTGAGCCCATTGGTGTTACAGCTGATTTAATGTTTTTTAGATCAAAGCGTTCTAACATGTTATTTAAGTACTTAGTTTGACTGATAAATGTTCCTTTGTCTGTTTGGTGAACCTGTAATCCTAAGAAACAGTTCAATTCTCCCATTAAGCTCATCTCAAAGGCTCCTTTCATTACCGATTCAAATTCTCTACACAGTCTTTGACACGATGATCCAAAAATTATGTCATCAACGTATACCTGAACTAATATAGTATGACCATTTACACTCTTAATAAATAGAGTCTTGTCCACAGACCCTTGTCGAAATCCATCATCAATTAGAAAATTACTTAACTTATCATACCAAGCTCTAGGAGCTTGTTTTAATCCATACAAAGCTTTGTTTAATTTGTAGACATGATTTGGAAATTTATGATTTTCAAAGCCAGGGGGTTGAGCTACATATACTTCTTCTTTCAGAATTCCATTAAGAAATGCACTCTTAACATCCATTTGATAAAGTTTGAATTTTTTAGAAGCTGCAAAGGCACACAATAACCTGATTGCTTCTAGTCTGGCAACAGGAGCAAAAGACTCATCAAAGTCTATTCCTTCCTCCTGATCATATCCTTGAGCTACAAGTCTAGATTTGTTTTTAGTTATGTCTCCAATTTCGTCTGTTTTATTTTTGTATACCCACTTTGTCCCAATTATAGGTTTATCTTCTGGTTTTGGGACCAGTTCCCAAGCTTTTAACCTTTCAAAATAACCAATTTCATCATGCATTGAGGCTGTCCAGAATTCATCATTCAAAGCCTCTTTAATGTTTTTAGGAACTACTAGAGACACAAAGGCAGCATTCACAGAAGATAGTTTAGATCGAGTAACCATACCTTCTCTTATATCACCAATGACTAGTGATGGAGGATGCCGTTTCTGAATATGTAAAGGTGCTTCCTTCACTCTGTTTGCATCAGTCCCTACCTCAACTTCTTGACTTGTTATTTCTGGTACATTTTCATTTCTTGTTTCCTGCTCAGCTTGCTTAGTTTGATTTGATGTAGTTGATCTTCCTAACCCGAGATCATCATCTTCATTTATCTGATCTGCACGCTCACTAGGGGAATCATCAAATACCACATTTATGGACTCCTCAACTTTGAGGGTCCTTTTATTATATATTCTATATGCCCTGCTATGAACAGAATACCCTAGAAATATTGCCTCATCTGACTTAGAGTCAAATTTCCCTAAGTTGTCTTTGGTATTTAATATAAAGCATCTGCATCCGAATGGATGAAAGTATGCAACATTTGGTTTTCTGTTTTTCCATAACTCATAAGGTGTTTTGTTTAGTTTAGACCTGATTAAGCCTCTATTGATAATATAGCATGCAGTATTTATGGCTTCTGCCCAGAAATGTTTAGCCAAGCCATAGTCATTCAACATTGTCCTAGCTATATCAATTAAAGTGCGATTTTTCCTCTCCACTACTCCGTTTTGTTGTGGAGTTCTAGGGGCAGAAAAATTATGAAAAATTCCTGCTTCATCACAGAACTTATCAAAACTATCAGATACGAATTCTCTCCCGTGATCACTTCTTATGCTTACAATTCTGGTTCCTTTTTCATTTTCCAGTCGTTTAACTAGATTCTTAAAATGCACAAAAGTCTCTCCTTTATTTGAAAGAAAAAGAACCCATGTATACCTAGAGTAATCATCAACTACAACACAGGCATAGTATTTTCCACCCAAACTCATCACATTACATGGTCCAAAAAGATCCAGATGGAGTAACTCTAGTGGTTTAGATGTAGAGATTACAGGTTTACTCTTAAAAGAAGATCTGACTTGTTTACCTCTTGTGCAAGCTTCACAAAAGAAATCTTTCTTGCTACTAAGTTTAGGTATTCCAGTTACACTTCCCAAGCTTACCAGTTTAGCTAACGATCCTACACTGATGTGCCCCATCTTTCTATGTCATTCTAATTGATCATCTTTGTTTACAGAGACCAAACACATCTCATTAAAATCCTTTTTGTTGTTCAGATTTATGCAAAACAATTTTCCTTTCCTTCTTCCCGTGAACAAGACTTTGCCACTCTCAATGTTCTCTACATAGCAATTATTTGGTTCGAAAATTACTCTATTTGTTTCTCCACACATTTGACTAATTGAGAATAAGTTATGCTTAAGCCCATCAACCCACATTACATTAGTTATAGTTGGTCCTGATCCAATTTCTCCTTTTCCTAGAACATCAGTGCAGAAATTATCCCCAAAATAAACCTTACCTTTCTTACCCTTAGTTAATTTAGTGAAAAGTTTTTCATTCCCTGTCATGTGGTGTGAACAGCCACTGTCCAGTATCCATTCACTGTCTTCCATGCTCACTTGGAAGCAGACCTGGACACAAAGACAATTTTACTTGATTTTAGGTATCCATATCAATTTGGATACTCTAGTCTTTATCTTGGCACTAGGACAATTATAGCTCATATGTCCTCTTTCATGACAAGAATAACACACTGTTTCCTTTAACCTAGCTTCCTTAGCTATTCGTTTCTTACACTGTGAAATATAGGGGTCGTTTGCTTCATGGATTTAAAAATGAGGGTTTTGTAATTTAAAAACCTAAGGATTTATCAAGGATTTGAGGCATCATGGATTTGTAACAATCCTTTGTTTGTTGAGATGTTTTTATCATGGATTTAAAGGTGTGGGATTTACTACTTGAAGTCCAAAATTACATTACTATCCTTGTCTATATGTTTGACATGTTTATGATATGTACACAAAACAAGGACAAAACTTCAAAATTATCTACTATCCTTTTTTATATGTTTAACATGTTTATGATATGTACACAAAACAAGGACAATACATACTAATAAGCATAATGTTGCCACATGGACAATAATAATAAAAGAGAAAATTCCGTTTAATTTTTAACGTAACATAATCAATTACAAATTCTTTGTCCTCCTTTTCAAAAGTAACATATAACAACATATATTAGAATCGGGAGAACAAAGAATTACACGTTCCATGAAAAGGTCAAAGAAAACTAGAACACAAGAAATGATATAAAAAATCTAACTCATGTTTGCACATTAATTGAATGTTTATATTATTCATTTATTGTTAATTACTTGATTAATTATAATGTGTAATAGTTAAATTTGAGGACAACCTTGGAATATTAAAAGTGCATGAGGGTATATAGATAAAATCCCATCAAGGATTTATGTCATGTTCCAAATCCCACATCAACATGTGGGATTTATAAGTCCGTGGGGTCCACGGATTTGGACCCTTAAAATCTGTGGACCCCACGAATTTGGTCTCCAAAAAAAGTGCAAGCAAACAATGGATTTTTGTTAAATCCATGATGGATTGGATTTGGGTACCAAATCCATGATCCAAATCCATGAAGCAAACGACCCCATAATGTCCCAATCCATGACAATAAAAGCACTCAGGTGTTGATCTTTTATAGTTTGTTTTTGTTACTGATGGTCTTTTGTGTTTTGTATGCAGGTGATTATCTTCTTCCTGAGCTTTAGCACATTTTCCTTCTAGAACAGCGTTTATTTTTAAGACTTCTTCCAGTCTTCTATCTACTTCTAGTTTTTCCTTTTTCAGTTTATTGTAATTCTGAGATAGTTCTTTGAATTCTAGTTTCATTTGAGCATGTTTTGATTTTACTCGTGCAAAATCTATCTGAATATCCCTTATAGTTTCTATCAATTGACCATCATCACATGAATCAGAGTAGTAGTTCAGATTACTTACCTGTGATGCTTCAATGTCATCGTCACTTTCATCTAACGCCATGTATGCTTCATACTTGGGGTCGACTTCCTCCTCTTCATCCTCGCTGCAGCTCCAAGTAGCTGTATATGCCTTTTCTCGCTTCAATTGTGGACACTCTGCCTTGATATGTCCACTTCTCCCACACTTGAAGCATCCAGCTGTTGATCCACCTTTGTTGTCATTACCGCTGAAGTCTCGTCTTACTTTAGGATTGGTCCTAAAGGTTTTCCCTTGCTCCTTTTCTGAGTCACCCTCTCTTGTGCGATTGGTAAGACTTCCTTTTCTCTTTTCCTTGCGCAATCTGAGTAGCTTGGCCACATGCCTGCTTAGCATGGCCAACTCTTCATCTTCCATGTCTTCCAGACAATCAAAATCTTCTTCTGGTGCTGACACCTTGAACGCAATGCTCTTCTTTTCTTTTCTTTTCGAGTCTCCTCTCCTTCTTCTCTTCTGAGTTTTTCTTCGTGTGTTATTAGTGAACCCATGAGTTCATCCAAACTCAGCCTTGTCAAATCCTTCGACTCTTCAATTGCAGTGACTTTAGGAGTCCAGCGTTTTGGAAGAGCCCAAAGCACTTTTCTCACCAAATCTCCGCTCCCATACTCTACACCAAGGTTCCTCAGACTGTTTACTATTGTGGTGAACCTATCGTGCATTTCTTTGATGGTTTCTTCTAGCTTCATTACGAAAGACTCGAAATCTTGCTTCAATCGATTGATTCTGGATACTTTGACATGACTGGTACCTTCATGAGCCACTTGCAGCTTATCCCATATCTCCTTTGCAGTTTTGCATCCGGAGACCCGATGATACTCTTCAGGACCTAGCGCACAGTACATGAGATTCGTCGCCTTGGAATTTAGTTGGAAATTCCGCTTGTCTTCATCGGACCAGTTCCCTCGCACTTCTTTCACTTCAAGTGGTCCATCTAGCACAATGCTCCAGAGATCAGGATCGGTCGATCCTATGAACAGCTCCATGCGATTGCGCCAATAACCGTAGTGTACTCCTTCGAATCTCGGCGGCCTGGTCTGAGAGAATCCATCGGCCATGAACACTCCACCATTGCTTGCACTCGAGCTCATTTCCTCCGCAGGCAGTTACTCCTTGTTCGCCGGAGCCGGGCTCTGATACCACGTGTTGGTACGAGTCGAGCGCGAGACTCAGGCTATTGTCCTCCTTCTTTTCGATCAGATTGAACTCTGAAAACCCTAATTTCGACTTTGACAAAACCAAGTGAAGGAAGATGAAGTGAATGAAAAATGAAATCGACGAGAAGGGAAGGAAACTTCTCTGTTTGAGTTTTGTTAAACCGACTGCGTTTTAGTCGATTGGTTTTGACACACGTTGGGCTTGTTCTGATGTCAGCCTGTTCAATATTTATTTAGCCCAAGACGCTCAGATGAAGCCCTGCGTTTTGAAGACTGAATTACTTCTGCTTTGCCTTAACCCAATCGATCAAGAACCTGTCTTCTTCACAAATCACACTCGCACAAGATCAAGAACAACAATAAGAACTGAAAATGAAAAGCACGAAAATAAGAACATAAACCCAGACACGATATTTTTACGTGGTATCCGGTGTTGAGCAAATGATGAACCCAACACCGACTAATCCACGGCCGAAGGACCTCTGATTTGAGACCTTCGACGTTGCACTAAGCTCTTGTGTTTCTGTTACAGCAATACAGCATCAATCTCCCAGTGACTCCCTGCCACCTGATCAGAATCACACTCAAGACACTAGCTCCCTGCTGATGCCTCAATCTAACAATCAACTCTAGCTCTCTCCCCGACAGCCTTCTCCTTTTTCTTTCAAAACACAGACTATCTCCCTGACTCTGTTTTTTTTTAACTATTCAGTGAAAAAGGTGAAAACTCCGTTTCTCAATTCTTCTAACTTTATACTAATCTTCCTAGCCGTTAGCTCATTCCGATCTTGAGGAATCGATCTGATCTTGATTGATTGACAAGTCAATCTCGCTTGATTGAGAGGCCTTTCCTAAATTGCTTGCCGAGACAAAGTTTCCTTCTTTGGCCATTTCCTGCAGGCTTTACCAATTGACAAGCTTTCCCTCAACATGGTTCTTCTGGGTTATGGTCCCTATGGAACTGTGTTGGGGACAAAACAAACATGGGATTCTATTTTTTGTGTGACGAAATGCTATGCTGGTGTAACAAAAAATAATTAGAGTTATTTTTTGTGGGCAAAGAACAATTTTACCTTTAAACTTGTCTGT
The DNA here is from genome assembly GCA_946122785.1 of Linum tenue. Lineage (NCBI taxonomy): Eukaryota > Viridiplantae > Streptophyta > Magnoliopsida > Malpighiales > Linaceae > Linum > Linum tenue. The sequence continues at coordinate 71,539,832 of CAMGYJ010000006.1, forward strand.
TGTCATTTTGGCTTATGAAGTTGAAACTCTTATCATCCCAACATTATTAAGTTCTTATGGTTAACTTGATTTGGGCGAAATCTATATAATAATAAGTACAGCCACAAAAGAGAAAAGATGTGGGTCAATTTCCTCCCTCATCTTCCAAAATTCAAAATTTGGTGAACCTTGAACTCGGCATCCAAAGATTAAATTTTGGTGAGCCCTGAACTTGACATCCGTCAATTGAACAATTTTCGATGTGTCCTTCTCGTATGTCACGTTTTTTTTCTTTTAACAGATCGAACATTGTACGTCTTCATTCAATATAAACTATTCTTTTATCTTTTCGACCTTTAATTTTGGGTAAATACAATTTAATATCCAAACCTTTCATTTTAAAAAATATAATAGCCAAACCTTTTCGAAAACAATCTAATATCCAAATCGTCAACTTTTCGTCCGTTTGATCGTTGGTTGACACTTCAAAAAAGCTTTGTTTAGGGGAAATTGTCACAATACAACTTTGTTTTCTTGTTTTGGCATTGCAGATGACTGAATATTCAAATATTCTATACCATCATGGGGGAGTCATGGACTTCTCGGGTTCGGAACCACGATATGTTGGTGGTTTTTCAGAGAAGATATCGATGGATATTGATGAAACGTCGTACTTTGAACTTTTTTGAAGTGTCAACTAACGGTCAAACGAACGAAAAGTTGACGATTTGGATATTAGATTGTTTTCGAAAATGTTTGGCTATTATATTGTTTAAAATGAAAGGTTTGGATATTAAATTGTATTTACCCTTTAATTTTTATAGTAGACTCTATGAGGGAGTCGAGAGGGGAATCAATTAATGATTCAATAAAAAACCAGTGTCCGGTTTAGCGAAGTTCTCCAGAGAGAGAGAGAGAGAGTCATAGAGAGAAGGAATAATGGAATTGGATTCAGTGGGAGAGAAGTGAGGAGTTCAAGTATGTCATTGATGATAACTACTAATAGTTAAAATCACTCAAAGACAATTGTCAACCATGAAAGAAATTGTAATCTTTAAATATGAAAAAAATAATGTGTCAATTGAAGAATTGTTGACACTCTTACAAGTAATTTATTAAGTTTCAATCTACATGTCAAAGTATGTGTTGGACGCTTGGTTGCTTATCAGTGTTAAGGAGAAAGAACAAATCTCATGAAATGTTCATGACCTAAACATGTAAATCTACTGCTTGAAAATGGCGATTCATATTTACAAATATTTTATCATTAAATATTGACTTCCAATGAAATGCACAAAATAAGGAAGAGGCTGTTGTGAAGATAAAAGTTTCAGTGATGGAGAGACTAAGACATTGTTATTGATGAAGATGATGATTGTTTTGATGGCTACGTGATCACAAAGAAATCCAAATGATTTTTGTAGTAATTTTTTGTAGTGAAGAACAAGTAGTGTGGTTTGATTAAGGGGTCGTCTGAAATATTGGAGTATAAACCATAAGATTCTGAACGATTCCAATATTATACCTAATTGGATTGTTGAATATTTCTAAATGTTCATTGTTCGATAACTGAAATTGTAACATTCATTTAAAATAGAAATTCTAAATTTTTTTCAAATGATATGTTTATCCTTGACTAAAAGAATCATAACGGCTTGAGAAATATTAAGAATTTATTACTAAGAGTATTTGGTGGGATAAACAAAAAAAAGGAAGGGATAAAGTATAAAACAGGAGAAAAAATTATTACAAGTCAAGATATCGAATCTCTCTTATTATAAGAGATTTTATATCTCAAGATTTTAGAGATTCGAAATCTCTGAACCTAAAATGCATACATAAAAAAACAGCAAAAACCAAAAAATCTATGACCTTAATAATTTTCTCCACTCTAAGTTTTTCAGGAGTTGATTCTCGTGCATGTGGTTTTTTTTAACTTTTGACAAAGACGATTGTCAATCAATTAGTTAGCATGCCTGGAAATTCTATAACTGACATTTTTTGTACTTCTAGCAACTAAAAATTCGAAAAATTTTATGCTAAAAAAATAAAACGTGTCTTACTTCATAAACGTATCATTATTTATACCATTGACAAAATTCATCCAACCAACGGACGTGACAGAGTTGTAATCCAAATTGCAGAAGGAATGATGAAGAACAAGCTCGAGGAAGAATAAAGAAGGACGAAACGTATGGAAGGAAGAAACGTTTTCATTAAGTTATGTTACGTCGTTTTATTACTAGAGAGTTGTAATAGGAGTTAGCCCGTTTAATACACGGTTTAGGCTTTAAATACACGAATGGATAGCAGCCAAGTGGCATTGCTCTGTAATCCATTCGTCTTTACATTTTAGCTAAACTATAAAACGCAGAGGATGATCTCAGACGAAGCTGAAGATCAATCCTTCCACAAAACCCTACTAGGTTTTCTCCGAGGACGGGCCCATATGATCTAGTTTTATGTTATAGCTTATGAACGGTTGTTAATTAATATTTCTATAATAATTAACCGTCGAACCATGCATCACAATCTTTTGTGGTTCAGCATCCGATCCGATCCGATTTTGAAATTGGGCAACGAGTTGAGATGGAGATCCTAGTTTGCGGAAGTATGTTGAGGACTCAGGAGATTGATTTGGGAATGGAATTGAATTGGTTTGAGGGTTCAAGGTCCTAAAGAGATTAGCAAGGAGATTAATTATGGAGAGAGGTATTGATGGGAAGGGTCGAAGGGATTTAGTTTCCTGAATTTCAAGAACTTCCTGATTCCTGAAACCCTAACTATATATATATATATATAACCTGACCCGGATCCGGCTTTCGTCTTCCCCAAACAAGACGATGGATTCATACTCAGAGCTACCGGAGGACATATTGTCCAAGATCGCGAAAGATCACTTGCCCAGCTTCTCCCATTTCGTCCCTTTCTCCGGCGTGTGCAGATGGTGGAGAATCGTCGCTCTCCAACAACTCCACCTCAACAACTACCGATTCCCATGCCTCCCTGGCTTCCTACAATCCCGCACCCTCATCCCCGATTCCCATCGATTTACCCCACTCCCCGATTTCCTCGCCGCCGCCGCCGCCGCCGGTGGCGGCAGCGGCACTCCTCCTCCTCCCCGTCCATATTCCAGATCCCGCCGTGGGCTCCCCCGCCACGTCACCATCCCGCTCGGTCTCGATCCGAGAAACCCGCCGACGAATTCAAATAACCCCTGCGTCACTTCCAAAGACGGGTGGGTCCTGGTGATCCAACCCGCAGCTCGACCCGACCCGGTGAAGCCGTACCTCCTCAACCCGATCACCGGCGCGTTCTTCACCCTCCCTCCTCTCGTCATCTCGCCGGACGATATTTTGAAAGCCGTCATCTCCTCCTCCCCGGACCGTCACGATGACCGCTGCCACGTCATCCTCGTATTCTCCTCCCCCAATAGCCCCCACTGCCAGTTGGCATGGCACGAGGTGGGCCCAGAAGAAGGAGGAAGAAGACAAAAGTGGGCATTCATGGGCCTGGACTTTATGCTGGGAAAGGCCCAATTCCAGGACGCCTCTTTTTCCCAAGGCGAACTCTACCTCGCAGACGAACGCAGCCTCCACATTTTCCACAACTTTATAATAATAACCCCACTTGGAGGTTCGAGATCCCGAGTCCCGATCCCTTTCGGCGGCGAGGTGCGCCTTCGATTGTTCCACCTCGACGGCGGCGGCCAGCTCCACGTCATCAGATACCGACGACTTTCCTTCGACTCCGAGCCATTCAAGGTATACAAGCTGCGACAACATGCTAACGACGACGAACAATCACACGCCGGCGACCTTGATGACGACGGCTGGGAAAAAGTGAGGAGCTTGGGAGGCAATGCTGTGTTGTTGAGCCAGCAGTCTCACCACCAGTCGATTTGCCTCCCTGCTTCCCGCCATAACGGGGTGGAAGACGGACGTATATACTTCGTCCATATCGACGACTTCCGCCGTGGCTACCAGGATAAATGTTGTTCCTCCGGCGTCTTCGATCTCTCCAGCCAAAAGCTCGAAAGTTTTGCCGATGATCAAGATCAGCATCGTCGCAACTGTTTTGCTTTCCTCCCAATGCCATGGTAAAACTAATTACTAGTTTTTTTTTTTTTTGCCAGCTATTGGCTAGCTCGCTATTGTTGTAAAAATCGAACCGGATCAATGGTTACGCAATTAGAACCACTAACCCAATTAGGATAGTAATTCGGCTTATTTGATTGAATGGTTAATTAGGACTTAGGAATGGACCAAATGTTTTTTTTTAAATGATTTGATTTAAAATCAAAGGAATAACCATTACGATTTGACTAGTCAACCAATTCACAATCTTAACCACAAAAGGTTAAGAAAAAACACTTTAGCCGCGTTTAATGTGAAGTAAGATCATCCAACCTCGATCACTAATTTTGTTTATGCTTTCTTTTCTTCATTTTCCAGTCTTTTTTTCAACTTAATTAATGTGGTCCACTATGGATCTTCATCCTGATTATAGGTTTGAATTAAATAATAATAAAAGGTTGATTACCTTTGTGAGATATATAGCTTGAATACTTTTACCAAACTTTTTGCTGATAGATGATAAGAATATGAATTTGTTTATAGTTTAGCGATAGTTTCACTCGTAAATTAGTGTATAATAAACGAGCGGTTTTGTGAGCCGTTAACTAACGATTTTATAACGATTAACTGTTGAACCATCAATCACTAACTTTTCCGGTTCAACAACATTGTCTTGCAATTAGTTACTATTTACTACTCTCTACGTCTACGTGTAGGAATATTTCTAAGCATCGAGAAGCTAATTATAATGACTGTAAGAATAATGGAAGTGGAAGTGTACCGCCACTGCCAGCCGATGCATTACCCAGGAAGAAGAAGAATGATCAACACCAACATGATGATAGTACTGATGCTGCTGATGTCATGGTTCGTTGCGGCAACAACAAATTTCAAGCGCTTTTCTCAATGTCCGACGATGACGAATGCGGGTACTATAATGATGATGGTTCGGAGGAGCAGGATGGAAATGGCGCCGCCATGGAAGCTCTGCGGCAGCAGCTGATTGCCAGCTTACGTACGTAATACAGTGTGATCATTGGGATCAGTTGATATGATGCAATTCGATCGTTTCTCTTCATTCAAGTGCTTTGATTATTGGTTCCTCGATCGGTCGTACAAGTGAGGTTCAACAATGAAACGTAACATAAATTATGTTAATTTTTTTACAATTATCCACAACGCATTTTCATAATCTGAAAAAAATGTCTAATATATATACTTTCGTCATCCAAGCTATCAATGGTGTCACTTTTAATGTAACCAATCAAAAGATCGTTCATGATTTCATCAGTTATCATATTTTGAAGTGTGTTGTTCATGTAATTCATTGCTTAAATGTTTTTACATCACCTTGTCGTGGCAACAGGAAGCAACAATGCCAATTTCAAAAGGTCGATAGACTGATGAAAAACACTTGATGTTTTTTTGAAGCCTCTGTTTCTTTAGAAAGCTCTGCAATTTCCTTCAATCTTGCAAACCTCACAGTTGTCTTCATATCAAATTCATGAACATCTAGTTGATGAATATCAAGATGTAAATTAACATCTTTGAAGAACTCATTAGGATAAAAGATAGCAAGTTTAACCAACTTCTTCTTGTTAAAGTCATAAATAAATCTTCTTAATTTAAGCATGCAACACGCTATCCAGTGTTAGTCCCTCGTGAAAGAGACTGTTAAGCTCTTGTAACTGCATATACACAGTTATATAAAATAACTCAATCTTGTATTGATAGAGATTGATGATTTGTTGAACATTTCTCATTGGTCTCCTAAGAAGTTTGTCAGTTTGTGAGAGAGTTGAAATTTTCATAATAAATCATGATTAGAAATTTATTTTTCATACCTACATTTTGTTACTTTCAAGTAAGACCCCAACCCAAAAAAATGCAACTATGTTACTTACACCACAAAAATATAATGTAACTACATAAAAATTATAACAAATAATTTGAGGTGAAAATTATAAAAATACATTGATGTTATTTAGATTTCAAAGAAATGCAATTTAATTTGATTCAACATACTTCCAGTTTTTTCCACAAACATTTGTCGAAAGAAGTTAAAAAGGTTATAAGCTAAAATATTAAGTGAAGCATACCCTATATTAAATCACTTCTAAATTTTAAGTCGAAAAATGTATTAGGTTAGGGAGACGGGAGACCACGAGTGAAAAGTTTGAAAAAATATCTTAATTTTCTCTAAAAAATGTTTATATACGTCACAAATATGTTATGGATACGAACACTTATGAAAATAATTGAACACGGATTGAGTCGGGTTCTACGGGTTGCGTAACCCAAAATTCGCACTCAACTTCAAAGAGACAGGTTGTATAAAATAAAACGCTCACCCAACCTTAAACCTTAACGATAAATACAGGTGGTCAATTTGCTGGTGTTTTTGCTCATCCATGGGAGGAACGGATTAAAAGGCTAGCTATTGCCGTTAATCAGGATTTATTGTGTTTTCTTTATGTTTTTTCAATCGCTTTAGCAACAAGCCAACCTCCGATCATGATCAAAACATGTCTTCATTGCAACACCGATGAACCAAAAAGAGTTCAGAAATAAAAATCCTTAGTAAAAGATGCTATGGCTAAGAGTAAGCAAGAAGGTTACACACTTGCAACAAATTCTCATGACAAAAAAGAAAAGAAAAATATCATCTAAACCTTTCTTCAATCTGGATTACAATACGTGCTTAGCAATTCGTTGCTCTTTGCTATTACCAACTTCGTCACCATGGAACCACGATTTATAGTTGACAAGATATATCTCGCTATAATTGTTTAACCATAGATACCTGGGATCAGAGCAAAAATGATAAGAAAACAGCCAATCTCTTTCGATAGTCGTCAGCACACGAACAAACATTTTCTATCTCATATTAACATAAACAGAATGTTCCAGTGCCAAAACATTGGATGAAGATTAGAAGCATTTTCTAGCCTGTATAATAGAATGAGCGAACACCGAAGGCTATTCTTGCCTCTTGGGTGAAATCCATGATCGATTCAGTAAGATGATCATCTATATTGATTCTCAGTGTTAAAGTCATGACAAAAAATCATATGCATGTTCAATTGCAAATAGAATCCTACCTAATTCAGTGGTGAAATCCCAAGTTCAAGCAGGTGGAAAAGCCACTACTTCGGGAACTTGATGTCCGGAGATGGAGAAGGTGAATGGTAGGCTGAAAACTGAGAAGGGATCCTGCATCGGCAACATGGGAGAAGAATTGAGGGCAATAGATCACATGTGAAGGCAGAGAGCTACTTGAGAAGAAGAATTGCAGGTTGATGAATATACTAAAAAGTAGGAGTAAAGCTTCAGAAAGACACAACAGCACATTCCAAACTCAGGAATGAGAACAAACACTCACTTTACACACCCAAGACGTACTCCACTGTTTGATGGAACCTAAGGCTACAAAATATTCAATCAGATTCTCAATGAAGATAAGGTTGGCACTAATAATTATTGCTCTCAGAACTCTAGAGACAAGCAACTAGAACTTATAGACTGTAAACCTGCTCCAATGAAGACACGGTAAACTGCTCTGCCACCTATGGATGGGTGATATGCCAGACCCCTCTGTTGTAACAAAACGAAAATGATTGAAGCTTCCTACCGTGTTGTACAGCCATCTAATTGGAAAGGTTGAGCAGACAAATCAACATGCTTCTATTACATCAGTTCTCAAGATCCTCGTAATGAAGTCAACTGATTTCCTAACACGATAACTGGGTACTTTTGATAGACTAAATTGCACTTCCACAGCCAACAGATATCTCCAAGAGACCCAGTAACCAGTACTAGCGTCTACATATTAGATTTGATGACCATGGCTTCTCGTCCTGAATCACCTACTTCCCTCTAACGAAGTGGCCAAAGTGGAGTATGCAAGAAACCTAATAATTTAGAAGGCATGAAAGGAGAGTCACAGTTCAAAATTACAGGACCTAACAAACTAGGCTCAACATGTAGAGATTGTGGGTACCAAGCTACCTACCATTCATTTGTCAATAACTCAACATAAACAAGCATTCCACACTCACACAGAAATTGGAAAGCATTGATGCATTCAACATTCAAATTGTCCAATATCGAGAACAGAAGTTACCTGCTGCAGAAGTCAGTAATGTACCGCACAATGAACCAGATCAACACGAGCATCAGCGTATCTGCCAAGTTCAGGAACCCAAACAAGAAAACGCAGCAAAAACACACACAAACAGGAGATTTTGCCAAACAACCCTTAAACCCCATCAGTAAATTTGATACAGAACTAGTCCCATGTTTGAAATCCACATATCTCTTGTTCATATACAGTAGACTACAAACAGCTCCTGGGGAAAATCTAGAACACAAAATCTCTGCGAATGCAAAAGAGGCAAAAGAAGGAAAAGCAGATCCCTAGTTATCATAAGGATACTGAAAAGGCAACGTTCCCACCAATCCAACATGAATAGCCCGAACGTGACATTGTAGAGATAGATCTTCCGTTGGATCCAGTTCATAGCTCCCCCGGAACTACAGAGACATCGAAAATTCAAAACAGGACGGCGTCAAACCACCGGGAACAGAACCAGCGAAGCCAGCCGGCAAAGCAGATCAAAGTGCGAAATAAGACAGAAGAAACAAGATCGAGAGCAGGATTTCTTTTACCTCGTGGAGTTGCAGAGAGCTTTACGAGCTGTGAGAGATGGAGACGGAGAGGCGATGAGCGAGATGTTCTCCGAAATCTCTGATTTTGCTGCGAACTTGAACAAGACGAGTCAACGGTGGACGTTATTTAATTAGCTGGAAATTCCGCGGGGGATGATGGGTCGGGTTGGGGTGAGTTACGGGTTAAAGGCTAGCGGTTGGATTCTTAAACATGGGTTGATTGGGCGGGTTGGGAGTAATGTGATGGCTGGCCCGGCCCACTGGATATCTCAACCGTGCTTGGCGGCGGCGAACTTTTCTGGTCATCGGTTATAGACCGGCCGGCTGAAATGTCAAATACCGTGATATGCCGGAGTGCTGAAATGTCCAAGGTTAGCCATTTTGCGAGATAAATCATCATAATTCATAAATCAAACGGATTTCAATAATTCAAGTGTTTTATAAAAGGTATATGTATTATGTATGGTACTTAACAACGACAACTATATCCATACCCGTCCCATTTTATATTATTCAAACCTATTTAATTCTGATAGTTGCTCCTTCTCCACCAACAATTATACTCATACCTGTCTCATTTTTTAGGATTATGGGTACCCAAATACTCTTTTTTAACGATATAGGACTTACGATAAATTATTTTTACAACGGATACCCATGGATCACTCATTAATACATGTTTGATAAATACAAGTACATATAATATCCGTTAGCAAAAATTTCTACAATAGACATTACATAGCCTAGCCCCAATCCCCCAAGCCCCAACCTCAACCCAACCGGAGCTCAATTCCAGCCACAGCCTGCCCTAGCAGACCAACCCACCCCTACCCAGCCCATCTCCTGCCTCCTCTCCTCTGACCTCTCGTCCTTTCCCTGACTCCATTGAGTCTCAACCCTCGACATCATTCCTCAAGACCATGATGCAACGTCAACTGGCAAACCCCAACTCGGCGAGACCGAGACACTGGCTCCTCCCATGCTATTTCTCTTCTGAGTATCCCGTCACGTTCCGTTGTCCAACCATAGAGAGGAAACGACGAGGAAGTCAGTGATTGGAGAAAAGTCAGTGGGATCCATTTATTCATATATATTAATTATTTTTTATAAAAATAAATATTTATTAAATTTTAGTATAATGTGAAAATTTAAAATAATTATTTTTGTTATTTTTAATTGACACATCAATTTTTTGACGGTCATATGTTGGAGTTGACTGCCAGCAAGGACAGATTTATCAGTATTATATAGCCACTGACCAAGGATGAAATAAACATATAGTAGCTTAGTTTGGCCCTGCGGTAGTTTTTGCAGAAGCAGCTTTTGGCTGGAGCTTTTAGATAAGTACTTTTCAAAAAAAACAGTTGAGTGTTTGGCTGTAAAACTATAAGAAGTGCTTTTTAATATAAAAAATTGTGCAAAATGACTATAAAGGACTTATAATATAAAATAAAAATAAAAATTCTAAACAATAAAAAGTAAACAAAATGGATCTTGTTAGATTTCTTTTATATTAAATAATATGATTTTATAATTTATTTTATTTTTAAAATGATATAAATGAAGGAAAATTATATTTTCTGAAATAAAATTAAAATATGGTAAGGATAATCTTGTATTTTCAAAACAGCTTTTTGCAGAAGCTCCAAATCGGAGCTTTTGCTTTTATGTTATACAAAAGCTCTTTTCGACTTTTCAAAAGCCGAGCTTTTACAGGTGTTTGGCCTTGCTTCAGCTTTTAAAGCCTAAAAACACTTTTAAAAGCCGGGCCAAACATAGGGAGTATAGATGAAAAATTGAAGAGAAAGTGATTTGGATGATTGATGTGTTACAAATAGATAATATAAGTGATCAAACTTGTAATTTACCCTTAAAACTCTTTAAAGCCTCCCCCATTAGTGCGATCAGCCGAACGTGCAGACCTTATTTTTTGGCCACTCGTCTCCATCGAGACTGAAAGTGTTCGCGTTTCCCCTTTTCCAAGCCGATTGTCTTGGCACCACAATGTCCGATCACCTTCCCCAAGATCTCGTCACCAAAATTCTCGTCCGCCTGCCGGTGACTGCACTTCTGCGCTGCCGCTGTGTCTCCAAAGCCTGGCGGGCACTGATCGACAGCCCAAGGTTCAGCAAGCTCCAAATCGAACACTCCGCCACCACCGGCAAAAACGCCATCCTCTTCATCAGCGAACTCCACGGCGACTACGTCGTCGATGAGTACGTCAACGGCCTCCATCGCGGAACGAGTAGCACCCCTCGTGCGCAGACTAGCGGCACCGATCCACGCTCGGGCTTTGCCCTAATAGGCTCCTGCAACGGGTTGCTCTGCTTCGCCTGCGACTCGGAAAAGGTACTCATATCGAACCCCGCCACTAAACATGGTTGCTTTATGCCGTTTACGCTCTCCGGGAAACAACCGGGTACGGGAGTTTACAGATTCACCGCCAGCGGGAATAACTTGATTTACAACTCCGGGTTCGGATTCGGGTACGATTCCATGTCCGACGACTACAAGGTAGTCGAGATTCTCCAGGTGTTCAAGCCTGAAGAAAATTCTCTGCAATCTGTGTTGGTTAGTTATGGGGTTTGGTCGAATTCCTGGGTAGAGGTGAACTTTCCGTATATCCTTCTTGGGTTGAGGAAAACAGGTGTGTTTGTGGGTGGGGCAGTTCATTGGATAGCTGGTAGGCATGAAGATCCAGACAGTGATGATACGCTCAGCGAGCTTGTGATTATTGGGTTTGATTTAGAGCTCAATGAATTGAGGGAAGTGCCACAGCCAGAGTACACAGTTTGGGAGCCGTTCAACATGGTAATTGGCGAGCTGGGGAAGTGTTTGTGTCTCTTTGCCAATTACAAGGATAAGTTTGTGGATGTCTGGATGATGAAAGAGTATGGTGTTAAGGAGTCATGGAGCTTATTGTTCAAAGTCCCACATCCCGGATTGTGCTACAATGATGAGATCAAACCGCTTGGATTCTCAGTGACTGGTCAGGAGGTTCTTCTGCAGATGGATGGCAAGAAGCTTGTTTGGTATGACCTGAAGGATCCTAAGAAAGTTGCTGCTGCTGAGAAGATCACCGTACGTGGGTTGAAGGGGAAGTCCGTGGATGCAGTTGTATGCTATGGAAGCCTCGTTTCACCCTATGGGAAGGTTCCACCAGTGGTAGAGGAAGTGAAAGTTGACAAGCAACAAGAGAAACCAGGATCCCGAACGAAGAAGAAGAAGAACCAAAGGGAGGAGAGGTTTGGTTTTTCTCCTGGAATTTGTATCTGTTCATGTACTAGCTACTGTGTTTGTTCGTTTGTTATCAAATGGTGGTGCTTACTTAGAACTGTGCTGTTTTTTGGTTGCAGGGATGATTTCTTGTCTGCTGGGTTTAAGCTGAATCTGTAGTCAGTCAAACAAGGTTATGTACTGGGTTAGTGGTTCATATATATATAACTATATATAATAGGGTAGAAGCAGAAGAAGTTAGTGGAGCAGTGATGGTGTTGGTGGGTGGGGTGAAGTGGAGAGCTTTCTGTTTGTTCCACTCTCCATTTAGAGGGTTTTTGAGCCATTTTGGTGCATATATTCCTGTGTAGGAACTAGGAAGGTGGGGAAGGGCTGCCTATTTTGGGATCGGTGGAAGCTCCAACTAGTATTAGACAAATTGCACTTAGTACTGCAAGACGTTATTAAGTACTGAATGTCGTAACTCGTATATGTTAACTTCCAGTGTGAATGATGTGTTTCAGTCTTTCATTGTGGAATACATGTTTCGACCAAGTTGTGTGGATGAAAATGATGTTAGGTTCGACCCATTTGGAGTGGGATGGGTTTAGTCATGTTCATTGATGAATCGGGCTGGCTGTTCCCTTTGACCCAAATCCCACCAATGATTAGAGGATATTATTGACTTGTGATTTTAGTTGTGTTTTGTGGCAGGGTATTGTCCTCCCTACTAGGACTGCGACTGCAAATGAGTCAAGCAGTTCGCGAGCAACTCATAGTCGAATCGGAAAAAACCTCTGTTTTCAGAACCGGACCGAAGGTTGAACCGGAAAAGTTAGTGGTTTAGGGTTCACCGGTTAACCGTTACAAAACCGTTGGTGAACCGTTGATAGAACCGTTAATGATATATAACATACAAGACTTGTATATTACACTAATTTAAGAATGAAATTATCATTGACCATAAAAAAGTTCAAATTCATATCATCACGAAAATATCTAATAAATCATTCCAACCATCTCACAAAAGAAACCACCTTTTTTAATTCAAATTAAAAATTATGGTTTTAGTTGGTAGTAGACAATGTAAAATCGACAATAAGGTTGAGGAAGCATATATAAAATTAATAATTATGATTTGATTGTCTTAGTTCATGTTAAAATATTCTTTTTTGTTAAAATAGTGAACCAGTGGACCAGTTAAACCGTGCCGGTTCATCTGATTTTATGTTGAACCGTGAAAAACCGTTTGGTCCATCAATAATCGTTCAAACAATGAACCGGGCCGCTATCGTAACTGGTTTGACGGTTCTACTAGCCTGGCCGTTGATCCGGTTCGGTTCTTATAACAAGGGAAAAAACTCGTTCGATACTCGACTCGTCATTTTACAAACCGGCTCACGAGCTAACTTGTTAGTAAACGAGCCAAGCTTGAGCTAGATCATGCTCAGCTTGATAAGCTCGTGAGTTAGCTTGACTTGGCGGTTTGCTGAGCTAAGCTCGCGAGTTGCCTTGTTTAGAGCTTTAAAAATGATTAATTACTCTTCTGAAAATGAAAATTATATTGTTAATACGGATGTTTATGGGAGAGATATTATTTTTAGTTTCTAGTGTTCTTTTTATCATTTAAATTCTTATGTTTACACATTTTCCAACAAGAATGGTTTCAAATCGAGCTCATCTTGGGTCAAGTTTGTACTCAACTTGATAAGCTACGTTAATGAGCATTTATCGAGTTTTACCGAGTCTTATTTTTATTCAAGGTGAGCTCGAATTGGATTATCAAAATTCGAGTTCGAGTCGGGCTCGAGCTGAAAAATTTATAAACGAGTCGTGTTCAAACTAAGCAAAAACTCAACTCGACTCGGCTCATTTGCAACCCGCCTTATAATAGCTAAGATTATGTGTAACTATGAAGTGTAGTAGTTCGCTTGGGAATTGTAAATGAAAGAGACTCCAACTGGAAATACAATAATTACAATTTACAACTGTAATTATACCACTACGATGCATGGCTAGCATGGTGCTAAACCACCTTTATAGTTAGGAAGCTAACTAATCCTTTGTTTAATCTTTTGTGAAATTGTACTGTGCCAACAGTCTGACCTCGGACCAGAAAAACTTTTTAATGAAACCTAAATCGATAGACGAGTATTACCTGTATAAAATAGTTGAACCATGATTAAACCACAATTTCTGTAAACAAAAAAAAATATCATAGACACACTTGTAACCAGTGAACGATTACTTGGAGAAACAAATAGGCCTTGAATCGTGGAAAAGGAATGGAGACAGGCGATGGTAACCCCCGGAACTTTTTTTTTTTTTTTTTGACAAAAGGCATTGAGATTCATACTAGAAGTGAAGTGACAGGTTACAAGAGGGGAGCTAAAACATCCAGGATATGAATCCAATCAGTTGGGAGCTGTCCCCTAGCACATGATCTCGCAACCCAATCGGCCTTAACATTGAGTTTCCTGTTGAAATATTCAATTCGGATCAAAGGGTGAGAGGCAATGGCATTCTTGATGAGTCAAATCCAAGTCGCAAGCCGCCAAGGCCAAGAGTCTCATGATCCAAAGATTGTCTTAACAAGAGTCAGGCAATCCGTTCTCACAAGACATAGGGCATTCAAACATTTTGTCATCACAGTACCTTCAAGAAGAGCCTTCGCTTCAGCTTCTAGGGGAGGAAAACAATGCAGGGAATCAGCCTTCCCATCACAAACTTGACCATGGCTGTTTGAAATCACAACGCCATATGCCGCCTTCTGAGTGTCGTGAATAAACGACCCATCACAGTGTATCTCAAAGTCATGAGTACATGGCGGGGGTGAGGTTTGATCAGGGGGTGAGTTGAGCTGATTATGTGGAGATCGGGCAACCGTTCTCCGTTTGGGGCAGTTCGTCCATTGTAGGTGGGTGTCCCGAGCCTTCACAGTTGTACCCGGCGGCCATGGAGATATATTCCTGAAGATCTTTTCGTTCCTAGCCTTCCGCGTCTGCCATAGAAGATAGATGATCTTCTGAATCTTGATAGTAGAGAGAGTCGAGGAAAGTGCGAAGAGCCACTCCAAAATATTGGTAAGAGGAGGAGGGATGGAGATGCTTGGCCACTCCTGTGTCCATCCTTCCGCAACATGTGGACATTGGAATAGGCAGTGATGAAGAGACTCCCTCTGGTTTCCGCACAGAGGGCACTCTCGGGTGGGATAGTAATGCAGTGAAACTTGCTCTAATAAATATCAATGTTGACGCAACTTGCTTCCCGGAACGAGGTACGGGTTGGGGTGGTGGTTCGAGATAGGGATGGAAGATGCATGTTTGCAGTAGTAAAGAAATCCTGGATCCAGTGGGGAACCGGAGGCAGCAGAAGCCATGACAATTGGGTATGTGAAGGAGATAGCGAGGCGTTTAGAGTTATTGCAAATTGAGATCAAATTAGATTGCTTACTTGTAATTCAGCAAATGTGAAAGGAAGAAGAATGAAACACTGAGGTGGGTTTTTTTTTTTTTTTGCAGATTTACAGGCTCCGGCCCAGTTATTCCAACATGTTATTTGGAAATATGTAGGCCGAGAAGCAAATAAAGTAGTCCATTTGATAGCTCTGTGGAACGCAGATGAAATGAAGAAGAGGTGGGGATAAATCGGCCACCCATTTTTCTTGTAACTCTATCTTGCAAACTCTTATCATCATGAAAACCCCTCTCTCATCTCTCCTCGAAAAAATCCGGTGCCATGCTCTGCCTTCTCTCCTCAAAAAAAACCCTATCGCCTTCTCCTTTGCGTCGTCTTCTTCATCGCTGCTAGGTTCTCTATGATAGAGACTAGGACGAGCACGGCAATTCTCAATTGGTTGTGAAAACAGAAGGGAAGATGGATATGGAAGAGATCCTTCATTTGGATTCGGGAAAGTGCGAAGAAATCGATCCTGAGAGCGGCGAAAAAATCGGGGGTGAGATACGGTCACAACCCCCTTTGGGGGTTGTGAGATTCACAACCCACTTTATAACCATTGGATACGCTCTCTCCTGTCTCTTTCTTCTTTTTTTCAAATAGATGGTTAGGATTAAAGGAAGGATATTTTTGGAATGGAAAATATTACCACACCCAATTATTCTCCCTCCCATATAAATAAAGAAAACCCTAACTCCTCCCTAACCCTCTCCTCCCTCTCTCCCTCCTCCAATTCTCCATCAGATGTGACTGCTACCGGACTCCACTGCTGCCGCCGTCCACCACATTTGCCGCTGCCCTCCGCCTCCCTCCACCCACCACAGCCTTTGCCGCCCTCCACAGCCTCTGCCGCAGTTGTCGCCTCTACAATAATCTGCGGCCCTCCACCCTTGTCGTTGCCTCATCTCTTCGTTTTTCAGATCTCTTCTCCGTATGAGTCCCTCTGCCTCTCTGTGCCTCATCTCTTCTCCTCCCCTTCGTCTTTCAGATCTGAGATTTTTGGTTTTTCAGATCTGGTTTTTTCTATTGGTAGTGGTACCAAATGACAGTGGTACTCGACCACTACCAGATGGTAGTTGTACCGCTGTACTGGTAGTGGTACCAGTGGTAGCGATAGCGTACCACTACCACACTGATGGAGCGATAATTTTTTGCAGGTGGCCGGAGCGAGTCTTATTCACGGATTTCGCCGGAGAAAGTGTGTCGGTCGCAAAGTCAGCCGGTCGGAGTGGTGTGGCTGCTAGAAAGAAAGAGAGAGATATGAAGAGAGAGTAATATTTATTGTAGGATTTATATTTAAAAAAGCATGCATTTAATATGGGTTTTTAATTCCCAATCTGTAATTAATAATAAAAAATTTAATTAATATTTTTTTTGTCATACCCAAAATGCCCTTGGTTGTGAATCTCACAACCTCAAAGGGGGTTGTGACCGTATCTCGCCCCAAAAAATCGACCCAGATTGGGAGTTATCCTCAGGAGATAGAAAATATTGGCGATATACCCAAATCCGAAGGTGGGATAAAATATCCCGAGAAAGATTGGGGATAACGATTGAAGATGAATCGGTTGTTAACGCGGTGAATCGCTGGCACCGCAATGGGTATATATTAGCGCATGCAACAACCTTGATCCTCTCACAAAGTTCTTCCATAAGCTCGAGAGTCAGGCAAAATACCCAGAAAAGATAGGAGTTCCTTTGAAAGAGGTAAGCAAACCATGATTGAAATAGCAGTTTACCGTCTTTATGTTCTCTGGCTCGCTCCCCACATAAGCATCCTTTTTTTCTTATCAATATTTTGGATATTTTCTCAGCACTACCAGGCTATTGATAAGCAAGGAATCATGTCAGTCGAGCCCATGGATGCATACCAGATTGTGGAGTTCGAGCTGGAGGACGTTGAGGATAGTATGCGAAGGGAGAAAATGAGTATGATCGGAAGGTTGTTCCTTGAGAACCCTCCAAGCCTCAAAACAATCCAACGGATCGTCTTTGGAGAATGGTCCTGCTCTGGAAAAGTCACAGTCATGGAGGTAGAGCTGGGTCTCCTCCAGTTCTTATTTGAAGATGAGAAGGACAAAGACATGGTTCTCCATCGTACCCCGTGGCACATCAAAGACATGATTCTCCAACTTCAACCCTGGGAACCGGTGGACCCCTGTGGTGGTGGAATCGGTGGGACGTGCGCCATTTTGGGTGCAAATGTGGGGAATCCCCTCACATTGTCGTATCGTTGCCTTTGGTCAACGGATGGCAGAAGCAAAGCTTGGAGAGGTTATGGATGCTGGCCTTTTTCGAAATCAAGAGTATGTCGGGTCACTTTGTGAAGGTACGGGTGAACATGAATGTGTTGGTGCCCCTGCGCTCACAATTGTTTGTCAGCAATCCGGTTGTTGGGAAGTTTTGGTTCACCCTTGTGTATGAACACCTTCTCTTGTATTGTTACCACTGTGGGAGGTTTGGTCACACGGGACAGAACTGTGTTTTCTCTCCTCCATCTGGGGAAGAGTATTTAGGGCCGGGTTTGACAACAAAAGAATCAGGATATAGATTAAATGAGAATCTTTTTCCCTGCCATGGCACCCCGCTGCAAAAATCGGTGTGGGTGAATCGATTACTCAGGGGAAGAAAAGAAATGGATAGGAAGCTCAATTGGATATGGGGTTGAGTTCTGGTGGACAACAACAGGAGAAGCAAATGGTGACTCTAGCTTTGGCGGCGGAGAAGGGATCGCGTGAGAAAACAGATCAGTCAAGGGAAGTTCGTCGTGATGGTGCTGAAAAGAAGGGCGAGAACCAGGGCAAAAGCAAGAACGGACAAGAGGGGAAGAAAGTTCAAGAAGAGAAATGACCGCGCCACTGATCAAGGAAAGGTGAAACCCTCCAAGGCTGCTGATCTGGGGAAATCTTCTTCCCATAATGGACAGAAAGGGAGATGCGAAATGACGGGAAAAAGGCCAGTGATAGGAAAGACAGATGCTGTTTTGCAGGAGAAAGCAAGTGGGAAAAGGGAAGCGGTGACAATTCGCATCCCTAACAAGCACAAAATGAAGGAGTCTTCCGAGAACATGGGTGGAGCTGGACCAAAGGAAAATGCTAGAGATGGTGTGGTTCGCGGGAAAGAAAAAGGAGAACAGCGTAGTCCAGCAGGCTGAGATGACGATTATGGAGAATAAGAAGCAGGGGAAAGAACAAACAGTCAATGCAGGTGGAGATCAGATGACAGATTCAGAGAGGGGAGAGAAATCTTCGCTCAAAGAAGTGTTCAGGATGGTGGCTCCGGAAAAGATAGACATGGAAGGTAGGAAAAGGGATGCTGACCAGGTGTATAGCCTAGCTGATGATCCAACACCGGTGAAGAAATTATGTTTGGAAGACCCAGTGGACAGGAAAGAGGAGAATCAGAGTGCAACGGAAGAGGAAGCCAACCGAAAATGGCCCCAAGGTGCCAAATGAGATTGTTGTCGTGGAATGTGCGTGGGATTGGGTTGTCCCTCACATTCCAGTCTATCTTAGGATTAGTTAGTGTCAACAATCCTGATGTAGTTTTCTTGTCAGAAACTCGGTCGAGTCGTAAAGTTGTTTCTCGCAGGTTGCGGGGTTTTGGTTTTTCGGATTTTCATTTGGTCGATGATGTTGACTCAGCATGAGGGTTAGCAGTGGCATGATCCCCTGAGAGCAGTGCCTCAGTGTTGTTTAGTTGTTGTTTTTATTTCGGCGAGTTTGGTTGTTAATGGAATAAATTTGGTGGTGGTGTTTGTTTATTTGAGATGTCGTGCGAACGAAAGAGTGGTGCAATTTGATTGTATACGTAATTATTGTACGGGAATTCAGGTACCATATGTGATGGTGGGTGATTTTAACGGGATTATTTCATCAGGTGAAAAAGTGGGGGGAAACCCATGGAATCCAGTTCAATCCCAGAATTTCCGATCATTCGTGGATGGATTTGGGAATTCAGAATCTAGGATTTCATGGTAATCCTTTCACTTGGTCAAACCGCCGGATGGGAAATGCATGTATTCAGGAAAGGCTAGATAGGGCCTTCGCCTCGGATCGGTGGATGGAAAAATTCCCAAAAACTTTGGTAACCCACGGGACGGATCTCGGCTCGGATCCCAGATCCCTCCTTATTGCTGACAAACCTTATTCCTGAGCAGCACGCGCCCTTTTCCGATTCGATGAGTGATGGGCCACGAATCCGGAGCCGATGGTGGAGGAAATCTAGAATTTACAAATTCAGGACTCGCTGATGTTCCAACTTTGGACAAGGTTGAAAAAGCTTCGTCATAAGTTATTTCAATGGAGTCGGGCTGGGACATCTAACTCGGAAAGGCAAATTCGTATCTTGGAGACAGAAATTGCTGCTATCAAGGAGGAATACCCTATTAATTGGGAGCGGGTTAACACCTTGGAGAAGGAAATAACGCTTAAATGGGCGGAGGAAGAGACATACTGCCGTCAGAAATCCCGAGTGCGTTGGCTAAAGGGAGGAGACCAAAACTCCTCCTACTTCCATACGGTCACAAGGGCGAGACGACGATGGAATCATGTGGATCAACTTCGAAAAGAGAATGGGGAGTGGGTTATGGAGGAAGAGGCTAAGGGTGAATTGGCGGTTGATTTTTACTCTCATTTCACGTCGGAAACTGACGAAGACGGCATTTGGAGAAAGACAATGTCTTACCCATAGAGCACAGAGTTTCTGATGAGATGAATAAGACTCTGGTGGCCGAGGCGACCCCGATGGAAATTCGTCAAACGGTCTTCGCTATGGGGTCCACCCAGGTGCCTGGATCGGATGGGTTTACGGGGAAGTTTTTTAAGACATTTTGGAATGTAGTGGGCCTTCGGTGGTGGATGCGGTACTTTACTTTTTTATGAATGGGCGTATTTTAAGAAGCTTCAACCATACTTGGCTTACGCTCAACCCAAAGGTGGAGAAGGTTGAGACAATGAGGCAGCTGCGCCCGATTAGCTTGTGCCAATTTGTGTACAAGATCATACCAAAGATTACGGCGGAACGAATGGCAAATTTTCTACCGGAGACTGTGTCACCGGGGCAAAATGCGTTTATTCATGAACGGCAAAGTATTGATAATGTGCTTATCGGGCTTGAAATTATGCATTATTCAAAGATTAAGAAGAAAGGTAAAAATGGATACTTAGCTCTGAAGGTTGATATGGAAAAGGCCTATAATAGATTTGAGTGGCCATTCTTACTGTTGTCTTAAGAAAGTTGGGATTCAGCTCATTGTGGATTAGTTGGATACAGGAATGTATTTCCACATCCTCTTTTTCTGTCTTAATGAATGGTAAACCGACCGGATTTTTCTCCGCTACACGAGGGCTGCGACAGGGGGACCCTCTCTCCCCTCTGTTGTTTGTTCTATGTACGGAAGGCTTTGCAGCGCTATTGCGGCGGCCAATTGGGAATGGGAAATTGCAAGGGGTGCGGGTGAGCCCGAGGGCCCCCAGAGTCTAACACATGTTCTTTGCTGATGTTTCATATTTGTTCGTTAAAGCATCGATGCAAGAGTGTGCAAACCTCAAGAATGGCTTCATGAGTACGAAAAGTTGAGTGGGCAACGTGTGAACTTGGATAAATCAACAGTCTGTTTCAGTGCAAATCTCCTGGCGCCTGAAGTGCAAGCAATGGTGGGGCTTTTAGGGGTTGGAGCGGTGGGTATCTAGGATAAGTACTTAGGTCTCCCGTCCTTGGTGGCTCGATCAAAGGCATAGACATTCCGATTCCTGGAAGAAAAGCTTTTGCAAAGAATCTAGGGATGGAAACAAAAGCACTTATCGAAGGCTGCCAAAGAAACGCTGATTAAGACAGTGGCGGCGGCTCTTACTGTTCATGCTATGGCATGCTTTAAGATCCCTGCCACCTCATGTCGTCGGTTGGATAAACATTTATCTTTCTTTTGGTGGGGTTTTGTGAATGGAAGGCCGAGGAGTCAGTGGATGTCCTGGAAGCGGCTTTGCAGGAGTAAGCATGAAGGTGGGCTGGGGTTCCGATGTTTTGAGCTCTTTTATCAGGATTTATTGGCGAATATTGCGTGGGGTGTTCATACGGAGCCGGATTCGCTCCTGTCCCAGATCTATAAGGGTAAGTACTTCCCCCATGGGTCAATTTTCTCGGTTCGGCCAGATCCCGACCTTCGTGGGGATGACAAGGTGTTCTTTATGGATGTCAGGTGCTTAGGCACAGCATGGCGGCTCAGATAGGGTCGGGATCATTCATACCAATTGTATCGGAAGGGTGGATCCCATCTATCTACCTGTGGTATACGGTAGTGCAGCCAGAGGCTACTTGGGCGGAATTGGGACTGTTCGCCGCGTTGATTGATCAGAAGGGTGGATCCCATCTATCGGAAGGGTGGATCCCATCTATCTACCTGAGACGGTGAGAGCCATTCTTGAAATTCCTTTGCCACGAATTGCTATCCCTGATAAGCTGGTTTGGAGGGAAGACCCATCTGGGGTGTATACGGTCAAATTCGGGTATAGGTTGGCTGAGCGAAAGTCCCGTTTTGTGGGAAAGTGGAAGCAGGAATGTAGCTCCATGGATCGAAGCCTTTGGATTAAGGTATGGGCCTTCAATATTCAACCCAAGCTAAAGTATTTTTGCCTGGGAACCGTTTCAGAGACTTTTGCCGATGATGGAGGTGCTTTCTGACAAAAAGGTCTCGGTTTTGCTCTGATTCCCAGTGTGCTAGGCGAAGGAGGAGAGCACGGAACACTTGTTTTTGCATTGTCCTGTGGTGAAAGCTCTATGGGAGGAGGCAGGATTGGCCATGGAGCTGCAAACTTTGCCAACTGCGTGTTTCAATATTTTTGTTCGGAGATTTCTGGAGCTGGACTCCTCTCATCCTAGGGTCGTGCGTCTTTTTTGCCTGCTTTGGAGGATCTGGAAGGCTAGAAATGAGGTGGCCTTTGAGGGCAAGCAGACTTTACCTAGTTTGCTTAGACTCTAGTTTCAGATTCAGGAGTGGTTGCAGGTTTTAGTAGGTAGGGGCAATGTCCCTCAGATGGGAATGCCGACGGAGATGGCTGGGGTAGTCGAGGCGGATGAGGGTGGTGTGCTCTTTTGATGGGGCGGTTTGCTCGGGATCACATGCGTCGATGGGGTTGGTGTTGAAGGACTTGACGAATTCCGTGGTGGAGGCTCGGGGGTGGTGGTATGATGGGCTTCGGAATCCATTGCTAGTTGAGGCGGTGGCGCTGCGAGATGCAATCAGATGGTGTCAAGAAAAGGGTCTCACTGCAGTCCGGATTGAAGGGGATGCAAAGATCGTTATTGACAAAGTTAATGCTGGTGCGGTTTGTGATGCTGTGGGAGGAGCCTTGCTAGAGTAAATTCGCCAGTTGCTGCTGCTTGTGCCGGGTTTTCGGATTTGTTTTGTTGGTAGGCTGAACAATAGGGTAGCCCATAGGGTGGCTAGAAAAGCTGTGCTATTGTTTCCAACGAGTTGTACGAGCTTCGATTTTAGAGCTTGGCTCTGGTCGGAGGTTGAAACGATGTAACTTGGTGTTCTTGCTAATATAAGTGAGCTTTTTTATATATAAAAATGTGATAATTTTATGTTATTTTTCTGGTCTATTACTTGGAAGGACTTACTTGGCGTAAATGCCCATTCTCGGGTACCCGTACAGAAAAAAGCCCCGTGCACTATATAAACCACCAGGCCCATAACATATCCCCATTGTCAGTTTGTCACCTCACCGGCGCCATAGCCGTACTCTCTGAAACTACTTCCCACTTTCTCAGAGACGGAGACGCTCCGTCTTCTTTTTCTCAAATAGAGCATTAAGAAATTAGGGTTTTAGGATTTTTTAGAACGGGAGAACAATCGCGTCAACAGCAATGGAGAGCGCCTTCGCAAACGCCTCGGCGATCACGGACCAGAGGCAGAAGATCGAGCAGTACAAGCACATTCTCTCCTCCGTCATCTCCTCCAACGACATTATCCACGCCAAGAAGTTCATCGATCACAGTAAGCTCTTTACGACTCGCTTTCTCGATGATTTCCGTTTTCTCTCTATGTGTTTGATTCTCTTATCGCGATTCTGGAGTAAACCTAATTTCGCCTGCAATGGCTTCTTCACCCCAGTGCTATCGGATGATGTGCCGCTAGTCGTGTCGAGGCAGCTCTTGCAGACTTTTGCGCAGGAGTTGGGGAGATTGCAGCCCGAGGCGCAGAAGGATATTGCTAAGTACACTCTTACTCAGATTCAGCCTCGTGTGGTTTCCTTCGAAGAACAGGTTGGTTTGGGATTTTGTTTGGCGCCATAGCTTTGTATTTCTCCAAGGATTTCAAGGATTCCAATAAGGTGTTTGCTGGTGAATTCAGGTGTTGATTATTAGAGAGAAACTTGCTGAGCTTTATGAGTCAGAACGGCAGTGGTCGTTAGCGGCACAAATGCTGAGTGGAATTGATTTGGACTCTGGAATGAGGTCTGAGAGTAAGATTCATGTTGGAATGTTTGTATTGAACTTGAGAGTGCATTCGGTGCTTTCTCCGTAAAGGCTTTCAATTTGACTCTTGTGTTTGCTTTCATCAGGGTCATTGACGATGGCTATAGATTGTCAAAGTGCGTCCAAATTGCTAGCCTGTATCTCGAGGTATTGCACTAGTCATGTAGACTTATTTCTTGGTGTAGTCAAGTTGAAGAGCAACCAAGAAGCCACAAGTTCTCATGTAGTTATTGGTTGTCAATTGTTCACCTCTTACGGAAGTTTCTGTTGGTCTTATTTTCCTGCTTGTTCATGTAGGATGATGATGCTGTTAATGCCGAGGCATTCATTAACAAAGCTTCATTTTTGGTTAGCAACAGCCAGCATGAAGTGTTGAACTTGCAATACAAGGTCTGCAGTATATCAGCATGTCATAACGGCTTATGTGTTTTTATCTCCGTGAATAACTGCTAACTTATTTGACGAATATTCAGGTTTGTTATGCAAGGATTTTGGATTTGAAGAGGAAGTTTTTGGAGGCTGCATTACGCTACTATGACATATCTCAAATTGAGAAGAGACAGATAGGGGATGAGTATGTGATTTTACCTTCTGAATTATAATCAACGAGTGAATTTGTGATTAACTGACATTAGTACTTGTTTTTACTTTTCTCCATTGAAGAACTATCGATGAGGATGCATTGGAGCAAGCTCTGACTGCTGCTGTAACGTGCACTATTTTGGCTGCTGCTGGTCCTCAACGGTCTCGTGTCCTGGCCACTTTGTATAAGGTAAACCGACTTCTGAGAGAAAATGAACATGTGAGAAGTACTGCTAATCATAAAAGTTAAATTATTGTAAAATACTAAAATGTATTGATGGTGATGCCCTGTTGGAATGTACCAGGACGAGAGATGCTCAAAACTCAAAATTTATCCTATACTACAAAAGGTCCTATCTCTCCCTGGCACTGGTGTTTACCTCTGTTTACTGATTCAGTTTCCTGTTTCTCTTCTCGAAATCTTTCCACTGAACCACTTGCTAACATTGCCTTGAACCTGCTATTAACAAGCCCTAGTTGTACCTTCAGGTGTACTTGGAAAGGATCCTGAGGAAACCTGAAATTGATGCATTTTCTCAAGAACTAAAGCCGCATCAGGTTAGTGATGTTCAACTTTTCAGCTTTGCTGGTCATGCATTCATAAGCTGTGTTCTTATGTTGTGGCATTTGGTTGCGCCTCAACAGAAAGCACTGCTGCCAGACAACTTCACTGTCCTTGATCGTGCGATGATCGAGCACAATCTTCTAAGTGCAAGCAAGCTGTACACAAATATAAGGTTGGGATTTAGTAGAATTTTGGATTATATCTGTATACGAGTTTGGGGTTCTACTCAATGACACTCAATCTTTGTTGTCTTCTAATGTATTTTCATCACAGTTTTGAGGAGTTGGGCACCTTGTTGGGTATCCCTCCGCACAAGGTATGCCTCTCCTATAATCTCTTGTAATTAAGCTGTTTCTCTTCTTTGGGGTGTACTAGCACACATCAGTTTCCATTATAACTGAAGCCTAAACATTTCACTATATCTATATTATCTGTCAGGCTGAAAAGATCGCATCAAGGATGATTTTCGAAGACAGAATGAGGGGATCAATAGACCAGGTGTGAATGCTTGTCCTTGACTTCTCCAGTTGTGCTCATAATTCTACTTGTTTCGTGCTTAATGTTTATGTCCCTTTACCATGAAATCTGTACACTAGGTGGAAGCCGTCATACATTTTGAGGACGACACTGAAGAGCTGCAACAGTGGGATCAACAGGTGACCCTTCGTGCATTTTGCTCAATTCCTAAAAATTTTACTCGCCAGATTATGACTGCTCATCTATTTTGCAGATTGTTGGATTGTGCCAAGCACTGAACGATGTCCTTGATAGCATGGCGAAGAAGGGCTTAGCAATTCCAGTCTGATTCTTCTTTAAAGTCGAGTTGTCTTAAGCTGCTCTTTAAGAGCATGTAATGAATCAGCCTTCGAGCAACCATTTTGTACACACAAATTAGAGAACCATTTACGAGTGCCACTATTTTGTGAAGTTTTGTGGCGTTTGGTATCCTACTCGCGAAACTCTTTCATTTTAGTGGAGAATTTTATTTGTTCATTCTCTTTTTTTCGTCATTTTCATTCTTGTAATCATGTTATTTGCCTCGATACATCGTAAAAAGCCATTATCACCATCACCTTTCAACCGTTTGATTGGAATTTCTTTTATAGTCTGGCTTTTGGAAGAAAATTGTAGGGCGGAAAAAAATCAAATCCAGTATAATAGTGTAACCCAAGTAACTTGGCGAAATTCCCGTATCCAAAGCGCGGCAGATGAATGAAGGACCCCGTCAATGCTGCTTTTGTCAGTCCCTAGCTCGATTGTAGTCACAGAGAGAACAAACAGTTAGAACATGGAGGGAATCGGACCGTGTTTAGTCTGCGTAAGAGAAATGGAAATTAAATTACCTAGGTTGCTTCCTGCCCAAGGTAAAGGGACTTCCAGTTTATCCGGGCTCCGCTCGATCTTCATGAGCAGAATCACTATCTCAGTTCCCCATTTCTATAATCCTACCGCTAGAAAGAATGATTTGAGCGATCTTCTCTAACCTTAAACCGACGCCCCTATCCTACAAAAGAAAAGGACCCTTTCTATGCTTATTTACAGAACCGAAGGTGCTACCGGGTGTAGTATTCTTCCTACTCCTTACTAGCCTATCTGAGTGGCTGTGGCTAGACATAGCAACTGCCTGAGTATGATTGACGAATGATTGAAAAAAAGACTACGATGGAGCTTTGGACGGAGAGTTCTTCGACGAATCCCTTCCGGTCTGCAACAGCACATCGCGGTTAATGCTAGCTAACTGCGACAGGTTCTGCTTGGAAAAGAAACACATGTCAGACGTCAATCTTTGTCACGAATAATTTGAATAGGGCGGCAAGACAGATAATAGCAAGAGGGCAAGTGACTTCGAACCTTGAAGGAAAAGTTTATCGAGGAGAGGTCGATTGGCAAAGAGTCGAATTCAGCCATGTCTCCACAGTCATCCATCTGAAACAAGGAGTCCGAAAGTTAAAGGTACCATGCTAAGCTGACTAACGGTCAAAAAGAACGGGTGGAGAAAAGTTGGCAAACCTCAACTTTGGAGTTTGAGGATGAGTTGCAAGAGTCGTCATCAGAGAGGCTACTATTGGGATTATCATTCAGTATTCCGCTGGAGAGTTGAGAGAACCGAGAAAGGAAGTAACTTGTATCATCTGCACTGTCAGGGACGGGTACAAAGGCTGCCTGCAACAGAAGGTTGGGCAAGATAGAAATTGGAACTTGGAATATAAAAGATACATTCTACATTTCGCCAGTATAAAAACCAAATGAATGACTGTGGAATCTTACATTTTGCAACGCGAGGTTGTTCCAGTCAACTCCTCTGAAGAATGGATGTGATTTAACCTACAAAAATGAGCCCAAGGAGACTTGATGTCAATAGTAGTTTGTACGGAAAAGTAATATTTCAGAGTAGCTGCAAGTGTTTCTATCAAAGCAAAAAGCAAAATCCTTTGGACCATGATTCGGCGAAAGAAAAACATAAAAAGAAAAATTGAAGTCTGGGCAGTGAATACAGAATACAACCTCGGATGGACCGTTTGCTCCTAAACGTTGATCTGGGTTATGAATAAGCAACCTACAAGTCCAAAGGATTAGGGTTCAATGATTCCACAGTAAACTGATGCTAATGGATGGAAAAAATTAGTCAGGAAGGAGATTTAGATGTTTGATGAGTAAGTGACACAAATACCAGTAAATTATCAAATCCAAGGAAACGAGCCAAACCTGTTGATAAAGTCTTGGGCATCATGAGACATGTCGCCAGGAACAGAAGGCCAAGGAATTTTTCTGTTGAGTATGTTGTCAAATATCATCTGGAAAACACAGCATTTTGAAAGAAATTGAAATACAAATTCCCTAGTGATGAATGGTGATGTTTATTACAGTGTAAGGGGGGGAATGTGAAGTGAAATACTTATGCATGTACCTCAGGTTGGTCGGCAGTGAAAGGTGGAATTCCAGTAATAAGCTCAAAGAGGATTATTCCTACTGACCACCAATCTGAAGCATAACCTGTTAAATTAAAGGCAAATAAAGCCATAAGTTCAACCACCGATTGAAGGCTCAGCAGAAAAGAAATTCAGATGGCAGACAAACCATGCTCCGTTCCAAGAAGGATTTCAGGGGCCAGATAGTCGGGTGTTCCAACAGCAGAATGTTGCCTTTTGTCTTCTGTTTGCTGCTCGCGGGAATCGAGAGGATCTGACAAAATGCCTCCAGATGTCCCGGGTTCTGTCAACTGAATGGTATTGTTCAAAAGGCCAATCTTTGATAGCCCAAAGTCTGTAAGCTGGTGAAATAAGCAACCATAAACATATGAAAAATCAAACCATACTGTAACCATTTTATTGTGCATGCCATGCCTAATTATGGATAGTAAATTCCTGACCTTGATGTGGCCATCATGTGCAATTAATATGTTGTCTGGCTTTAGATCACGATGCACAATGCCAAGGGAGTGGAGATACTCTAAAGCAAGAACCTGTGAGCAGACAAAATCCAATCAAGTAAATATTCAAATAAAAACCTTTAAAACATGGGTAACTCTACAACGTTTAATTGCCACGGACCAGTTCCGCAATGTATGCACGAGCTACATCTTCCTCGAGACAGCCAACTTTCCTCAGAAGAGAATATAGATCGCCTCCATTGAGATATTCCATAACCAAGTAGAGATTATCTCTGCAGGTGAAAGAATAGAAAAACCTCACCTGCAAAATAAGCAACATAAATCCAGTTCAGTGATATATACACACCACACAACAAGAAAAATAGTGAATTTACGATGTCATTAGTTCACATTCTGCAAAATGAAAACTTACCACAAATGGATTTCTAACAGCTATAAGTATGTTACGCTCGGCTAATATACGCTCAACATCATTTTTACGCCACATATCCACTTTCTGGAGCACCTGCACATGTTCAAATGTAGTGCACTTTGATAGTTAACAATTATTTAGCAGGCGAAAATCCTTTACAAAAGAACAACTTAAGAAAACAACTCATAGCAGCCTCATGCTTGATTACTTCCCCAAGAGAAGAAGGTATATCAAAATAAACAATCAAGTTCCCGATTGCTACAGTTTGGTTTACTGAGAGACAGAAGTTTCAGTTAGCCTACCTTAATTGCAAACAAGTCTCCTGTTGTTCTTTTGCGTGCAAGAAATACTTTCCCAAAGGCACCTCTGCTTATTGGTTTTATAATATCAAAATCATCAATGCTTGTTCTATCTCTATGTGAGGAATGTAGAGGAGTTGATCCTGTACTACTTTGTGGCGTATTATCCAACAGAAATCTAGAATTTTCTTTAAGTTTGGCATCGCCGGGAATTTTTGTATCCAACAGGTCACAGGCAACTAAACACTTTTCCCTGCATAGATACAAAAGGCAGCATCAATACTCCCATAAGAAAAGGGAAAAAAGGAAATAATAAAACAGGAAATATGATCCATAACCAAAACTTACCTTAGAAGCTTCTCTATTCTGGCGCCGAAAGTGTCTATTACGAGAGCTTTGAGTTTACTACGCTGTAAAACATTCTGCAAATCTTGCAAACAGGCTAGTAGAAATTCACAGGAAGGATCCTTTGTTACATCTGTACTAGCAACACAGCGAGCTATGTCTGCAAGATCAGCCATCTGCACTAAGGAAGAAAAGAAATATGTAAACAAATGGAAACTTACCAGCGTATAATGTAGGTAAATGCCAAAAAGAAAAACTAACAAGTGCTGGTCATTCAACAAATAAGAAAACTACTGAAAATACCTGTTGAACATCCTCTAGCTCAGATGGATTATTATGTTCTAACCAGAAGGAATCAAAGTGACCAGCCATAGGGGAATTTGTGGAGGAAACTGATGCTACACTGCCAGTTGAAGATGGTGTTCCATGGTTGCCTAGTTTTATTCCCAAATGGGTCTTTAAGTTAAATAATGATAAATTGGGCTCATCAATGCTGGCAGTATCCATCTCATGTATGTCTTCAAACATTCCTTCCACACCTTTGTTTCTCCATTCACTAACCTTCGGAGAGCAACCTTCAGTTGTGACAGAGTTGCTTGAAGGACTACCATATGAAAGGTGAGAGTTCATATTTCGTGAATCAACAATCTGCTCAAGTACCTCCGCTAGATTTGATAGGCGTTCATCCAAATCTAGGCAATTTACATCACACTTGTCTGCATAAGCACATATGTAAGAGTGGCATTCCAAATGATAAATTGGAACAAGTTCTTCACATATCCTGCAGATTACTGTATCGGCTCCATCTACACCATGCTCTTCTTGGCTACGAACCAATACGTCAAAATTATGTCCCTGCTCCAGTAGTAGACAACTGGAATCATTACCACCTTGACTTGACGGCTGCACTTTTGAAAGAGGATCAGCTTTTGGTTCCTGTGAAGTCAACCTTTGTTCAAGTTCCAAGGAAACCTTTCTTAAAGTTGCATCATTCTGTTCAGAGCCATAGTATATTGCCTCAGGTAGAGAAGACAAATTATCTTGTCCCTCCAGTTTTGGTTTTATTTTACCCTTCTTACTCAGAGGAGCGGCAACTGAACCAGAATCAGCAATCCCATAATTAGCTGGCCAGCTCAATTCCACAGATGGAATGCTTTCTAGACACTTCTTCAACTTATTGAATGTAATTTCATCAATTGGTTCGCTGTCTTTCTGAAACTGCAGTACTCTAGTGCACCGGGTCATGATAAAGAGTATGCGTGTAAATAGCCACTTGAGAAGTCCTGTTTGACAATTCTTTCTCTTATCAGTTAGATCCTGAACAACTTCTTCACACTTGGCACGGAACTGAGAACTAGTCATTTCCATGCACAGTTGAGCAAGACTAAGAAGATCTTGTGCCATGTTAAACTCTTCTTCCAATGAGGGGTCAATGTTATCAAGGATATCCATGACATCTGCGGCAAAAGTAGCTAGTTCTACTTTAGCCAATTCTTCGGCTGCATCAAATCTTGAGTGGAAAGATCCCAGTAGCTCCTGATATCAACAAAGAAAAAGTTAAGAAAAGAGAAGTCAATAGCAAAGTGGCTGTGATTTCCATGTGTATTTTTATTCTCATGTTCATTACTTCTATAAAATTTGAAGGGATTCTATATGAGATTTTTAAACGATGAAACACTGTTTAAAATTAACTCCTACAGAAAATTGGAAGATGTAGACAAGCTTTTCACGGAGTCGAATTTTAAGAGATACCTTCAAATCGGTAAAACTCTGAGCCCGAGGAGGGGGTGCTGTAACACCATTCTGTAATCCTAGTTCATGTGAAAAGCTTTTTAAGACTTTTGTCCCCTTACTACGAGTTTGAATTTGACTCTCAGTAGAATATTGTTCCTGACTTTGATGATTTCCTGCATTTGAGAATCTGGTTGCCATTGGTTCCTCTTTCTCAAGAATTCCAGCTTCAGTGCCACTCTCCTATCAGCCAAGCGACTATTTAGTACCTTCCAGCTTCCATCAAGTGTAACATAAGAAGCCGGTAAGGAAATGTTGAACAGAAAGTTACCATAGGCGAGCCAATAAGATGACCAGCATCCCTTGAAAAATATGATGAGAACCATCGGGCGATTTTCTTTCCTTTGTGTTGTTCACCTTCAGAAGTGCAGCATCGGATAATTATTCAGATGATTACCAGAAATAACACCAGAAAAGCAATAAAATTGAAGAGCTGTTTTCCTCTTTCACAAGCAAGACAGCAATTAAAAGTCGAAAGACAATCAAAAGGATGTTCAATGCTCAAACCTTACTTTTACTCAACTAACAGGAAAGCCGTCATAATATTTTCAACCTCCATCATAACTTTGTTAATGAACAATATCAAATGACTCCTAAGTAATAGCTAAGGAAGGAAACCACACAATGCTGAAACAGTCTCCATCGAGGAGAACGAAGCAGTTTGCTCTAGCAACATATAAACTGAGAAACCGATGCCCCATTTCATCTTCAATTGCGCCTCAATTGAAGTAAGATTTGTGAATACCGCGTTGCAAGATCACCATTTGCCAAGTCACTCATGTCACATAATTTAGTTCGCGTACAATATGTCTAACCCTCAGCAGAATGGCATATTCTAAAAGTACAAGATCATCTAAAGGGAAAAAGACATTACAAGCTTGCAAAAGCCCTAACACAAGTCCAACACCACATCAACTTGTAAAGGATGAAGGAAGAACCAAATGCCAAATTGAGAATTCATAGTATCTCGCTATCATTCTCCTTCCCAATTAACCAATAGAACCAATGTTCTAAGCGAATGGATGGAGAAAAAAATCAAATCCCAACCCAAGTTCCCCTCCTAGTTCAGGTCTACAACTAAGTTCTGCAAGCAAACATAGCAGACTTCTATCAGAAAAGAAGAACCTAATTGGTATTTCTTTCAGACTTCATTTAAATTAGAACTATACCTTTCCCTGTGAGTGAGACCATGGTTCACAGGAACAAAAACATGAACTATCTGGAACAGCTCATGCAATTTGTCACATTAACCTCATTACGCACCAGCATTCAGACGAAAAAAATCTTGCAGAAATCCGCCAAGATTTACGTACTGCCAAAGCTGAATTCTCCATTTCAATTGCGAGCGTTTGGTTGCGTTAATTCCCAAACCGTTACATAGATTACACCATTGGAACTAAGCTGCTAACTCATGCCCCAAAGAAAACAGCAGGCATTCCAGAAACCCAAAAAAAAAACGCTACCAACAAAACGGGGAAATCTGGCTGCAAGCAGAACGAACCGAAGAAATGAACTGAAAAAGGGAGATAACAAAAAACACCTGCTCTCGAGGAAGGGCTGCTGCCGGCTCCCTGTACGCGAGCCAGCGACTTCTGCTGCTTGAGTTTCCCGCGGAACGGAGGCGGCGGTCGCGGAGGTTCACGAGACTTGTACTCGAACGCATCGTCGTGTTTGGAACTGAGTTTCTCCCTGGACGAGACTCGCCGAGTCTTAATCCGATTCAAACCGGACGGAATTCCCCCCGCCGCCGCCTCTGACGACGACAGAGCTTCACTGCTGCTGCCTCTTTGACTCGAGCTACGTTCATTCATAGCTCTCGGTAAGGAAAAAAAAGAAAAACAAAACTCGGCCGATGAGATTAGAAACCCCGCGGTTTCACTCCACAGCCCTCCCGGAATCGGACGACGGCGAGAAGTGAAGCCGCGGCAGCGGCGACGGAGGCGGAGGAGAGAGGCTTTCGGGAGGATTGATGTGAACGGAAATTTGAAAGTAATTAGGCGAGAATCTGAAGGAATCGGGAGCCGCGTTAAGGTTCCGGCGGCTTTGACGATGGCGGCAGAGGGAGGAGGCGGCCACGACGGGAAGAGGAGGATGAGTCATCTGTGGTGGTTAGTTGTTCCATTCAAAATGAGCAATGGAAAAAGGCCGTCGTCAGCAGATTTCGAGCTGCGTGTGGAGTTCTGTAAAACGATCCTGATTCCTGACACTTATTAATTATCTTTCTCCCAAAAGAAAATTACGTCATAAAAAAAAAGGGTTAATTACATGGTTGGTCACTGAGATTACAAAAAAAGTTCATGTTTGGTCACTGAAAATATTTAAATCCAGTCTTGGTCACTCAAATTAGTTAAATGATTCAAGTTTGGTCACTCTCCGTCTATTTCCGTTAACTCCAGCTTACGTGGCAGTCAACTTTCATAGTTGACCGTTAAATACGTGACGTGGCAATTAAAAAATTATTAAAAATAAAAAAATAAACTTTTATATTTTCCACCTCATTATTACCTTCATTAAAAAATAAAAAAATAAAAAACCTATAATTGCTCCCAGCTACCGCGTACACCTTCCCGATCCCGCCGTGGTCCCCCAGCTCCGCCGCTATAATTGCTCCCACAAGCACCTGCGAGACGAACATCAGCACCCCGCCGAACAAGAACAGAGGCCTCCTCCCGACTCTATCGACGATCACCATCGACAGGAACGCCGTCCCGATCCCGACGGCGCCGGTGAGGATGGCCGACATCAGAGAAGCCCTCTCTCCCATTCCGATTGTTCGGAAGAGCAGGGGAGCGTAGAAGGCGATGACGTTGATTCCGACGCTGGAAGAACGGGACGGTGATTTACTAGCCATATTAGGAGTCAACCTTCTTCGTCGTTGTCCAAATACAACAAAGGGGTGTACGGAGAAACTCTGAACCATTTACTCTTTGTTGGGTTCCTTTTGTCGTTTATCTTCTTCTTCTTCTTCCAATTTCGACGAGACCCAACAAAAATAAAAACAAAAAATCACCAGCTGCAGAAAGAAAGAAAATCGTTCCGCTCGAATCCCTTCCGCCGGCGGCTCCCATTTGTTTCAACCCAATTCCGCTATTTCTCTCTTACCCAATCGTATCTCTTCGCAGCCGAATCTTTGTCCATGGAAATTCCAACTCATCTCCGCTCTTTTGTTCTTCGTGGACAGCCTTTGTTGGCAGAGTTAGGGTTTTCTCCACTCTCCGATTGATTTTGGCGGTATGGGTTTCCTTGTTTACTTCGTTCTTTCTTTCCACTTCTGATAAGAATTGGTAACTGCTGGTTGGAGAAAGTCTGTTGCTTTTAGGCTGCTTTGATACCATTTCACGATTCAAGGGGAACCCAATTTCTGAATCTCTTACTTTTCCTTAATTAGGCAAATTGTGGTTAGTTATCCTGCCTATTTATAGTAGATTTAGGTTAAAGAATTATTGATCAGAGAGCATTTAGTAGATGTGATTATGGCTGATAGTTGGGATGGGAGTTATGACCATGGAAGTCAATCAGAAGAGAGTTACCATTTTGAAAGACTCCACATAGAGCCAATCTATTATTCCTTCATCTGCCCTTCAATGTCATTGCCTTCTACGCTCCCCTGCTCTTCCGAACAATCGGAATGGGAGAGAGGGCTTCTCTGATGTCGGCCATCCTCACCGGCGCCGTCGGGATCGGGACGGCGTTCCTGTCGATGGTGATCGTCGATAGAGTCGGGAGGAGGCCTCTGTTCTTGTTCGGCGGGGTGCTGATGTTCGTCTCGCAGGTGCTTGTGGGAGCAATTATAGCGGCGGAGCTGAGGGACCACGGCGGGATCGGGAAGTTGTACGCGGTAGCTGGGAGCAATTATAGGTTTTTATTTTTTTATTTTTTAATGAAGGTAATAATGAGGTGGAAAATATAAAAGTTTATTTTTTTATTTTTAATAATTTTTTAATTGCCACGTCACGTATTTAACGGTCAACTATGAAAGTTGACTGCCACGTAAGCTGGAGTTAACGGAAATAGACGGAGAGTGACCAAACTTGAATCATTTAACTAATTTGAGTGACCAAGACTGGATTTAAATATTTTCAGTGACCAAACATGAATGTTTTTTGTAATCTCAGTGACCAACCATGCAATTAACCCTAAAAAAAAATCTTTAATTTGTTCGTAATAACTAATAGGTACCTAAACTTTTTGTTATATTTTACTTTGGTCACTCTACTTGTTTTAAGTATACAAATTAAGCTAGTTCTGGTCATTAATGTTATCTTGGAAATTATAATTATTATCACGGAATTCGGACGGAAGGAAATCAGATAGATGGTTTTTTTTATGGATTTTGATTTTGAATAGTTGATTTCATTGTGTTTATTTAGTGGGTTTGATATTTGCATTGAGGATACGATGAGGAGAATACTTTTATATGTCTAAACTTACAGTAATGTCATAAATTAAATTGTTGGGATTACAAGGAGCAATATGAATCAAGACACTATTTTTTCCTTATCAATAAGAGAGTACGATTAATGATAATTTACAAGTATTATGACTGATTTTTTTTTTGTAAGTATAGTGTAATCTATATTGATCGATTTTCTATTAATTATCAATTGTGGTCGAGAAAACGACAACACTGTAAAAAAAAATTTATACATTCAATTTCCCACATTGGACAATAGGAATACATCATTGATTTATTCTACTAAAAAAGATAGGGGAACAACGATGAGAAAAACATGTTTGTTCAAATTTGTAAATATCGTGGAAAAAGTTAGAACTTTTCAATAACTATTAGCATACTATATCAATCCGCATATCATCGAACAACTTTGATAAAATATACATAGAAAGAAACCCCTAAGTACAATAAGTTAAAGGGATTGTGGATTGCCCACTAAAATATAACCACCCTTTTATTTTTGCTAAGTTTGAATGTTTAGACCCTTAAATCCTTAATTTGTCCCACTAATCAATTTTGTCACATTATTTATAGCACTACGCGTACCTTTTTATTTCCCTTTTGAGGAATCCAAAACGATTTTGTCCTGAAAAACATGAGAGAGTGGGCAGTGGGCACTCCCTCACTCACAATTTAGCAGCATTCCAAGGATCTCCCTCAGATTCGGTACTTTGGGCAAAGTATTTGCAAAGTAATTGTTGGGGTAGTAGAGAGGAGCCCATGATAGTTAAAAGCCTAATGGGTCTTATTGAGATAGGGGAAAGGTGCTCATAAAAGTTAAGAGTCTGTTGGGCCCGAAGCCTATCTATGGTCCATAAGAGTATGATCCAAGTGGTTACAAAGGAGCAGGGGCGCATGGCGACAAAATAGGCTCGCAGACAAGGGAGTACAGGTGGACAAGCTCAGGAGGGCGCCACGAAGCAGGTGGTCCCCCTATGCGCCCCGACGTGGAAAATGGGCGGTATGCCACGTGTAGGCGCGTAGGCGCCAGGGGAGACCAAGCATTTAATGCTAGGCTGACATAAGCCTTGGTGGCAGGAGTTGGTCGGAGCTTGGTCGAGAAGCTCAAGTAGTATAAATAGCACTTGGTAGGTAGCATTTAAGCAGGTTGGTCTTTCTCACACTAAACTTCTTTCTTCACTTCTCTCTCTAGAGTTGCACCTGACTTGATCGTTGGAGTGCTAACGGACGGGGGTAGCCCTCTAGGCGCCCGTCCTGCAGGGTCCAAGCGCTCGGCGTGGGGCAGCGGGAAGTGACACGTGGAAGAGGGAGTATCCGGGCTTCAACAGTAATGAATGAGCTTTTCACAAGGAATATATTTTATTAGTCTCCTCAATTATAAATAAATTTAAATTTGGCTTCATTTATCCCCCTAAACGACCATTTCTTGTATAGTTGAACCATAATAAAAGTCACACAATTTGGGCCATTTTCCACGAATGGAGATTATCCGTTTTCCTGTTTTATCCATTTCCAAAAAATGGTCGAATTTATTGTGCCAACCAGTTTAGTCAATTCAATATTCAATTCGGTTTACTTCCATAAACAAATAGTGATTATGTGTTTACTGTTTTACGTATTTGACTATCCTGCTAAACACTATACGTACAATCATCATACTACATTTTTTTTGCTTAGAAACATTATCTAAGGCCAAGTCCAATGCTAGCCCCCAAATTTGGGGATCTTCATCCCTAAATTTGGAGATTCTCCCCATTTTCATCATTTTTGCTCCAATGCTATCATCTCCAAATTTGAGAGATTTTCATTTTTTGTAGTAGTTCTTTACTTAAGAATGTACTTATGATTATGTTAATCATATTTATTCATGTTAATTTTGATATAGTTCGTCATCATTTTAAAATACAAATTTTTCTATAGAATTTTTTTTAATTTCGAAACCGAATTGTTTTTTATAAAAAATAATTGACCTAATTTTTCTTTATGCACAATACTTGAAAATGATAAACCTAAAGGTGATTCCCTAATTTTTCATCATTAAAGCACTAATTAAACTCTTAACCTTTAATTAAACCAAAAATAAAAATAAAAATAAAAAAGATGGTGGCGGGCGGTTGTGCCCGCCAACACCTCTCTCAATCGCCAAAAATGTAGGGATCGGCATTCCCTACGCCAAAAATGGAGACCCAAATGGCGATTATCGCCATTAATAGCGATTTGGGCATAAATGGCGACTCCATTGGAGTCAGCCTAACAGATACATTTTAGATAAAATACAAAAAACAATATTGATTATAATGTATTTATGTTCATCACACAACCACAATTGTCCCATTATCGGCGAGTTTGACAAGGTGTAAGTACTACCCTTCGAGGCTTCGACCACACGACAAGATTGATATTGTTTAGATAAAGTCGTCACTTATTGTCATTCAAAATTTGATGATGTATAATTTTGTGAATTCGACGAATGCTGTTAGCATTATCAAGAACTGGAAGAATGATGATCACTCGCATGGCATATTGGCGCATGAAAAAATGATCGCTTGATTAGTTTCGATAGCAAAGTTTTTTTTACGCACGTCGTAAGAGAATGTAACTATCATGGTGACTTCTTGACAAGCAAGGATCATTAGGTTGATTTTGACACACATCGGATCAATGTGAGCAATCTATAACCAAGACACTGAATCTCCTAGGATATTATGATTATTGCCCCACACACCATTCTATTGTTAATACGAGCTAAGACGTACTTTTTTTTTTTACAACAGCTAAGACGTACTAGGTATCTTACTAAAAGATTTGCCGAAGTTTTCTTCACTTACCAAAAAAGATGTTCCATAATTTATAAAAATGAAAACCTGGGCTGGGCTTGTGTAATGAAGGTTTTACTTCAAACCCAGAACTAAAGATCAATCAATACCAGCCCAGTCCAATCTAGTGGAGCACAATTCGCTGTAAATCCATTTTTATTAGTCAGCACTTATAGAAGTCATTACATAGCAGCAGCTGTAAACATTACAACACTGTGGTAACCCAAAAACAGAAGGCCATAAGAAAAGAAACCAAAGAAGGAAAGAACTGCAAACGAATCCCATATTCAGTTCCCATCATCCACGACCTGGTTGTTCGCAAACAAGTTCTCCCGCCTCTTGGGAAACCCAGGTGGCTCCATATGCGAGGCTCGATATTTCAGCTCCGACGGCGAACTTCTATAACCTGAAGGTTCAACTGAACTCGGCCTAGAAGCGTTACCAGCATCGACAGCACTTGGCCTAAACGAACCACTCGTCGTCCCTGCGCCACCAGAATACCTCGGCGGTGAAGCATACCTCCTCGTCGCCCCTCTCATCCCTTCACCTGCACCAGTCCTCAAGTCCATGATCCCACCGCTGTTCCTCGAAGAGGTCTCCAATGCCGGAGCTGAGTTCCCTGCAGATGATGATGATGTGGCGTTGGTAGTCCCCACGAATGGATCATCAGGCCCCCACGACGTCAAAGCTTCCTTCTTCTTCGCGAAGAACTGCCATGCCCCAAATAGAAAGAGTATGAATATCAAGACAGGACTCATCCAAGTCATAGTGTTGAACTCGCCCTTGAAAACTGGTAGGCTCGAACGGTACATCCCCACGTAACCATCTCCTAGCCCGACCACCACTAGCTTCTCTCTGTCACTGGCGATCAATGGCACTCCACTCGACTCGACCCCGGTTTGATGGCTGAGAAATGATGATTTGATCTCGTCCAAACCAGCCGAGAAGATCAATCGTGGACCCACCATTCTGACATAGTGATGAGAGGAGACATTGTAGACATACACATTGTGTTGGCTGACGATTAGAAGGTAGCCCTTGATGGCATTCATAGCTAGGGTTTCATCTTCATCAATGTCCATCTTCCTCTTGGACCTCACCCTGCATTTGAAATTAGAGACATCCCCCAACAACAAAACGTGAATCAAATCCCCACCGGAAGTAAAACCATAGGCCTTGGACCGTTCGGTCACATCGAACACGTAGTTTCTTACTAAGGAATGGTTCAACCCTTCACATTCTGATTCCCTGATCTTCATGCTTCTCAAGTCCAACGAACCGGCCCCAGTCTCCGTCAAGAACATCAGCCGCTGTTTCAAGAACGCAAGTGGCCTGCTCGATGGCTTGACTGATCCATGGAACTTTCCGCCCTCTTTGTAAACCCTGATCGTCCCACCACCATCCGAACTCAGAATGTACCTCGATCTGCCGACATGGTGGACTTCCAGAACTGTCACGGCCAAATTACCCCTATCCCCTTCAAACTTACCACCGACGGCGACAGTTTCCAAGGACGTGTAATCATCCACGCCATTTGTGGTTCTCTCCACAATCTTGTGACGAGAGATCTCGCCATTGTGGTGCCCTGTCACTAGGACGCTCTCGTTCTTGTACATCGCAAGGTAGGAGACAATGGCGGTTACAGGGGAATCCACCGTAGTGTCGAACTCGGCAAGAACATCTCCATTCCTCAGGAAGACATAAACCTTACCGCGATCGTCCCCAACTGCAACGTACTTGCTGACACCTTCGTAACCTCGAAATGGCAACACGTTGACGCAAGTCGCCTGCGAATCGAGTTTCACTGCCGAGAAGAATTGAAACCTCTCTGACCAGAGTGGACTGTACTTTGTCACTGACACTGATTTCAATTTCTCCCCAACCCTAGACTTACCATCGCTAGTACCTCCCCCTTTCACTTGGTCGCGGTCTTCCAATCCGCCGCTCACCACGGCAAGCAGCGGCGGCGTTGGAGGCGATTCCTGCGGCGGAGGCGATTGGGACAACAAAGGCTCTAACCTAGATACTATTTCTCCTAAACTTTTCACTAATTCTTCCATTCTCTGCAACACTACTTCCTGGTGGTGAGTGGATTCATTTCCGGGTTCGGGCTCGAGTCCCGCTCCGGATTCTTCCTCGCTAGAGTGGGTTACGAGCGGCGAAGAGAGGAGGAAGAAGAGCAGAGAGAGATGCAGGAGGAGGAGGAAGGACTTGCCTCTTTTGTGGGTATTCGCCATGTTGGTGATTTGGGGAGGGAACTTGAAAGCTTTTTCATGGGACTCGGATTGCCGCCATGAAAATGAAGGTTGAGTAGATCTTCTTCTTCGTGGGTGTTCTGGATCCGGTGCAAAGAGGACAAATTTAAAATTTCTGATTGAGATTGAAGATTTAAGAGCGGGGGATGGATCAGAGGAGTGGAGAGGGCTGCGGTTTCCGAGGGGACTTTTTTAGTTTTTTTGTTTCTTCTTTTTGAATTTTGACTTGGGTTTTTATTTGAGTTCGCCGAAAGGGAAATGTTTTATTAGGGCAAAAGATCGCAACTTGAGGAAGGGGTTTTCAAAATGGTAAGAAATCATTGTCAAACGTTAGTATAATAAAAGTAAAGGTTAATATTTTCGTATGGCCTGAAGTTTGACCAAAATAAATATTTTGACCAATTTTTTTGATTTAAAATATCCTGACTCGAACTATACACCAAAATAAATAATTTGGCCAGATTCGACTTTGACCGTTAACTTGGATGGTCAAACGCATTGATCGTTAGTCAACGCGCCATGTCACTGCCAAGTCAGCATAAAATATTTAAAATAATTCACAATTTCCACACATTTCCTAATTTTAAATTATTATAAATTATAAAAAATCATCTAATACCTTAGTTAAACCAAAAATAAAAAACAAAAATATTAAATATTTATCAGATCTTCTGACTTGGTAGTAACGTGGCGCGTTGACCATCCAAGTTCACGGTTAAACATTGGGTTTGGCCAAATTGTTTATTTTGATGTATAGTTCGGGCCAGGATGTTATAGATCGAAAAGATTGGCCAGGATGTTTATTTTGGTCAAAATTCAGTCCATACGAACCCTAAAAGTAATATATATTTGTATAATTTTTCTTGGTGATACCTGCCCAAACAAACTTATATATAATTTTTCTATGTGATTTTTTTTTCTGTTTTTCAATTATAAAAAATATGTTTGGAAAGATGGTAGTTCCAATTTGATTTGAACAACACAAATGTTATCAAGTGAACTACTAAATAATGGTTTGATTGACCAATAACTAATTGAGACTAAAAGTAAATAGTATCTTTTCTTTTTCTTTGTCCTTTCAGCAAATAAAATTATAGTCCTAGTAGTTAGATTTGGTGTCATGTTCCAATGGATTCTTTCTTAAATTAACATCTTAAAATAGCTCGAACTTCATATTAGATTATTAATTTGCTCAATTTTTCCAGAAATGTTATCCTTATATAGACTACTGCCCATAAAGACTAATTTGACCCAATTTGAGGATTGATCATTAAGTTGGATGATCAACATCGGCCTAACGAAATCAATACCAGATATTTTTTATTAAACCATCCAATATGTTAAAGTTTCCAAAACACTGATTTGAATCTAACCATTTTAAATGTTATCTTTTTTTTAGAAGAAAAAAAAGATAACATTTAAAATGGGTAAAATTAGTATGAATTATTCTCGTTAGAGTCAAAACGATTGGGTTGGAATATCAAAAACTAGCAAAATACACAAATAG
Source organism: Linum tenue (assembly GCA_946122785.1). NCBI lineage: Eukaryota > Viridiplantae > Streptophyta > Magnoliopsida > Malpighiales > Linaceae > Linum > Linum tenue. The sequence goes on from CAMGYJ010000006.1 coordinate 71,582,085, forward strand.
AAAATTTGTCCATTCATTCAACGAAAAAGAATTGATCCAATTGTGCCAATTAGATTGGATTCCACCAATTGGTTTTGATTTCATTTATTAATACTAATTTACACAATATTGTCAGAACCGAACCGGAGCATGACCCAGTAATGCGAACGGCTCGTACTTTAGTAGTCCAACCGATATTAGACCGTTTAAAACCCGTTAGAGAATTGGTACCTAATAAACGTTATCGGTATAAATAGTGGACATTTCTTAAATCAAAGCTCGTCTCTTTCCTTTGAAATTGTGAAATGGAAATAAGGATTCAGTTTGAGTGCCCGACATTTTTGGTTTATTTCAATTTTTAATATTCTGCAATTTTTTTTAATTAAATTTAACGGCTGAATGACAAAAAACGGACGAGCAGCTCGATCGGCTCTAGCGGTTAACCGCCTCGGCCGCTCGTCAACCGCTACATAAAACCGGATCGGCTTTTAGACTGTTCCGAGCCAGTTTTGTGACCGGGTGGCGGTTTTACCGTTCGGGCCGAGTGGCTCGGTTCGGCTTTAATAACACTGAATTTACATCCCAAACTAGGATAAAATTTATCAATAATTATTACACTAGAAAAAAATGATACAATGTTTCATTGAATCATACAAAAAAAAAGGAGCAATTTTATTTTTATATGGTTGAATAAACAAAAAAAATTCATTTCTGTTATGAAACTAATGGAAAATATAAACAACTACAAGAGAAGATTAGAGAGTGAAAGATACAAGAGAAGAGAGGGAAATAGTTCTTCTTATTCATTCTATCTCTTTTGATACAATTGTGTGCTTTATTTATAGGCACACCTTGGTAACCACTATATCTTTATATCAATGAGAGATAATGAAACATAAAGGAGCTATCAAATATAGGAATGGGGGTTACATGTAACTCCCAAGTGAGCATCTAATGTGGTAATGGCAATGGTCATCCATATATCAATATTTACATAATACTCCCCCTTGGATGACCACTAGATTGCATTACGCTATCTCATACTGCCTCGTTAAAAACCTTACCAGGAAAACCCAGTGGGAAAAACCATGGTGAAGGGAAAAAGAGTGCAGTGCGTATATGCTCCCCCTCATGACCACATCATTTCAAATCTTTGAGTCGTTGAACTCAAATTTCACAAACAACTTTTAGAAAGATTGTTGTCGGGAGTTAGTTAGTGAACAATCTTCTAGATTGTCAATCTTATGCATGATCTTTAGATTTTCTTTATACATGATCGTCAGGATCATTTCCTTTAGAAATAGTTTACAACCACAAGTCCTTTAGATATGGTGAATCACAAAGTGTAACGAAATACATTCAGGACTTGCCTACTATAGTTTGTTGTGGATATCTATGAAACAATCACATCGCCATATGTAAGAGATAGCTCATCTCTGATCAACCAATATGAGGATCAAATAATATATAGGATTTGGATATATAGTTCACCAAATCCCTCTTTGATAGTAGCATAATAGAACAATCGCATATACTGTTCGTGAAGGTAACAAAGTATTTCCAACGTTCCATTGAGGGAAACATTGTATTTTGCTAATATTATCAACACCAAAATGATAGTTTATATGGTGTTTGGCTAGCAATGTGAATTGGTGCTTTGATGCATCAACATATGGTACTTCAGGACCTAGTACATCGACATAAAGTACTTCAGGACCTAATGTCTCACTTCTTTCTTAATGCCTAAATGGATCTTTGGTCACTTCTAGTGATCTTAGGATCCTAATGTTATTTGATGAACATAATTTGTTCATGCAAAATTACTTTTTTCCACTTTTTCAACATTACCTTCCTTTCCCATAAAAAGAATCTTAAATCCTTCAATTTAACTTATGTCTCTAAGCAATCAACTGCTTTAGGAAGCTCTTAAGGAGCTCCAATAATAGACATATCATCAACATAATATGAGATTGTCACAAAAAAACTTGACTAAAACAAATTGAAGCAAGCAATTCTTTCATATCACGAAAGATATTAACAAAACACACATCATAGAAACATATGAACTAGACAAAGCACACTCATAAAACACAACTCATACTTTAAAGTAAATCACAACTCATAAATTAAGAATTTAAAATCCTTGAAACACATATAGACAACACAACTATATATGCACAATGCAAATGCTCTAATGACTCTATCCGGATTTAACCTTTTAAGGTCCATTCACCCTACTGTTGTAGGTGTTCACTTAGACGAGTATTTCACATTCGTCTATATTTTCTCAACCCACACAAGGGATTTTCTTAGTCTATCGATATATGTTCTCGAGAACTTTACTTATTTACTTCAGGTAAATTAATCTTTCTAGGAGTAACTAATCCTTCTGGGAGTTTCAAATATATATAACATCTTCAGGGAATTCAAACAAATAGGTCATCACAACAATTTTCAAACATTGATTTGAAAAAGTAGTTGCATCCACCACAGTGGAGTATAACTCCTCTTAAACAATGATAGGTCTCTTCGAGAAACCCATTGCAAAACATTATGTGATATCTCTCACAATTTCATACTTTCCAATAGCACAAAAATTTGTTTGTATCCCGCTAGTTTTGCCCTTTTTTAGGTGCAAGGACTTCTGGTCCTTAAACTTTAAGCTCCTTAAGCAAGTTTCATGATTTCTTTCTATATTGGCCAATAACATCATCATTTGCATGCATCAATAGAGTTTTACTCTTGATCCTCACATTGTACATATCATATTCAGTACTGAAGTACAACAAACAAATTTCATCGACAATGATTTCATTACGGTTCCAGTATTGTAGTCTAATATGGTTTTGAGATCTCTTCGCTTTCACAACTTTCAGAGACATGTGTTCTTCTGGAACTAAAATTATATTTTATTCTTGGTTACTCTTCTTGAGTTTTCATGTCCTCGAGTTGACCATTCTAATTACAACTCATTTTCTTTCTCGAGGATGTTTATAATTGGAACCGATTGGTTTATCACGCTTCATGCGCTCTTTCATACACATTTTTTTTTATATTAGAGTATCCAACAAGGATATCAAATTTAGTTGGAGCATTCACAGCTAGTATATGTGACTTGGTCACTTCGTATGCCCAGTAAAGGCATTTGATAGTTGGTAATGATAATTCATCTTATGAACTTCATGTTCATGTTTCTTAATTTGAGGATCAAAACTAGATATAATGATAACTCATTCCAACTCATCTTTTTTACTAGCTGTTTTTTTTTTCTCTCCCCCTTAATGTTGGAAAAGTAATCCATCAAAACAATAATTTCCGCAAACAAATTTCCCATTCGGGATTCATACCCAACACAAATTCTCAATTTCCAACGAGAATCAACTTAAGATACTGTGGTGGAGCAATGGGATGTATGCGGCACACCCTGGTATTCTCATATAAGAAATGTTAGGTTTCTTACAAAATCCATTTCTAAAAGGGGGAAACTTATGATAACTTGTTGGTTAGATGTGAACCAATATTATCACTTGTCAGCTAGCATGTCCTCGACAAGAGACCAGAAGGCTCGGCTTGTTCTATTAAGCAAAGTGATGTTTGATTGGATAACCATCAAAATGTATCCATAGTGAGACAACCAATCTCGCAAACATCGGGTTGCGATTAGATAAAATACATTTGATGCAACAACCCATAAAATTCACAAATGATCCACATGACTGATGTATTGTTCTGCATACTCGTCCATAAAATCTCAAGAGATTTGTCAACTCTTATACAAGCGATGATCAATTGTTCTATTCTCCTTGAGAACAAACATGACATAATAACTCTTTTATTTGAAGAGTTCTTTGACTTCTCATATGATGTTCTCATGAATTCTCAAAGAACTTTTTTTCACATCAAGATCCGGGATGGTCTAACCGGACCAACCAATTATCAAGTTATCAAATCTTGTAAACTTCTGGTTTACACTTTTATGTGTACTGATTGTACTAATATACATGTAGTACATATTTGTGATGCAAATATTAGTTTCACTATTTTCTTGATAAGATATTCATTTTAAGAATATCCTTTTAATTGGGTAATGCATCATCACTAGGTAGTTTGGTTCCTTCAGGCCACAAAATTAGCTCCCTTTAAAGCTTTATCATATTTTGTACCATATTCCACCCTTCCGGGGACTTATGATTTGATGCATTCGTAGTATACACAAATTCATAGTGAATATCTTCACAAATTGTTATCACGAGTACATAATTTAGCAAGTAACCAAACATAAGCTCTTCGGAAGCTTTTTCTCATTTATGTACTCGACTATATAGTTTATATGTAATTTTTCTAACAATCATACTTTACAAAAACATACTAAAATAATAAATGAGAATATTTCAAACTTAAGACAAAAATGATGAACTTATCAAGTTAATTATTCTAGATAAATGTTATCAAATTAAATTATGCATGAAAAATAACGTCACAATAAAACATAAAAGAAATAAGAATCATAATACCACAATTGTGAAAAATAAATAAGATTTATTTGGAACAATACCATCACTAACTTGGTGATTTTAAATTTATATATGCCTTCAACATTGATAAAAATGAAGATATATGCCTTTCATTATACATTTCAATGTACAATAGGTACCTTATGTTATCATGACTTTGATAATATAATTGTTGTGTCATACTTATTTATAATTCTTCTTTTTCTTCTCTTTTCTCACTTCTGGTGAAAATATCCAAACAATACATTTAACATATATATAATTATGTTTATAGCTCCATTCACTTCGGAGATAAATTATTTCATTCACTTCTGGAAATGAAAATTTCTCAAGTGATATCATTTTCATCTTTAATGGAGAATATACCAACTTATATTACAAAAATATACTCCATAATATTGATAATGCATGAGCATATTTGAATTTGCTCTTCTCTTTGATTCTTTGTAGAATAAAGTCTTTTGTGTACAGCGGGTACGAGACAAACGCACTTTTCCATTACAATGGTAACATACAAAACCAATATTCTGGTTACCATGTCCACTTCTTTCTTTGCCCTTGGATTCTTCAATTTCCACTTCTGGGGAATATATGGGCTCTTGGAACTTGCATTTTCCACATATCAATGTATGATGGATAAGAATAGGATAACACTGAGAACTGAGAAATTAACTCATCACTTTATATTACTTTTCTTGTTAATCCAAATAGATCGACGTGATAAAATATCAATGTATACGAGAAAAGAGTAGCACCCATCTTGATATATTGGAATGAGATAATGTCAACACAAATAAGACAATAAGATAAGAAAGGATATAAGATTTACATACCTTGATCATATTGTGATCTTACTCAATATCTTAGATATTGTGATCTTAGCATTGATAATTTTGGCAGAGCTTCGTGCTGATAACGTGTTATGAAACTAATGGAAAATATAAACAACTACAAGAGAAGATTAGAGAGTGAAAGATACAAGAGAAGAGAGGGAAATAGTTCTTCTTATTCATTCTATCTCTTTTGATACAATTGTGTGCTTTATTTATAGGCACACCTTGGTAACCACTATATCTTTATATCAATGAGAGATAATGAAACATAAAGGAGCTATCAAATATAGGAATGGGGGTTACATGTAACTCCCAAGTGAGCATCTAATGTGGTAATGACAATGGTCATCCATATATCAATATTTACATAATAATTTCTAAGTTGTTATAATAATTTCTCTAATTGCTATACTTGGTGTTATTCCATCCATTAAGGAAAAAACAAAAAAGACCCCATAACGACAGACGATTGTATAAACGTATAGACTAAAATAAATAATTTTGCTGTTATACCCTGAAGTGAAACAACTAATCTCGGGCAGCGGTAGAACAGCTTGTATGTTACAAACTCAGAGACCTTTGCTAGTGAGCAAATCCGTCTCCCAGCATTTCACTCGCAGGTAAAACAAAGAACAATGCACAACGAAACGCTAAAGGGCAAAGAGGCTGGCAGCTGCTCTAAACCATTCTTACCGATACAGAACCCGCAGCTGCTCTGGCGACCAAATTCCTGTCCAGTTTGAAAGCAGTATAGATGGTTGATTCAACATGGTGACAAGAAACCCCATCGTCGCTCGGATTGGTTCGTTGTCGAGACGCCTTCAGGATCTCGTGTAGCGACGGAGCACCAACATTCGCCAGTGAACCAGCTTGCGTGCTTTGAGTATTGGCCGATGATCTAGCTTGCGAAGAGTTCATGAACTTGGCCGTGGCTCTTCTAGGTTTCGGCTCTACATTTACCTGGAAGAAAAGGTCATGGCAGACGAGATTGACGATCCATATTAGCTTAGGAAAAAGGAAGTGAAGAGCTGGTCTGATGAGAGCTTACAGATTCTGAGGGATCGTCTGATGAGACTGTGTTCCTGCTATTGCTGTCGTCTCGTTCGAAGATGAAAGAGCGCAGTATGGAGGATGAGGAGGACCCTTGCTTCTGGAACGATTGCTGTGGGTTTCTCGAGCCACGTTGCAGGAAAGACGACTGCAACCAAACGATAGGTTTAATATTTCTATTTCTCGAGCTAACAAAGATTAGTTCAGGTTGATCTCGAACCCAAATGGTTACCTTAGACTTTGTAGCTTTGTTGCCTCCGATGGAGAGCGACTGAAAATGAGCTGTGGATTAAGCAAAAAAGGATCAGAAACTATCAATGTGTAAAAATAACGGAAGAAACAGAAGGATGAGAGTTAACACAGTGAAGGGGGGAAAACCTACATGTTATCTTGGGTTTCTTCTTGCTATCGGGTACAGGATTCAACTTCTTTATTCGACTGAAGATCTCCTTGGAGCTTTCATCTTCTGCTGGTATAAGAAACGGACCTCGAGTGTCCTGTTCCGACATACGAAAATTTCCAGCAACCATCAGAACAGCATCAGCAAACACAAATGTGTAACATTTCAGTCTGGCCCAGAATCAAACAGTATGGATAAAATAATGTAGCGGTTATGATGTTCCCAGCACTATGAGCACATGAAATAGAGATGTCAGTGGTCAGGGCACTCACCGGGTTGGCAAACATCCGCTGTTGAACCAGGCTTCTTTCAGTTTCTTCATCATCCGACGATACATACACATCGTTGTGATCTGTAAACATCAGAGGCATCATTTCTTTGGCCTTCTTCAAGTTCATCTTGATTACATTTCTAGTAACTGGGCCTTCTGCTGCTTCATCAAGAAAATCTCCTCCTTCCCAGTTACTTTCTTCATCCTCTTCTCCCTCATCAAGCAACAAAGATTCCTTCAGCTCGGAACCACCACGACCTCCGCCACAGTTGAGTTTCTTCATGAGGTGCTCTGTTCCAGCAGCATCCTGCTGCTCAAGCCACTTCTGGTGAAGTTCATTTCGCATTTCATCATCAACAGGTTTTTCTTTGAATCCTGTTGCAATGATGTCATTAATCTCCTCAGAGTCGAGATCGTCATCATCGTCATCCTCATTCTCTTGGAAGCGGTTTAAGTCATTATCGCTGTCATCTTCTTCCTCGGCTTCCTCATCGATGAAAGCCTTCATTGGATCTCCTTTGGGGGATAAAGACAGGTCAATTGATCCAGAAAGGCGGGGATCAATGTTTTCCTTATCATTGTACTCTTCTTCGTCAGAAGAACTGCCTCTGGAAATGAACAGGACAAGTCAGTAAAATAGGAACACAATGGTCATAACCGTAGCAGAGACTATACTACGGAAACTGGCTCCTATGATTCACTTGCATGATGCCATGTTAGAAATTTAGATACTGAAAGGAACATGGAGCCGAGTACTCAAGTAACTGCAATTATCACCCAGACACAGAAGTAAAAAAAAATGGGAGAAAATTGAGTCTTATTCTTAACTGATGAACCTACTACAACTCATTGAAGATTTAAGAAAGAGCCTTAACGATAAACTCTACGCCAATAGACAAGCAGACCACTACTAGAATAGATGCTTATTATTGGTCATGAATCTAAAACAAAAAAAACAAAAATCTTCAGAAGAGAAGGACATTAATGATGTATGAAGGACTTACGAATCAAGAGGGCAAACAGAGTCAAACTTCAAGTTCATTGCAAGTAAGGATGGCGCAAGAACTTCCTCCAGTGGACTCCTCGGTGTCTCATCCAGCATCTCATATTTACTGTCACTCGTTTGGGAATCAAATAGATCCTACATGTCATGAAGCATGTAAACTATCAATAATTATTCATTTAGACGATTTCGAGTGTCTAAGCCAGAAGGAAACAAACCTGGGTGTCATCAAGTGGAGCTCGAAATGTTTGCTTTAGTTCCTCACTCAGTGCCTGTAAAGTAAGAAAAACACAATCAAGCACCAATTAGTTGGGCTCGTCTTTCTTTCAAGCAAAATACTACAAGTAATGGAAAATTATTGTGCCTACTAACTAAATGAAACAACTGTCCAACCATCTCAAACATACTCAAAACTGCTAAAATAGAACCAAACTCACAATTTCAGGAGCAGGGCTTTTGCTACTGGGATTTACAGAGTTCTTGGATCCTTCCTGGCCTTCAACATCAGTCTTCTCCGCCATATCAGCAGGCTTCTTCATACTTTTCACAGCATCTGATATAGTAACGTCTGGATATTCAACGTCCTCAAAATGGGCATTCGCAGAATCCAAGTCTACAGATAACCCTTTTGGAGAAAGATCATTCTCGTCGAACGAAGCAGGATTTGCTCGTACTGATCTGTAACCAAAAACCCCTTCACAATCAACACTAATTCCCACCACATTGCAAACTAAATTGAACACTAAATTATTGATATACGTTTACCTCTTGGAGAGCTCAAGCCTTCTTTGCCGAATCTTCTCCAAAATTGTTGACACAGGCTTCTGAACCAGAGGTTGAGGTTTAAACGATGCATCTCTGGTCTCTAAACAAATGCAGAAGAAGCAATCGAGAAGGCTAATTAAGGCGAAGCATCCCAAGCTCTCATTCACAAAAGAAATGGCTTCGAGCTTATACCTCTTAACAGCCTCTGAGATTCAACACGAAGTTCCTTGAGACGAGTTCTTCTATCCTGCATTCAACAAGAACCGAATTGTAGACAGTCCAAAACAAAATTCAGCGTAAATTAAATAAAAGAAAAAATGAGTTACGAGAAGACCGTTACCTTCTTCCCTCCTGCGCTTGGCTCCTCGTCACAACCATCATCAGATCCCCTATCCTTCTTTTTCTTCTTGTGCTTCTTCTTCGTCTTCTCTTTCTCTACCTCAGTCCCGTCTAAAGCTGCCCGTTGCTTCTCCGATTCCTCCACCCTCGATTCGCAAATTTCTTCATCCACTCCCACACTCACCGTTGTTCGATCTCCATCTGCTCCGCCGTCAGTCCCCTCGCCGTCTGATCCGAAATCCAGCGACCTCTTAACTCCAGCTACGCGTCCGCTCGTGCCTGAACCATCAGCAGTATAATCCATTTCAGCTCCCTCCTTGGGACGCATAAAATCGAACACGGATCTGGATTTCGTGGCCTGAAATCCATCATCGTCATCCCTCTCCTCCGAATCTAGGGTTTCGAAAAGAATCGGGGACCTCACGGGCCGAACGGAAGGAGAAGGCTCATCATCCTCTTCCGACAGATGATGGACTGCTTCTTGCGAACCTTTCGGACTAGCGAGTTTCCTCCTCAAACGTTTGAGCTTCCTTTGAGGGACTGGAGAAGGCGGCGCTTCTCCCGCCTCCGCGAATTGCAGAAACTCTTCGTCTGACTCCATCTCCGACGGAATTGATCTCTCGATTCTCTGGAAAGGGAACGGTGGAGTAGAAGGAGAAGAGTGCTATCTGTGCTTGTTTCTAACTTTCTAGTACTGCTTCACCCTTCACGTGATAGTGCATTTTCAGTTTAAGCGGAGTGAACGGGATTAGGGCGGGAGGTGGTTTTGAAATGTTTTGATAATTGGCGGAAGAAATTCGAGTTTTGGAACGAAAGGGGTAACGGTGAAGTTGACTGTGAATATTTTAGTGGTCAAATAGGTCCAGATGAGCATCGAAAATCGGAAATGCACTCATCGACCATCGTCATGCTAGCATTTGTTACTTAATCAAATCATAAGTTAATTAATCCCTATCTATGAAAAAAAAAATCATACGTTAATTAATCTGTGTTTTGATGGCTTGACATCTATATTTAAGTCAAACTAATCCTTACAAATTGTTCATCAAACATCTCTTAATAGTAAACTAGCTTCTTACCCGCCCGTTGGACGCTACGTTTTGTTTGGTTGTTTTATTTCCATTATTTGTCATTTTTCTAACTATTTTTTAGTTATGGAATAACACTTTTTTATTATTTTTTTGTGTGTTCTGTTTAAACTCGCGATATAAAGATGTTTACTATTAGCATATGACTTATATTTGAAACATGATGCATAGCTTATTTAGAATGACTTGTTAAACCTTATATTAGTGACGTTGCGATTATCTTTTGTTTCTAATTTTTTTATGAATTGTGTATGTGATATTTATTATACATTGAGTAGTTAATCTGATTCGGCTCGTTTCCTCTACAGTTGCACACTTTTGTAAATTTGCTTGCTTATGAGGAAATTATTATAATTGTATTTTTTCTCTGTGAACTTTTTATTTATTTAAAAATATTTCATCGGACCAGGCATTTTAAATGTAAGTAATGAATGTTAAATAACAACACAGGTTAATTATTTTTTTCATCCAATCCTTGCGAAATTGTTAATAGATTTAAAGGCCACTAAAGAAGATGACAAATTAAGGTAAGTTAAATTTCATGTCAAGTATAAGAATGCAAGTACAATCGAACTCTTTGAAGTAAAGTTGTCAACTCGTTGGTCAATTCGTCGGTTGACCCATTTTGACCCAGATCTAGTGAAAATATGGGTCATACATACTCGCAGGTCGACCAGCTATAGGATTGCCGGGTTGGAGGTGACACGACGTCGTTTCTCATTTGCTTTGCGAAATGCGCCTCTTTCTTGGTGTAATGTTATATTGGTGTAATGTTATATGTTAGATATACTTGATATAACTTATAAATGTATGAACAATATAATGACTTTTTTATATATTCGAGGTAAACCGGGCGGACCATTAACTCTCAACCTACTTGCCTGATCTTGCCAATGACTTTGAAGATAATACAATATGTCGCTTCATTCTTGTTGTTAAGGGAATTATTGATATTTTTACCAAAAAAAATGTGGATTTGGTTGACCTTGGTTGCTATAAAATAAGTTATCGCATAAAGATAAGGAGCAATCAGATTGTAGAAAGGGTAAAAGAAAGATTGCATAAGAAATTAAATAATAACTACTTGATTTTGGCAGCTCACACCATATTGATTTCTTGGAGAAAAGAAAAAGAAAAGAGGTTTGATATGAAAAGGATGAAAACGGAATGAAGAGAGTTAAACAGTAAATCCAAGAAGGAAGACAAAGCAAACCAAGCTATTGAATTTGAGAATGAAAAAAAATCAATTTTTCTTTCATTAATGGGTGGGAGGTGGAGAGCTAAGCATTTGCTGATGTGGCACACTATTAGTTTTGAATCCTTATAATATTAAGTAAGGATTAGTGTTTGTCAAATCGTATTAGCGCTCCGACTAGAAAAACTTTTTATTGGAGGCTAAATTGACAGTCGATTTAGTGAAACAATTGAACCACGTTTCAATCAACATACAAGTTGATTAGGGATGGCGACGAGTCGGATCGGGACGATTATTTTATATACAATCTCCATCCATTAAGTTATCTGGTTTGGGTAATTCCACTTGACCAAGTGGTATGAATAGTGAATTTCATACCATGTTCATACGCAATGGATATCGACGGGTATCCATATATCCACGGACATATTAATTAATATACACAAATAACCAAATTAAAATAGTGAGACGATAAACACTTGTCGACCATCATGTTTTGTTTACTTAAATTTCTTACTCCAGTCATAGTAGACATTATATATTGTTGTATTTATTCCGCTTCCCTTCGAATGTAACTATGACAAAAAAAACATATAAATAAAATAAACATAATGATTTTATAGTACTAATCCAAAAACATTAATTTGCTATAAAACCATAACAAAAGAAAAGAAAATAACTCAAAAGCGACCACTTTAACTACCCAAAATAGATAGAGGACTATAAGAAAAGATCAATTCTCGACTTAAACCAAGTATAGCAAGTTAGCAACCTTACATTCAACAGCAATACTCTTGCACTCTCCGTTCTCTTTCACACAAACATCAGGTCATATTTTGACTTTATAAGGGTCAGGTCACATTTTAACCCTGTGATCCATCACATAGCAAGTTAGCAACTAGTGATACGAAGTTCATCATACCACCACATTTGACCTGTTCGTAAAATTTTGAAAGTATTATAATGCAAGGAGGTACACATGTAAAGTTCTAACAATGGACTCAGTCTTCAGAGCTTGACCCCGCTTCTAGCCGAGTAAGAATTATGGACAACAGTAAGAGTACAACGACAAGATGAAACTATCAAGAACATTGATACCTCAGGGTCATTTCTCCCTAATGTTTGGCACAACCGTCTAAAACAAACGTTTTGAGCAGCTACTTAAGTCTCTTCTGGAAGCAGATCACATCTCAATGTTCCATGTGGTTTCCGCGATTAGTTTTGGCATTTTCGCTTCCTCGGCCAAATTGACAGATGCAGAAACCTGAGATGAACAATACACACCATAAATCACAATAAAATCAGGAGATGTGGTAACATAGGATTCTAGCAACTGATTCGATCCAATGTAGCTGGATATTTTGCTGCACCTAAAAGTATGTCAAGACATCCAGGAATACACTAACATGGCCCCAACTATGGTAGGACACATCAGACTCAACATTGATGCTAGCAGTATCAGGGTAATGACACCATCCCAAGCTTCAATGGAGATAATAGTGTTCACAAGTATCCACCAAATGGACCAAATCCACATTAAATTGCAGTTGATCATAGGAGTTCAACTGTTAAAGACGCTGCTGTTCGAGAGCACCGACGACCAAAAGCTCTTTCCAATCTAAAACTAGTTCAGACTAATGTAGCAAAGGATTTTGAAACACGTACAGCAGGAGGATTGAAATGATCCAGTCTCACATCGGCAATGGATAGCTCGGGAGGTAAAGATGCAGGCAGGGTTATGGAGCAGCAAAATTTTGCATACTCCATGATGTACTGAATACTAGGAACAAGTCAATATGACTAAGACAAGCAAGCCAGTTTCTGTAATGACTTTCTACTTGAGTTCAGAATTGTCTGAACCAAACTAAAGCACTCAATGAATGTCATCAATGAAACTTCAAAATAAGATTGACAGCTCAAGCATAACTGCATCCCTAGTTTCCTACAAGTAGCAACAGCTCCAGAGGCCACAGAGAGCAATTGGGCACATTTGAGAAGCTGAAACACACACCACCTAGAGGAATCGATCACAAGAGCATAAGTATCAACTCCACTTCACAATGACATCAATGCGTAACTTACCTTGAAATTCCCATTGAGCTTCGAGACCCTTGACCACTCCAACCCCAAGTGCTTACTTGATGTCTGATATGTAGCCCTAAACACGTCATCCCCGTAAACTCTCCTTGAGACTGCGAAATCCCATGTATTCTTTGCCAAATCGTAGGTCGGCTCAAATGTAGTCAACCCTCCATGAGTGTAAGTGTACTTCAACTTGCAATTTCCAGTACCAACCACATAGTTACTGGACACCTTGTTAGATGAGTCAATTACAAGGGTTCCGTCCAGGATAGTCCTGTTATCCCCCCTGCTATGCATGTAAGTCAAATTCAAGGGCTTATCTGCAACCCTAACCGTGTTCATAAACCGAAAGGAGACATCCTACAACAACCATCGAAAAAGAAAATCATTGCATCAGCCAACTCCGGGATGTGACAAACGATTCCATCAAAAAATTATATTGAAAAGGTCAACTCCGAAACACCATAATCGGACCTACTTTCCGCAACCTTCAGCAGCTAAACATCAGGAAATCATTCCAGTTCCAGTTCAACGAAAACACAACGAAAACACAACCCTATTCCATCAGCTACCTAATACTAATTACAAGTTTCCAAATAGTTCAGCGACCCGAGTCAAATCTTGCTAGCTACCAGGCTACCACTGACTACAGTCCTACAACTACGGAGGCTGCAACTTCAGTCTTAGAGCTTAACGAACTAATTTCTAGCTGAATCAAAGGCTGTTTTTATTGCGAAGTACCTGCTTGGGTACGTTGTAGTCAACGCTGAAGAATCCCGGTTTCTCAACGGCTAAAGCCAGGCCGTTCAAGCTGGGGCCATTGGCGACGGTGGCGTCGGTCAGGGAAGCACGGAGCTTGACATCCCCGGCGTTGACGACGAGTGTTGCGGCGGCGGTGCTATTGCCGTCGTTGTATCTTCCCTTCAGAGCCGCCTTCATCTCGTCTGTCTGCAGAATCAATGTTGGAGAAAGAAGAAATGCGGAAAGATTAAGCGAAGAAGTCGAGGGACCGAGGGTTTTGTACTTCGTTTCTTGCCGTCGCGGAATGAACTGCACAGCGGAAAAATGAAGCCGGCCGATCCCTATTCATGCGAACCGTCGATTGAAGGGACTAAAGAGTTGACCTGAAGATCCAACGGTTGTGATGGAGTGTGTACAATATGATGAATGGAAGTGAGAACAGCGAGTAGCTGGTTCCCTTTGCGGCGTGAGGAATTGAGGATGTGGTAACCGCTCGTCGTTCAACTCAAGAAAACTCATTTGATGCCGTCGAGTTTGAGTTAAGCCTTGTGCAGCTCGTGAATTAACTCGACTCTATTGTTTGTTGAGTTCAACTAGTGAGCTGGTTCGTTTATAGCTCATGAAAGGTCTCAACTCTTAATATTGTGGCAAGAGAGCCAACTCAATTACCGACTTACGAGCGAACGACCTATATGATATATGAGTTTGATTTTGATAATTCATAGGATTGTTAAATTATATATCTCACCTGATATGAAGTTTATCACATAAATTATGTGAGCAAATATGTCTTATTTAATTTTAAAAAGAAATGATGTTTCATAGATTGCTTCGTTACTATGAAATAACATAATTTTGAATAGTTAAAATTTATTAACTAAATAACAGAGTTGCAAATGATCCGAGCGGCTCGTGAGCGGCTCGGTGTTCGATTCGGGAAAATATCGTTCGAAACTCGGCTCGTTAACTAATGAGTCGAGCTAAACTTAGCATTCTGCAGCTCGCGAGCTAACTCGACTCGGTGGCTTGTTGAGCTCAACTTGTGAGCTGGCTCGTTTATAGCTCACGAGGTGTCTCAATTCTCAATATTGTGGCTAGAGAGCCAACTCGATTACCAAGTTATGAGCGAAATAATCGATATGAGTTTGATAATTCATAGGATTTTTAAATTATATATCTCACCTATATGAAGTTTAACACATAGATTATGTAAGCAAATATGTCTAATTTGATTTTAAAAATAAATTATATCTCATAGATTGCCTCGATACTATAAAATAACATAGTTTCACTAGCTAAAATTAATTAACTAAATAGTTTGATACCACATAGTATAAAATGAGATTAGTTAATATTGAACACTTAACTTTTTTTATTATTATTTATTTAAATCTTGACATTAATCACATGTATCATGTATCATGTATGACATATAAAATGAATATATCAAATACGAGTTAAGAATTTATTATGCAAGCTAGCTCGAACTCGAGCTCAACTAATTTATTAACGAGCCGAGTTCAAGCTAAGGTAAAACTCGGCTCGGTTCTTTTGCAGCCATATGATACCATAAAGTATAACATAAGATTAGTTAATATTACACACTTAACTGCAATAATTATTTTTTTCAACTTGACATTAATCACATGTATCATACATGACATTCAAAATGAATATATCAAACACAAGTCAAAATTTTAGTAATCAAATTAGCTCGAACTCGACTCGTTAATAAACTTATAAACGAGTCGAGCTCGGAATAAAACTAGGCTCGACTCGACTCATCAGTAGCCCTACCAAAATTGCATGGCCATTGTAAAGATATTAGATAAGAAGCAGTAATACTGATCTAATGGTGTTCTAGCTAGATAGAAGAGGTTATGTTCACTTGATGGTGATCATGTGGAGTATTTATATGTATATATGTTTACACCTAAAGTATTTTTGACCGGAATTAAATGCCGCATTAATTAGCCTCGGCATTTAATTCGATACCGCGGGTAAAAAACAGTATCGTTTGGAGTCGAACGGCATCGCGGAGAGTTAAAACGATACCTCAAAACAAAAAACGGTACCGCAAGGAAGCTCAGCGGTACCGCGACACTGAAAACGACACCGCCGGAAAACAAGATGGGCCCGCGCAGTATTGGTGTTGGAAAAGGAGTTTTTTTTTTATTCCTTGTCGGAAGGGGAGAAGCGGTACCGCATGGAGACAAGCGGCATCGCGGAGAATTAAAACGGTACCGCGGATGTAAAAACGATGCCGCGGGAGACTTTGATAAGCGGTGCCGATTAAATAAAAAAAAAAGCATATCGGGTAAGTGAAGGGCCTAAATTCCGCCCAACCCAATGCGAGTGCAAACTCTCGGCGGGTCAATGAATTGGAATTTTTTGGCTATGTTAGCGGTGTCGTTTAATTAAAAACGGTACCGCGAGTAAGCCCAACGGTACCGCTATATTGGCAAACGACAGTGTTTAATATAAAACAATGTCGTAGAGTAAAAAAGCAAACAGAGCTGTTTGGGGAAGAAAACGACATCGCGTGAGATTCACACCAACCCGAGCGAGGAGGAGATCAAGACGGTTGAGACACGTGGGAGTTCACAACGGAGCAGTTGAGGAAGCGGTTCCACCTAGCGTGAAGACTACGAAGCGGTTTTCCGAATAAAAGCAGGGGAGCAAGGAGAGAGAAGGAACCAAAAAATCAACATAGAACAACTCTGTCAAACTTTACTTTTTCTCTGTAACTCCTTCGCGGAGCTCTCCTTCCAGGAAGGATCTCCATAGTCGTAGCGTAGCGTAGTTGCGGAGCTCTCCACAGGAATCTCCGTAGGAGTTGTCGTAACGTAGATTCCTCAAAAACTCAAACACCCTCGTTCGAACGTAGTTTGGAGAGGTGCGAACCGTAGTAACGGTCGCGTTGGTTAGAAGTCAGAGGTGCATCGATCAAATCAACATCGCACGACGATGGATATTTGACGATCGTCATCGTTTTTGGAAGTCAGAGTTGCACCGATCAAATCAACATCGCTAGGCGGTGGATATTTGACGGTCGTCTCGATTTCAGCTATCAGCGGTGCATCCAATCAGCGGCACCGCAAGAGTTTCCATCGCGAAACATCAAATCAACATCGCCAGAAACCAAATTCGGCCCCGGCGGTGGTATTTTGGTTTTCCCGGGGAAACAATATATTATGTAGCATTGACAACGTATGCATTGGCTGAACACTCGAGGTTGAAAATGAAATTCACTTGCTTAGGAAGATCCGAATCAGATGTGCTGTAGATATGAAGTTACAGAAACAGACCAGAAAACTGAAAACTAGAAAAAAAGTGGGGAACAAATAGGTTTTACAGTAAAGAGAAGAGTCATCAAATCAGTGACCACTGAGCAACCACAATGCCTCAAACTCGCGCCTAACATTACAGCCCTCTCCATGCAATCTGTTTGATAATACCTTCAACTGCTGCTGTCGATCTTTTTTTTTTTTTTTTTTTTGTGGAAATGAACTATGTCATTAAGCACCACAAAATAATCAGCGAAGTTCAATGGCAAAAGCAATTACATCAAACTAGACAGCCACCCAGGTAACAAAAGGCCATTACAAACTCTGCGCGCAACCACATCAGCATCCTTCACAACCTGTCGACGACGAAACACCACCTCGACATCCACCAAACAACCAAGGTTTGAACGAATCTGAGCAATAGTTGCACCGCAACTCAAAGGCAACCCGTCAACATCCTTCCTAAGGGCATCCACTACAAACAAACGATCTGATATAATCAGAGTAGGGCAGGGGTCTCGAGCTGCCATTTTCACAGCTTCGAGAATGGCAGCCGCTTCAGCAGCATCCGATGCACAACATTGAATTCTCTCAGCCTTACCATCATATAGACATTCCCCGATGCATTCTTCAACATCACTGTGTTAGAGAGTGGTATAAGATCCAGCGTAACCTTCTCCCAACAACTCGAGTTATTGGGATCAACTGGTTCATGACATGGTATCAGAGCCTAGAACCAAAAGGTCATGTGTTCGAATCTCCACGACCCCCAATATTAACTGTTGTCTTTCAAGCACATGGTATGGTAGGCCTGTGCAAACTTCAAGCCCGTGGGTTGGCTTTCGTTTGAGGGGGCGTGTTAGAGAGTGGTATAAGATCCAGCGTAACCTTCTCCCAACAACTCGAGTTATTGGGATCAACTGGTTCATGACACACTGCACTGCCCGCCAGTATTACTCTATCGTAATTCCTCGGCAGAGGGACAGGGTTTTGATGGTTACCTCTAGACTGAGAAAGATTTGCCACCCACATACGACCAAGCCACACACCGTTTGAGGAGGAACGGTTTGGCTTAATGAGAACAGCCATTGAAGAAGAGAAATACCCGGCAGAGGAAGAGAAATTCCAGGTCGAAAAGCACTCCATGCTGCCGAAAGTATCAAAGCTCATCACTTAATTACCCTGTATCTAGATCCTCACAAGCTGAAGGTCCTATCATTCCAAACGATAAAACACTGTCCAAATATCACGTAAATTACGGATAAGAGACTTTTGATGTTCTATAGCTGATTCAACAAACATGAACTGAACTTGGAAAAGAGAAGGTTTGCAGTCCAGCATATGTCTTGATGCAGTACATATAATCTTACCCAATTGCAGAGCTGAGTGCAATGTGCAGCTGTCAGCCAGCCGGCTATGGCCGGAGAGATGATTATGATGTTGCAGGAAGGGATAGATGATTACGACAGACAGCGAGCGAGGGGTAGCTAGCTGGAAGAGGTCCCAGAAGCAGTTGGAGAGAGACCCAAGAGCAGTGAAGAAGCTAGTCCCTTGCCATATCTAGCAGCCGATTTGACCAAGTACTTCATTCTCATCCTTTTCCCCATTTCCAGGTCCTGTAGCTCCTTCAGCTCATCGAGTCCATTGACCTCAATCAACTTTGTGCACCCCACTATATAAAGCCGCTCCAAATTCTTGGGACCGGATAAGTTCGGCAGCTTCGCAATGGAACAACACCACGACAACAATAGCTGCCGCAACGACACCAATCTGTCGACCCCAATGAGATGAATCAACCCTGCGCAGCCACTGAGGTTTAAATACTTGAGATTGCTAAGCTCGGACAGATCCGGCAGCTGTCGAATCGAAGTGCAACTCTCCATAACCAGCCTTTCCAATGTCACCAACCTCTCCAGCCCTGTAACCTCCTTCAACCCTTGACATAAGCGGATGTTTAACCGCTTGAGATTGACGAGACCGGAGAGATCAAGAGATGGTTTCCGGCCAAACGATGCCCCGTTCAAATTCAATTCCTCTAGTGCTCCCAGAAGTTGAAGTCCATCCAAGTTTGCCAAGCTAGGACATTCACTGATTGTCAAACGAGATAAAGACTCCCCGAGGCCGCCCAGGCCTTGGATTTGAACGAGATTCGGATAGTTCCAAACCTCGATCCTTCAACTTGCTCAAATTTGCTAGACTAGGCAATGTCTCCAGCTGGATGCCCCTCAAGATCAGGGTCGCGAGGAAGCGCAGATTCTCAAGTCCGTTGAGGTTGTTCAGATCCATGAAACTGATCGCCATGGTCTCCAGTGCCCTGAGCTCCCCCAGGCCCCGAATCTCGGCCACCCCAATCCCCATGAGTCGGAGTTGGATCAGATTGCACAGATTCGCTAGGTTGGGGAGTTCATTCAAATGCTTGCAATCAACGATACGAAGGCTGATTAAAGAAGTTGGCAGAGCAGCAGGGGAAGTTGCCTCCTGGCCCTGGTCCTGCTGCAACAGTGGACCATCGCTAAAGCACTGCTGCAGAGTCAAATCCTTCAAATTGGGAAGCTGCCATAAGTCTCCAAGGATTAAAGGACCAGTAGAGTAGCTCAGCGTTTCCAACTCCTTGAGCTCTAGCAGATTTGGGACCCCACATGAGGACAAGACGGATAGCCTCTTTAAACTCCCCGGAAGCCTGGGTATCTTAGACCATCCACATTCATGAAATACCATTTCTATTCCATATGTGGCCCCTACTGCCACATCAGCAGCTTTTTTCATTTCACTACATATCACTTCCATTTTCTCTACATCCATGTAAGGATGGCAAAAATATCCATAACCGTGGATATTCACCCGAATCTGACCTAATCGGGTAGGGTAAAACCCGAACCCGAAGAAATTTTTGTGGGTACGGGTAAAATCCGAACCCGAATATTGCGGGTAATGGGTGGGCATGGATTTCTCACTATCCAATCCGAACCCGCCCGATTATACACATGCATATGTATTTTGTATATAAATAATCATTATTTTTCTCTAACATATTTTATATTTAGCATATAAATATAATATTTTCATGAAATTGTGTCGTTTTGATTAATTTTCTTCATTCTAGTGAATTATGATCGTACTTTTCCTCTAATGTAATGTGAGAATACGTGTGAATGTTAACATATTGGTTGGAGTTATAAAGAGAAATTAGTATCCATGGATAACCGTGGATACCCGAAACCCGAACGGGTATGGGCATGGTTTTGATTTTCTACCCATTTCTTATGTGGGTATGGGTATGGGTAAAACCGGAACTACTTTGGGTAGGGTAACGGATACGCACTATCCGCGCCCAACCCGACCCATTGCCATCCCTACATCCATGAAATCCACTATCTATTTCATATGGTGGGTCCAGCTTACTTTATAACTACCAACACAAATATAATTTCTCCCAACCCACACAAAACAACTCATACAAAAGAAAATAAAAAAAGCACATAAAGTGGGGTGGGACCCAATCGGTACCCACTATCCATTCCATTTGCTCTTCCATTATATGGAAGCTGTCATTATATGGAAGTGGGGCTGCAACCATGAAATAGGCAGCACCCCATGCCACGTCAAAATGGAAGAAGGAAATGGCAGCCGATGCTGCTACTCTTAATCCGGTAGAATGTCAGCCATAGATCTGATCCTAGTGACAAGATTTTGAGAGAGGACAAGCTCTCCATCCCGGCTGGCAGTTCTCTCAAATAGGTCTGACTCACGTCCATCTCCTCTAGCCGTTGAAGTTTTCCAATGTCACCACCTCTAATGACTAGCTCTGTTATGCAGGTTTCTTGGAGTCTAAGCGTTTTCAGATTCTTGAATTTGCCAATGTGCATCTGTCCTTTCATTTTGGTATGCGAAAAGTTTATAAACTCGAGGCTTGTGCATGTCGACAGGTCGGGAGATTTTTTCAGCTCCAAGCAGTGAGGTACATTAACTGCTTTCAGCTTTGCTGCCGCCTGTGGAACGTAAGAAATGATTAGTTACTGCAGCCTGCAAGTTCCAACCCAAAAGAGAAATTCTTATGTATAATAAATCGAAAAGAGGACATAAAAATGGATTACCTTTATTCCACTCCAACCTTTCCAGTTATCCTTCACATTGGAACCCTCCAAATCAAGTACCGCTAATTTCTTCGTATTAACATCAGTTGGGACAGTTTCACAACAATACAATCGACAGAAACATATATTTGGAAGTACCTGACTGAAATCCCCCATCATGCGTCCATACCGCACCTCTAAATATCTTAACCCTGATAATTTCTCAAATCTCTCGCTTTCAAACAGCTTGTCATGATAATCCATAGATTCCACATCTATTCTAACAACTTCCACCCGTTCACTTCCCTGCTTAAAACATACAAGAAAATATACTAGTTATTACACTCGAGCATTTATAAATATCATCTAATATGGATGAAATGTCACCAAATCATTGAGAAAGAATTTTACCTCTCCGTTTCTTAACATGTCGAGGACATCATTAGTAAACCATATCTTGGTACGGTTGTATGGATGTCTAACATCTTCCTCTTTAACAATGGCTCTCCCAAGATCTTTAATGTGATCGCGCATCCAAAACTTGTTTCCTTTGTCAAGTTTTATCAAAGATCTATGGATGAGAGTGTCGATACCACTTTCTGGATAAAAACCACAACTACTCCACATGTAGTAAGGTAAATCTTTGTGGCTACCGACAAAAAAACAAGCAATATCAAGAAAGATTTGTTTTTCATTATGCGACAAGTCATTGTAGCTGATCTTCAATCTCTCTTGCACCATGTTTTTAATAGTAGAAGGAATGTCTTGTAATTCTCTCAACTTTTCTTCCCAAAATTTCCTCTCTCTACGAAACAAAAGCGACCCTATCACCTTGAGAGCTAAAGGAACGCCAGTAGCAACTTTTACAAATTCCTCGGATATTCTCACATCTTCCTCGGGAGGATACTTCATCCCAAAAGCATGTTTGCTAAAGAGGTGTAGGGATTGACAAAGACTCATTTCTCCTGGTTCATATAATTTGCATTCGGGAATAAAATCTAAAACCCTCTTATCCCTTGTTGTAAATATAAATCTAGTATCCGAGGAAAAATCACCTAAGTTTCCGAAAAGCTTATCAAATTCAAACTTGTCGTCTATATTGTCAACAACAATAAGTAGTTTGTGCTTGCAAACCCTATTTTTTATCATGTTGATTCCTTCACTAACACTTTTAACTTCGTTATCACCTTATTTTATAGAGATACAACTCCGTCGCTCTTTGCTAGAGTTTCTCGTACATCTTCGAGATAACAAGAACGATCAAATTTAACTCCGATCTTGTTGTAAACAGCTTTGGATATAGTGGTTTTACCTAGACCACCCATACCATGAATGTCAACCATAACTTTCTCGTTTGATGACTCTAATTTCAACAATTCCACCACTTCTTTCACGGGTGTATCGATCCCCACCAACTCGTCAGCCACTAATGTGTGCATACTCCTTAAATGCGACTCAACTTTAGAAAGGACCTCATCTATAACAGCGCCCTCGTTGTGGCATCAGTAAAGGATTTGTCAAGATACACGACAGAGCGAGCAGGAAAATGCAGGTGACGTGGTAACTAAGTTTGAAATCTGATAGGGTATCCTAGTAACTAAGGAAACAATACCCTAGCTAATGGCATAAAGAAGGAAAGAAGACAAAAGAGCAAAAAGACAAGGCTGGGAGACAAGAGACAAGGCCAGGCACCTGACATCAGCAAGGACAAGGGGCAGGGGGACACCCTCTGTCAAAAAAGGACTATGTACAGTGTCAGAAGGTCTGAGGCGCCCGACCACAACATTTATGGCTTGGCAGGCGCCCAGACCACTACCTAACCCTCAAATGTGTATAAATAGGAGTTCTCTCTTCATAAATGGCAAGCTATCTACTCTTTACTCTAACTTCTCTCTACTTTCTCTCTCTATACACGTCTACTTGCTTCTCTTTTCCCACATCTATTGAGGTGGGGCGCCTACCTCCTCGAGGTCATGCCTGACACCCCAAACCCCTTGGACCCGAGCGACCCCCAGTCGATCGGGCTCAAACAATTGGCGCCCACCTTGGGGCCAAGCATGACTTCAAAAGACGCCTCCATCTCAAAGAAAGGAGAAGAGAAGAGCACGACACCAACAAAGACCCCTCTCAAGCAAATTGTTGGTCGAGAAGCGATCAATCCCCAACCACTCACCGTCTAAGGCTTGGAACCATCCGATGACGATGATCTACCAGAAGGCGAAGAGGACACGGAGCGCCTGAGGTGTCAACTAGCGAGGCTCCAAGAAAGCAAACGCTTCAAATGGCAAACATACAAGGGCAGTTAGATCAAGTCATGACAGCATTGTCGACATTGACAAAAGTAAACGACCACGCGCCTCCCGACCTCCAAGGAGCCCCAGATGAAAGAAGGCGCCTGAAAGGAAAGATGTGCGAGGTCGAAGCGCCACCCATGAACTCCCCACGGGAGGGTGTAGGCGCCTCACCAGAAGAAGAAGCGTTCAAAGCTGATGACGCCGCCTTCCTAGAAAGGAAATGGAAATTCACTACTGCGGAAAGTGATCATAGAGAAACAAATGGAGTCTTCCTGGACTCGCTTCCTCCATCGAGGAGAAGCCTAAGCACGTTACTTCCTTCTCAGGGGTACGCGTAGGAGAAATCAATTCTTGCTCAAGATATTCATCTTGGCAAAGCCTTTACCCGCGACTAGCGGAAGAGCCCTAGTGCTTACACGTGGATTTTTATCCGAGTGTCGGGCGCTCGGTTTATGAGTCCCCATGAGAGGCGATATTTTGTCCATATCCCTCGCAAAAAATTCCTGCCTTGACAGAAGGGGTCACCCAAACCCGCTTCCTCCGTCGAGGAGAAGCCTAAACGCGTTACCTCTTTTTCAAGGGTACGCACGGGATACTTAAGCTCGCTTCCTCCGTCGAGGAGAAGCCTAAACGCGTTACCTCTTTTTCAAGAATACGCACGGGATACTCAAGCTCGCTTACTCCTTCGAGGAGAAGCCTAAGCGCGTCACCTCCTTTTCAGGGGTACGCGTGGGGAGACTTCAGCCACGCCATCGCAAAACGCGGTAGTCGGGGTCGTCAGTAGTTCGAAATTTGCCTGTTTCAGGCTGGAGCTCCACACTGGACATGTCACCCTCAAAGCTTTAGCTTTCCCTTTAGAGGGAGTGGAGGCGCCACCCATAGAAGTTGACGACTGCAAGTTATTAGACGCCTTGAAGCGGATAAACCTACATCGCAAATAAAGAATAAGACGAAAGAGGGTGAAGCACCGCTCGAGCAGGGAAACAAACAAACACCTGGTGAGCGCGTTCAAACAAAGGAGGAGGTGGCGCGCGGAGTCTCCTGAAGGAGGTAACCTAATAAAAAAACAAGCAACAAAGAACAAGGGGCAAGTATGTTAGAGCAATCTGATAGAGCAACTGTCGGGAAAATGAGAAGCTTAAACACGGCGCCTAATAAAAGATCGGAGGGTGGCGCTCAAACAAGCAAGAGAGTTCAGAAAAGAAAAAATCTTGTAACAAAGACGGGGAGGCGCCTCCCCCAATTAAAGAAAAGGCGAACGATGGCGCCGCCCCTGGTTCAAAATTTCGCAAGGGTGTCGCCTAAGAAAGATTAAGCAGAGATTACCTACGCAAGTTCCGGAAGCGCTCAGCAAATGAAAGGAACGACACCTGAGAAAAAAATACATAATTTTAGAAACAAGGCAGAGGCGCCTCCCCCAATTGAAGAAGAGGCGAACGACGACGCCACCCCTAGTTCAAAAATTGTAAAGGGTGGCACCTAGGAAGAACAAAGCGGAACTCACCTACGCGAGATCCGAAGGCGCCCAGCGAATGGAGGAACGACACCTGAGAAAATACATAATTTTAGAAACGAGGAGGCAGAGGCGCCTCCCCCAATTGAAGAAAAGGCGAACGACGGCGCCACCCCTAGTTCAAAAATTGTAAAGGGTGGCGCCTAGGAAAAACAAAGCAGAACTCATATACGCGAGATCCGAAGGCGCCTAACGAATGGAAGGAGCGTTGCCTGAAAATGACCAATAATTTTAGAGACAAGGGCGCGAAGGCGCCGCCCCCGATTGAAGAAGAGGACATATGACGGCGTAGTCCCTAATTCAATAATTGTAAAGGGTGGCGCCTAGGAAGAAGGAAGGGTAGCGCTTACAAAAAATTAGGCACGAAATAAGCTACCTGAAGCAAGGGGGTAGCGTCGGCAAAGAAGCGAGTCTCCAGGCACCCAACTGAAGGTTAGACACCTTGCTGAAGGAGTAAGGTGTCAGGCGCCCAACTAAAGGTCAGACACCTCGACAAATGAGCAAGTCGCCATGTGCCCCAGTGAAGGTTAGGCACCTCGCCGAAGGAGTGATGTGCCAAGCGCCCCATTGAAGATTAGACACCTCGCTGAAGGAGTGGGTGCCAGGCGCCTCGCTGAAGGAGTGAGGTGACAGGCGCCCAACTAAATGTCAGACACCTAGGCAAAGGAGCGAGTCGCTAGACACCTCACCAAAGGAGTGAGGTGTCGGCCGCCGTATCAAAGGTCAGGCACCTCGACAAAGGAGCGAGTCACCAGGCGCCCCACTGAAGGTCAGGCACCTCGTCGAAGTAGTGTGGTGTCAGGCGCCCAACTGAAGGTCAGGCACCTCGGCAAATGAACGAGTCACCAGGCATCTCGTTGACTTTGGGTCTTAAGGCAACAAACTACAAGCTAGGTGACAAATGCTTAGCCAAAGACATAACTGAAGGAGTGAGGCGCCAGACACCCCATCGAAGGTCAGGCACCTCGCTGAAGGAGTGAGGTGCCAGGCGCCCAACTGAAGGTCAGACACCTTGGCAAATTAGCGAGTCTCCAGTCACCTCGTTGACTTTGGGTCTTAAGGCAACAAACGACAAGCTGGATGACAAATGCTTACCAAAGACATAAGCGAAGGAGTGAGGCGCCAGGCACCCCACTGAAGGTCAGGCACCTCACTGAAGGAGTGAGGTGCCAGGCGCCCAACTGAAGGTCAGGCACCTCGCCGAAGGAGTGAGGCGCCAGACACCCACTGAAGGTCAGGCACCTCGCTGAAAGAGTGAGGTGCCAGGCGCCCAACTGAAGGTCAGACACCTTGGCAAATGAGCGAGTCTCCAGTCACCTCGTTGACTTTGGGTCTGAAGGCAACAAACGACAAGCTGGATGACAAATGTTTACCAAATACATAAGCGAAGGAGTGAGGCGCCAGGCACCCCACTGAAGGTCAGGCACCTCACTGAAGGAGTGAGGTGCCAGACGCCCAACTGAGGGTCATACACCTCAGCAAAGGAGCGAGTCGCCAGACACCTCGTTGAGTTTGGGTCTTAGGGCAACTAAAGACAAGCTGGGTGACAAGTGATTAGCCAAAGAATCGAAGCAAGCACTCTTCTAAAAGAGCACAAGTAATCGAAATAAAAATGTAGCATCTCAGACAATGAATGGAAAGCATTTGAATATCAGTGATATCTTTTGGCAAAAAGAAGAAAATGGCAAAAGAGCGCTAGGCGCTCGTTTCAAATGGGCAAGGCACAGGGTGTTCAAAGGAAAACTGACAAGTTTGTCTCAATTTCATATGATTGTCAAGATAGATTGAATCCTCTAACACGATCGTGGGCGCATCCTCTTAGATGAAAAAGTGGTCACTTGGGAAATAATTGATGAAGAACGGAAGAATGCAAGCGTCAGGCGCTTGATAAAAGGGGCATGATTGCTTCTTTAGCTAGTCTTCGTTACTTGAGACATGTGTTTATTCTTTCTCATTTTACTACATCTTATTTGGAAGCAAGCACACCCACGCGGGTGCACAAGCGCTCAACAGATCAGAAGATTAGTAATGTAGCGAACTATGGGTAAGAGAGGAGAAAGCGTACCTAGGCCGCGAAAGGAGGCACACGACAGTAGTCAAAGCGGAGGAGGCGCTCCCGATTGGAAAAGAGCGAAGTGGGTGGCGCCCCCGATTAGTTGAAGGCGCCGGGCGCCTACCCAAACGAAAGAGATGAAGCGAGGCGCATGCAAAAGAAAAACGATTCAGAAGTAGTCAAACCGAAAGGTGCCTAGCGAAAAGAAGGGGAGGAGGCGCTCCCGATTGGAAAAAAGCGAAGGGGGTGGCGCCCCCGATTAGCCGAAGGCGCCGGGCGCCTACCCAAACGAAACGAAACGAAAAAAAAGAGGCGGCGTTCCCGATTGGAAAAGAACGAAGGGGGTGGCGCCTCCGATCGCAAAAGTAAAGCTCACCTAGACCTGTGAGCAGTATGGAGCCTGCCGCCGAAAAACGAGAGGGAGATGGCCGGATTAGCTGAAGGCGCCGGGCGCCTACCCAACCGAAAGAGGCGAGACGAGGCAAGGCGCCTCGCGAAAAGAGGAAGGAGGTGCGAAAGCGAAGCGCCGCGGGAGAGAAGGGGAGCAGCCGAAAAAATTGAGAAAAAAAAAGTGAAGGAAGAGAGGGGGAGGAGGGATTTAAATAGGGATGAGGAGGAGGGCGCACGGGTTCCGAGGCGGGCTGCCCTAGGGTTCAGCCTTCTATCACCTCTTCTCAATTAAACCCCCCCCCCTCCAAATTTTTCTGGGCTTGGCCCAAAGCCGCTGCTAGCAGCCTATATAGGGTGGCGTCTTCGCTACCACCCCACCCCTTGCCATAAACTTTTGTTTTCTCTGTTATTTTATTTATTTTACTTATTCTTTTATAGTTTTTCTTTCTTTTTTATTTCTAATTTTTTTATCTTTTATCTATTCTTTTATAATTCTTTCTATATTTTTACCATAAAAGAACATACTTGTTTGACGATACCGCAGTACCCACGCCATCGCCAAAAGGGGCAATTGATAGGGTATCCTAGTAACTAAGGAAACAATACCCTAGCTAATGGCATAAAGAAGGAAAGAAGACAAAAGAGCAAAAAGACAAGGCTGGGAGACAAGAGACAAGGCCAGGCACCTGACATCAGCAAGGATAAGGGGCAGGGGGACACCCTATGTCAAAAAGGACTATGTACAGTGTCAGAAGGTCTGAGGCGCCCGACCACAGCATTTATGGCTTGGCAGGCGCCCAGACCACTACCTAACCCTCAAATGTGTATAAATAGGAGTTCTCTCCTCATAAATGGCAAGCTATCTACTCTTTACTCTAACTTCTCTCTACTTTCTCTCTCTATACACGTCTTCTTGCTTCTCTTTTCCCACATCTACTGAGGTGGGGCGCCTACCTCCTCGAGGTCATGCCTGACACCTCAAACCCCTTGGACTCGAGCGACCCCCAGTCGATCGGACTCAAACAAAATCAAAAGAGAGATCTAACTAGTAATTACCTGCAAGATTCCGTAACGTGCCATCCTTTCATTTGCCCGACTTCTCGAAGTGCTTCCTTCCATTCATTCACGGTATGCTGGCCATGTTTGTGGGCGTGTTGCTAAAAAGCTTGCTGATAAGGACCCTGCTGATGCCGCACATCTCTGGGGTCAACAAAGTAGAAAATGGGGAGGATGAGGTGTCCCTTCCCTTGCTTCCAGCATTCCACCATTTGAGCAAGTTCTAGAAGGCACCATTTGCTGGAAGCATACTGTTGGGTTAAAATAGGGATGTAGATCTTCGATTCCGGGATGGCCCGGACTAGAGAAGGCGCAATCCCTTCGCCCTTCTGGAGCTCTTCCTCGTCTCTGAACGTGCGAATCTTGGCACGCACTAATGAGGTGTAGAGATGATCGCCAAACCTCTTGCGAACGTCGGGACCCCTGAAGCTCAAGAAAACCTCGTAATCCCCCGCTGGAAGAACGACGGTCGTCGGCGTAGAAGAAGCGGCGGCGACGGAGGATTCCATTTGGCTCTGCTCGTGGTTTGATTGGTAGATTCAAAGTAAGTAATCATAAAAGAGGCCATTCGCAAATCAAAGATTGGTGTATGCAAGACCGCCGCAAAGGAAGGGTTTAATCCGCTACCAACGAGATCTGAATGTTTCGAAGACGGGAAATAAACAGCATACCTGCAGTTCGCGGAGCCACTTCACTTGATGAAGATGATGCAGAGGATTGGGAATCGGGAGCTCAGTTAAGCTAAGCTCGGGTTTTCAACAGTGTGGCGGATTGGAGATGATGACAGACAGGAGTTGGGAAGTGAATGAAAGAAGGACTCTGGTTGGACGTTGACGTTGACCACAATTTTGTGGGCTTGACTATGGTTGGACTCTGCTCTTGTTAAACCGGGCCTCTAATGTAGGGGTGGGAATCGGTCGGTAAACGGTAAATTGGTTACCGAATTTACCGGTTTCGGTATACCGACACTGGCAAAACCGTTTACCGTTTACCGATACCGGTTTGCAACCGGTTTACCGATTACCGACTTACCGGTAAACGGTTGCAAACCGGTTTACCGAATTACCGCAAGGGCGACGTAGGGGCGGGTTTTTGCATACAACATCATCTCTGGCACTTCAATGTCTTGCCCCCATGCAACTGGAGCAGCAGCTTATGTTAAATCGCTCCACCGCACTTGGTCCCCTGCTGCCATTAAGTCAGCTCTTATGACAACAGGTGCTCATGCTACTATGGAAATCTATCAACATTACCCTTTAGCCAATTCTGTGAATAATCTCTAAAGATAGCAAGAAACAGTTTGAAGACAATTTGTACTAATCTATATTTCCTAACATGCAGCACGACCCCTGAGTGCCAAGTATAATCCTGAGGCTGAGCTAGCATATGGGACGGGACAAATCAATCCCATCAAGGCTGCAGATCCTGGACTTGTATATGATGCTGGGGAGAAGGATTATGTCAAATTTCTCTGCGGCCTGGGGTATTCGACAACTCTTTTATCACCATGTCGATTCCCTCGGCGTAAGCAGGAAGGTGTCGCCGCGCTGCTCGTCGCCGTCGTCAGCTGCGCTGCTCGTCGCCGTCGTCAGCAGAAGGAGCGGCCGGCGAATACGAGAAGAAGAAAAGAGGTGGCTAGGTTTCGAACGACGAGCAGAGAAGGGCCTCTCTGCGATTTTCGAACGAAGAAGAGAAGAGAAGGGTTGGCGGCTAGGTTTCGCTGTTTAGGACTTAATGTATAGATTTGGGGGCCAATCAAAACGACGTCGTTTTGGGTTCGGTAAACGGTTTACCGATTTACCGTCGGTAAATACCGATACCGGTTTCGGTAAACTGATACACCCCAGCCCACGCTCGGTCGCCGATACCGTCGGTAAACGGTTCGGTAAAACGGTAAACCGTTTACCGAAAAACCGAATCCCACCCCTACTCTAATGTGTGAGCCCAACTGCCCAACATTTGTTCTTCCCTTCAATAGCAGAAATCTACTAATTAAGCAGACTCCGTGTAAGTTTTCAATTGGAATTTAAGCCAAATCACGATGGCAAATTACTAATTCTGATGATCAAGGGGACCACGAGGATTGCTCTCCAGCACTTATATCTGATGATTGGAAGATGGGGATGGGGATGTGGAAGATGAGATATATATAACGACCGTATTTGTGAGTGTATTTATAGGAATTATATGTTCACTAAGAAATCGATGATGCATCAGTTGCTCTGAGCATTGAAGGTTAATTAGTTTTGTGCGATTCTTGTCTTATGACCTTAACACGTTTCGTAATTAGTTGTACACGATGACATTTTTTATATTCTTAGTACACGGATACTCGGAACTAGGAAGTGTGTTGTCTATATGTTTATCGGATGTATCGATATACACATTAACAAAAATGATAAAGCACAAACCTAGTTAATATATAATTAAAGAGCCTATATATAGCTTGATTTGCATCGAACTAGTGTTATTTAACACTCGTAACTCGAATTAGTGAGAACCAAAACTAGACCGCTTCGGCTAGCAAACCTGACAAACATGTAGCTTCAGCAGATCCAATAGTGATTGGTCATGCATGGATGCTAAATATTTTAGCTCATACTATCTTTTTTTTTTTTTTTGGTTGAAAGACAGACGCAAAGCGTCTAAATCACATTAGTAGTAAAACGTTCATGGGAAGTTCCCATTACATCGTGGCGAAGCCATTGGACGAAGTCCACATCGCACACATTGAAAGGATGTGTGCCAAAATCAAAATCATGTGCCTTGTTAGCCAAGAAATCGGCGGCACAATTAGCTTCCTTATATACATGAGAAACTGTCACCTCCCAATCGAGGTTCAAAAGATAGCTAACCTGTTTAGCCAAACTACCATGTCGATGGTTGTCGTTCTGGCGTTGCTTGATGATTTCAAGAGCAGTAAAAGAATCCAGGTTGAGCTGAATCCTCCTGTACCCTCTCTGCCACGCAATTTTGAGCCCTTCCAACGCGCCTTTGAGCTCAGCAGCAGTGATGGAACACGACCCAATGTTGCAGACAAAGGCCCCTTTGCATTGTCCCAAGTTGTTTCTGAAAAGTCCTCCAACAGCTTTCCCAGTCGAAGTGACCACATAACCGTCCGTTTGCAGTTGGATCCATCCTTCATCAGGTGGAACCCAGTAGATCAATCTTGTGCAACCTGCAGTCCTACTAGTAAGTGAAGTCTTCTGCACATTCTGGTGTGCCTGTTCCACAATGTGGAACCAGGCTTTAATCCTGGCAATCAAACCTTTCTTGCAGAAGGCGCGCCCCTCCATGACTTCTTCGTTTCTTTGTTTCCACAAGTGCCATATGATGATACCAAAACCAGTAGCACTCTCCTCCTGAGTAAGGTTTGTTAGCAGCCATTCTCTCAAGGGTAGGTTCATGCTATTAGCAGCAACTTTGCAGGGAAAAGAATCCCAAATCTTCCTCACTTTGCTGTAGTCTCTCAGAATGTGGTCAATGGATTCTTCTTTATCCTTGCAGAGGCTGCAGAAGCTGTTGGTGGTGAGCTTTCTTCTTCTCCTTTCTTTGTTGGTCATCAGCCTTTCGTGCATGACAAGCCAAATAAAATGCTTAATTCTACTAGGGCCCTTCCATTTCCAAAGAGCTTTCCAGCCTCTTTCTGGTTCTCCTTCCTCCTCCATCTCCTCAGCTGCAAGGTTGTATGCTGATTTCAAGCTGAAACGACCACTTGACTCCAGTCCCCAGATGTTTGTGTCTTCACCCAGGTTTGGGTTGGGGGCTTCCACACCTGCAATCAAGGAAAGGATGCAATCAGGGAGGGCAGTTCTAAGTTTCCCCCAATCCCACTCACCCCCTCAGTGACCCAATTGGCAACAACAGAATCTTTCTCTTCTTCAAGTACATCATCAAGAGCAAAGTCCTCCAGGATGATGTCGTTGTCAACCCATGCTTGTGTCCAGAACTTGGTGGCTCGGCCATCACGGATGCTCCAACAGGTAGCATGTTTCATCAGGTTCATTCCTTTGACCATGGCCTTCCACATATTGGAATGATTACTCTTCTTCATTGAGAGGATCTCACCATTCCTCATCTTGAAATACTTCCCCTGCAACACTTGAACCCACGGATCATCCTCCTTGTTAAGCATGTTCCATCCAAGCTTAATCATGTAAGCCATATTCATTTGTCTAGCAGACTTCAACCCAGCCACCTTGTTCCTTAGGTTTGCTATCTTGTCTCTAAAACTATCACTACTTATAACGTGGTCATTGTCTCATTGAGGATCAAATTACAACATCTGCAAATAAACGAAAAATTGATTTTGGTATCACCCTTCAGTTTCTTTCAAATGAATCAGAACTCAAAAGGAAGTCATGATTAACCTGAATAGGTGTGATATCATTACAGACGACAAAGCGAGCTTGAGTGGGCTTGATAAGGACCAAAGTCAAAGTCTTAGTGAGTATGAGCAGGCTTGTTTAGATACCAGTGGGCTGATAGCATAGGGCCCAAACTGTCCCGACTGGCCCAATCAAAATCAACGTTGAAAAACGGAGCCATTGCTCGACTACGAGTAGGAATGGCAACACCAAAGTATTCCTCAGCCTACTTGAGCGGGACTTGATTCCCGCCAACGAAAAGGAACCCAATGGCGTATTGGCGCTGGCGCCAAACACAAATCGCCCAAAAATTTCCCCCCTAAATATACAGTGTAAAATCGAATCCATATAGTTTCTTCTTCTCCCTTCCAACACGCGCCTGGCGGCACAAACCTGAGTCGACCAGGTCACGGGAACTATCTCACCTCCGTTTCCAACCTCTCATCGGCGGCTGATTCCCGGTAAGCGTCGTTTCCCCGCGCTCTCTCTGTTTGCTTTTCGGTCCTCGACTCCTTCTGGCCGAGACCGGGAATTCCTTGCTACTAGATCTGCCACTTTCCGGCGCGGCTAGATTGCCTTTTGGGCGCATAGATCTGCGGTTTAGTTAGATGCGCTAATGCGCTCAAGGAAAACTGGGCTTTGTAGCTCACATGGCTGAACTCCGAACTAGGATCTGTTCTGAATTGACACGTATTTCGAGGCTTCACTGTTCTGAATTGTTTGGCTCTCTACTTGTACGCGGGTTTTTAATATTTGGAAAGCAGAGTTGCAATTGCTAAAAGTTATTGCAGTCATTGTGTTCGATGAAATGCGTGGGAATTGTGCTCAGAGTTTGTTAAACTGACGAGTCGTTTGTTGCAGATCCGCGGCAGCTGTGGTTCTTTAAGTTATCGTCCAAATGGAATTGAGGAGCTCCAATCACTTCCATTACATTAATGAAATCAAAGGTGGTAAAGTGACGAAAGTCCCAAATGTCTTTCGTGGAAAGCCAGCGCTCAAGTTCAAGAACCTCCAAGATGTGTACGGGGATTTGAGGAACGCCCCTAATTCACCTGCTAGACGTCGACCAAAACCTAATCTCAAGGAGCTGCCAGAAAAGCCTGATCTAGGCGGGCGTGAGGTTAAGGTTGAAAATCTACAGAGGTTTGAGGGAAGTGGATCAGATATTGAAAGGGAGAGTGGGGTTTCTTCCAATAGTAACTCAAGAGAAGCAGCGGAAGAGCATAAGAATGATGACGATATTGATTTTTGTTGTCTTACACTCGAGCAACTCAGGGTGAGATGCATAGCAAAGAAACGAAAGCGTTTCAGCAAAGAATCATCGACTGGAAATAGCTTGTCAGGAGCCGAGGAAGATGATTGTGATCTGATGGAGTGCCTCAGCAGTTGGAGAGCCAGAATAGCTCAGAAAAGGAAGGTGAATCAAAAGAAGAAGAAAATGAGCGACTTATGTCGATTCAAACCCGCCCTAGCAATCACCAAGTTTGAAGATGTACAGAGCAGCGGTGAATACCCATGTCAGTCCGACTCAAGTTTAGCTTCAGATATTCATGTGAAAGACGAGGTTTCTGAGAGTGGTCACGGGGATTGCCAAGCTATGGTGTTAAGTGACTGGGTAGAGCCACTTGCTTCATTTGGGTTGACTTCTGATGATGAAGACCCCAGCTTAAGCTCCGGAAGTGACTATGAGATTCCTGAGACTAGACATGCAGATTGCCAAGCTATTGTTGTAGTTCACTTATTTGATAGCTCTAATGGTTTGGTTGAGCCACTTGCTTCTTTACAGTTAGTATCCGATCGAGAGCCCGGCTCAAGTTTTGGTTGTGATGTTGAGATGGGATTGTCCATTAAGTCTCCTACTGAGCTTCTGTTTTTGGAAAACTATGATTCTAAGGAGTCTGAAGCGGCTAAAACTTCCAATGACATCAGCAATGAGCTTCAATGTTGTTCTGTTGAAACTGATCCTCAGAGTGACAAGCTTGAAAATGGGTTGCGGAACTATCCTGTTAGCAAAAATTCTTATGAACATTTGGAGGGTCTTCCGGATTTGGAAAACCTTGATTCCGAGACTGAGGCTGCAGCAGTTAGAACTTCCAATGACATCAGCAATGAGGTTCAATGCTGTTCTGTCGAAACTGATACTCCATGGGACGAGCTTGAAGATGGGCTGCAAAACTGTCGTGCTAGCAAAATGTCTTATGAACATTTGGAGGATCTTGAGGCATCACCTCCCAGTTCTAGGAGTGCTTCAAGTGAAGAATCCGATACAGACAAAGATCATGATGTAGCAGTAGTTGCCATTGATGGTCTGAAAGACTCGGGTGCAGAAGCAATGGTGAAAGATGAAGAAGAGGAAGAAACAAAGGCGGTTCTTCAGCAGTTATCAGATGTGTCTTTGTCACAGTTGGAGAAAGATGATATGGTCATTGATTCACACCTGAGTGGTGAGTTGGACAAAGTAGTCTCTCCAGTTAAGGATCCTTGCTCAATCGTACACGAAGACTCCAAAGATGGGTTGCAGAATACTAGGACTGCCGCCAGCAATATCGAAATCACTACAAAAGCTAACACAGTATGGATGGTGGTTGATTCATGTCGTTTTGAGGGGGAAGCCAAAGATGAAAGCTCCCAGTTAGAAACCACGGTTGACAGTTGCACTAACGCAATAAGTGACGACCAAGTTCAGATTTTACATCCATTTCCAAGCGCTGGCGATTCTTCTGCTAACCTGGCAATGCGATCTCCATCATTTCCAAGTGCTGATATGGAAAGGAGCAGTTCTGATCAGCCAGTTAAGTTAGTTGGGGGTGAGGACTCCGATGCCTCTGATCACCAGTGGCATCCTACTGAAAGGCTGCTTTCAGCAAGGAAGGTCTGTAACATGCTCACATCTATTGTTGGTTTCTCCTAATTGAAGTTTTTTTGTTTAGCGAAATGGTAACCCTGGTAGCATATTGTTTCAGGCCATCTCTCCAACTTCCCAGGAAAAGCTACGGAAAGCCATGGAATCCAACGAGTTAGATGATGAGCAATTATACAGTGAGCATTCTTACTCCGCCCTTCTTTGTGCCTCGTCTTTAGGCTTATTTCAAAATCTTCCTTCTATATCTGTAGATGGTTGATTAGTCAGACATGGTCAATTGCAATGGTCAGAATTAGAGTGCATATGGTTCAGTGTGATTCTGAACTGGGATGCAGCGACATGGATCAGATCGAACTAAAAGAAAAATCAGATTAGAAGTTGATTTGATCTTATTTTCGATTTTCTTCTTTTTTTCCTTTGTTCCAACAAGGTCTATGCAGTTCAAACCACAAAAGGTTTGAATTTGAGGATTAAACAAAGATTGAACTATCACCCTTTCCATGTCACAGTTAGCCTGAGAGAATAACTTTCTAACTCATGTGTGCCTGCAGAGTTTGCAAGGAAATTATGCTACGGAAAGAAGCAGCCGGAGAGAAAAAATAGCCGGCCTGATGGGGTGAATCAGGCCAAGAGAGCTGCTGAAAACACAGTCAGTCCACAGCAATTGATGAGGAAACTCAAGAACCCTAAACCCATTACTCCTCCTAATGATGCCCCCAAGGCCATTTCTCGTCCTGTTCGTGCTCCGAGCTTCAGTACAGGGTGCACCTCAATACAAAGCTGTTCAGAGAGCACCATCTCGTTCTCGCAGAACCAGATGCGTGACTTTGAATCCATGGCGACCAAACTCACCAAGGAGTTGAGGTCCATGAAGGAAATTGCTGAAGCAACATTGCACGGCAACCCATCCGACTCCCCCAAATATACCCACCAAGAGGTATTTACATAAAAAGAAAATAGTCAGGGACCTCAAATGACTGCCTAACTCTCGTCTCTCGTCAATCCAATCGGTTCTTGATTTTACTTGTTGCAGGCGAGTAGTGCCATAGAGAAAGCAGCAAGAGTGGAAGACAATGCGCGAAGATGGCTCTCCACAATGGCAAGGGATTGCGATCGCTTCTGCAAACTAATGGTTTGTTTTTCCCTAACTGACTTTATACCATGGGCGTCCCTAAAATGCTAGCAACTCTGTACTTGTACTGATAGCTACCCACTAAAATGAAACCTGTAGAAATTGGCCCAGAACGGTTCCGCTCCTCCAGCAGCAAATGTCGTCGTCGTCCAGAAGGAGAAGAGGAAGATATCATTCGCCGACGAAGCTGGCGGCCAGCTCTGCCACGTCAAGACTTTCAAGAGCGAGGTCGAGTTCATGGGGCCGGTTCATGTTGTTGATTGAGGGAAAAACCTGGGGCCATGGACACTTTCTCTCCTCAGCGCATGCTGTACTTGTAACGTTGTTGTACGTCCATTCTCTTGATTCACATGAATGCAACAAAATTACTTCACGGTTACAGGCTAGTCTCAAAAGGATAGTGGAATTGCTCGAATCGATTGTTGTTGTGACTTGTGAGTTAGCTTTCTTTCCCGCATTTTTTTTAATAAAATTGTAATTTAGTTCGTTAATCTCTTGTAAATAGTCTCTATGCTGCTGCAGCCTGCAAGTGATTATGTGACACTTGGTCATATTTAAATGAGCTGGCCGTCCTGTTTTGTTTCGTTTCCCAGATTTTGCGGTGTAAATACTAAATTCCAATACTACGGCAACAAAATAATGAAAGCGACTCTGTAGTAGGCAATGGTCGAATTTCGGAGGATCTTGTTTGTTGCTAATACTTGTTGTTGTGAGGTAACAAAGTTGCCAAAACTATGCCGTCAGTGTCGAGTGAGGTGAGTATAATAAGCCGTCAGTGTCTTGTACTCACTGGTTTCAAGTTTTAACGTATGGATGAAGCACTCTAGTATAAGTTAAGATACGAAAAAGAAAATATAAAATCACTATTTATGTCGGTTATTATTGGGTAATATTAGAGGTGGCAATTTCAATCCAATCCACCAATCCAATCCATCAATCCATTAAAAATATCCACTTAATCCAATCCATTTAAATCCAATCCATTTGATCCAAATCCAATTGGATTGGTGGATTCATGGATTGGATCCATGGATCATTGGCAAATTACGGTTTAGTACCTACAATTTTTATTTTTTACATTTTGGTACCTAAAATTTTATTTCTTATACGAAAAATATCATTGGAAAATTGCATTTTGGTACCTAAATTTTTTCATTGTGACATTTTAGTACCTAAACTTTTTACATTTTACATATTGGTCCTTGGTTGAGGATGTCATTTGGATTCATGGATAATCCACCAATCCACTTGATCCAATCCATGAATCCACCAATCCATTAAATCCAATCCATTTGATCCATAGATCCATCAATCCAATCCACCAATCCACCAATCCAATCCATTTGCCACCTCTAAGTAATATACATGAGAATATGCCAGAAATTGTCTTGCTCAAAACAATCTTACTCTTTTCTAAAAAAAAACCCAATCCTACTCTGTTAGCTCAATAACTAAACATGGTTAGTTATAACCAATCCACCAAATAGTACAGACCTAAATATTTAGACCAAGACGAATTTGGCCTCGTAGATTTAGCAGTAACTGTACAACTACTGTTCCAACATTTTCACTTAATAACAAAATTTGTGTAGTCTTTTAAGATTTACAAATATGTTGCATTTTCAATTCCATTCATGAATCTAAACTGTTGAATGGAATTCATTTATTACTTCATATCTACCGGAGTGAACTCACTTACAAGTTAATGTGACTTCATGAGATGATAATCGATAATTGTTAAACCGTACATCGAAGGTTGTACCGAAAAAATTAGTAGTAGAATATTTTGTGCTGAAATTGTAGTTTAATTGTGATACAACTTTTAATCGCATGCAGTCAGTATGTAGGTGATGATCAGACCAAATGAACTAACAAATTCTTCTCATAACCAATGTAGTCAAAATCGTGGTTCTATGTAAAAGAAATTTGTTGAGCTAGAAGTACAAAATAGTAAGTTTTCAAGTTTTAAAGCGTAGATTTTACTATACTTGTAAAGAAGCAAAAAAAAAACGTGACTCTATGTAGAATCGTTTTAGTAACCTAAAAATATGAAAACGTTAGTTTTTAAGTTTTAAAACGTGATTTTAATTACATTGCACATAACCACCTTTACACAAGTTTATAGAATATATTGGTCAGTTTTTCCCCGAAAATATATAGTTGTTGTAGTGGATTTAGGGGTCGTTTGCTTGTTGGATTTGAAAAACGAGGGTTTGGCTCAAAAAAAACCTTTGGATTTTATGAGGGATTTGTACCATCATGGATTTGAAGAGTCTACTGTTTGCATGATAGATTTGATGATATAATTATGATGGATTTGCTATAAATATAACTAGTCATCAAAGATTTACAAATCCCACCCCAATATGTGGGATTTACAAGTCCGTGGGGTCCACGGATTTGGATCAAAAAAAGGGAACAAATCCGTGGACCCCACGAATTTAACACCTAACAACAAACAATGAACTTGGCTAAAATCCATCATGCTTGGGACTTGAGTCCCAAATCCATAACCCAAATCCATCAAGCAAACGACCCATTAATTATTACTTTGTATAAAACTTTTCTTGGTTCAAAACACATTAAGAGTTACATTACAATCTCACAAAACGAGCTTCATTAGACTATCCACAATGGTAGAAGGGAAAAAGGGGAAAAGAGGAGGGGAAAAGTGGGAAAAAAGGATGGGGAAGGATAATGGCCACAATAGGTGGTAGGGAAAAAAAGGTATTGGGGAGGGGTTTGTTTTTTCAAAATCAATCTAGAGTTGATATGGTAACTTTATTTTGATAATTTATTCATTATTTTTATATAGGTAGTATTAATTAATTAAGACGAACATTTCGATATAATTTTTTTTAATTTGGACATAAAAAAATTTATCACTAAAATCCAATAACTCATAAAAATCCAATAAGAAAATCATAAAACAATTTAAAAAAAAACAAAAAAAAAAAAAACACAACCACATTGTCCCCCTTCCCTTCCTCCTCTCACCCACCTGGACCCACTTCCCCTCCTTCTTTTAACCTCTAGCGCAGGAGAAACCCTCCCCTTCTTTCCCTTTTATCCTTTTTTCCATAATAGCCACCCCTATTGTAAGTCATTTTCTCTTTTTTTTCTTCCCCTTTTATCCTCTTTTTCCCTTCTTGCTGTGGACAGTCTTACTATCTCAAATCAATACCAGTAAATTATGTACATCGTTGTTTCAATTATTCTGTAGTTGCAATGAAATAAAAGTTGTGATCGATTTATCCAACGATGTTAGCTCGTGTTGAAACCGAACCATTCAGTATTGCTACTGTAAATCGTAGTTTCTCAATCACCGATGAAGATCACTTTCCAAATCTCGGAGAAGGCCTCCACGATATCACCATGGTACTCCCTGGAATTCAGGGACAGCAAGCACTGCAGCAGTTCTTCCAATTCCTTCGCGTCGTAAATCTCCTTCTCCGCTATCATCTCCAACATCGACCTCTTGAAATCCCCCTTCGGATCCGTCGATTTCCTCACCACCGCCATCGCTTCCCCCATCGACCCGCCGCCGCCCAGCTCCCCCGCCGAAGAACTCGATCTCAACCCCATAAGCACCTGCCGCCGCATGTCAGTCGGATTCGGAATCCTCCTCTCGCCACCGTCATCCGCCGCCCGCCGCAGTAACCTCACTTCCTCGTTCTCGCTCCCGGTCGTCTCCCCGGCGCGGTTGAACTCGCACGAGGTATCGTCGAAGGAGAAGCTTCTGGAGGAGTAGCGGAAGCTCTCCGTCTCGTCGCCGTCGCGGGCGCCGTCCTCCTCCTCCTCCTCCTCCTCCGTTTCCTCGTCCCCCTCGTCGCAGGGCGCCACCACGGCGCCGCTCTTTTTGCTCCCGTTTTTCAATTTAGGGTTCCGAGATTCCGGGTCCGGGTCGCCGCCCGGCCCGAAATCGCAGCTGTGGAGGCTGATTTTGTTCGCGTAATTGGTCCTGGCCTGCCACATGGCGTCGCTCCTCCTCGCGGATTCGATCGAGTCGCTGTCGCAATCCGACGCCGACAGGTTGTCGTGGAGAAGCGGCGACCTCGAGTGACTCGGCGCCATCCGCTGCGGCTGATTGGTGATTTGGCGCCGGCGGCTGCCGTCGTCGGGGGTGGTGGGCGGAGGAGACGGGAACTTGGGGAAATTGATGTCGCGAGATTTGGGATTGTAGGGTGAGAGGCGGTAGGCGGCGGCGGTTGGAGCGACGGCGTCGGCTCTTTTGGTCCGGCAGAAATGGAAGGACGAGAAGGAGCGCTTGAGATTGTGGAGGCGCTTCCCCATGGCAGCGTTTCGGGAGGAGGAATTGTGAAAAAAACGGCGAGGGAATTTAGGAAGTTGGTGGATGGAGGGGAAAATGAATGGGCTTGGTCCGAGGTTTTTATATACGGAGCGTGCGGCCCAAAAGGCTTTTTGTCTTTTTCCGGCCGGCCGATTTTGGGAGGATTAAATTATTGGGCTTAAAAGGTAGCGAGCTGTGAAGTTGCTCATCGGTCAAAAATAAAATAAATTAACTTGATACTGTACCAAAAAAGAATTTAACTTGATAAAATGGGCATAATTGAACTTGTTCGTCTAATCAGGATGATCAATAGTCAAAATGAAATATTTGTAATGAATGACTAGTCTAAATGGATCGAATCATGTCACTTAAGTAGGATCTATTAGATGAGACATCCATGGAAGGTAGAAATTACTATCTTATAACTCGATTTGAGTTAGGGCTCATTAATTCATTTGTTAGCATTTTCACTCTATACGTAACAACCAACAAGTAGCAAGCTAGATGCATAAACATAGCTCGGGTGTCCGGTGCTCGGAATGCATGGGGCATCTAACAAATAACAACGAGGCACGCTTATATTTATTTGGAGCGAACGATATCCCAAAAGTCTAGCTAGTCTATCACTATGAATGGGGAATCAGATCAGGTCAGTATCCTTACTATCAGTAATCTAATCATGTGTCCCCACGTGTCCGTTTTTTTTTTTTTCAAATTAAACACGGAGGGGCACTAAGGTAAAAATGCACCCCCCCTATTTAATGATGTCTCTGACGCGCTGACGCTGACAAGATCACTTCAGCACCTTCTCTCTCCTCAAACAAGCTTTAATTTTCCTTCTCTTAATCTTTAATGGACGATTTCTCACTCGTTTTAAGTCGGAATTTAATTTTTATTGCACAGTTAGATCATATTAATTGTGCTCTTCAAAATGATATTCACTTTGATATTTTTCAGACATAAAAAAATTTGTCAGTTATTACCAGTCTATACCATATGGTAATGACTGGTATTGACCATACCATATGGTATGAAAAAATTTGTCACATCAATATATATTACGTTACCACCCAATACCATATGGTATAGTGTGGTAATATCAATATATATTTCGTTACCACCCAATACCATATGGTATAGTGTGGTAATATCAATATATATTTCGTTACCACCCAATACCATATGGTATAGTGTGGTAATATCAATATATATTTCGTTACCACATAATACCATATGGTATAGTGTGGTAATATCACACAATACCATACAATACCATATAGTATAGTGTGGTAATATCAATATATAATTCGTTACCACACAATACCATACATTATCATATGGTATAGTGTGGTAATATCAATATATAATTCGTTACCACACAATACCATACATTACCATATTGTATAGTGTGGTAATATCAATATATATTTCGTTACCACCGAATACCATATGGTATAGAGTTATAATATCAATATATATTATCTAAAAGAAAAAAAAACAGAAGGAGGTAGAGAAAAATCGTCTTGTGTCGCCTCTCATTTCCTCTTCCGCAATCAAGAACACCAAAATGCCGAAAAAATGAGAAAGATCGAAATTGAGGCCAACGAGATGATGAAGAGAAGAAATGCAATGAAAAAGAGTGGCTCCAATTTTTATTCGTCATGTAAAAAAAATAAAGAAGAAGAGAAAGGAGCAGATTTAGATCTAGAAATGAGATTGAGAGAGAAAAAGGAAGAGAGAAAGAGAGAAGATCTGGAAAAGAGATTGGAAGAGAGAAGGAAGATAGAAAGTTGCAGAGAAGTGATTTATCTTTCCTTCTTTAAAAGTGCAGCCATTAAATACGAAATAAAATAAAATAAAAAATTTAATGTATAAACGGTCAAAAATACCCTTCTTTACTCAGCGTCCGGCCCAACCACACGATTGCATGCCTCTTAGATCTATGGTCCCTATTCATTACTGACATGTCAGTAACCAAGTGGTTACTGACCCTATCTGCTGCCTATGAATGGTTAAAATTTTGACCTTGTATTAAAATTATTACAATATATGTAATATATTTAGTACTAATGCATTGTTTTTGCAAGTTGGATGAAATTATCAATTGGAAGAATTCTCATCCTATGACCAATTATTTCAAGAAAAATTCTCATATTAGGACAAAAGTCTGTCGGACCAAAATACATATAGCAATTTCGTGAGCTGG
This sequence comes from Linum tenue, assembly GCA_946122785.1. NCBI lineage: Eukaryota > Viridiplantae > Streptophyta > Magnoliopsida > Malpighiales > Linaceae > Linum > Linum tenue. Next base: position 71,625,870 of record CAMGYJ010000006.1, read on the forward strand.
AGTTCTTAAGCGCCTGTGTGCTAGCTGTTTCACTCCCATGGCTGCTCTGTAGGTTTTGCCATTTGCTCCAAATTAACCCGCATGCAGTACTACCATGAATATTCCTTTTGTGATGCTAAAAACCTAGTGGAAGAGCTAGGTTGAAGCCAATAGGGGCTGTAATCCCACTTAAATTTGAAATATGAGTAAAATTACATGTAAAATTCGTACTAAATTTAGAAGATAGAGTAGTCGATAAGGCATTAACATCCCTCACCCAATTATTACAGTTCAATGCAGCCTGCTCATTCATATTCCTGTCTCCTCCAATTACATTACTATCATGAACTCTTTTTCTGATCGATTAATTATAGTGTCGTTTATATCCATTGTCATTGACGAATTCCATACCAGAAACAAAATAACAACTAAAAGAACCGGTAAATGTAATATTTTTATATATAAAAATAGTAGCTAGCGATTGGAATGGTTTTTGGGTATTCTTATTGGATGGTTGTTAACAAAACAAGCACCTGAAGGCCAAAACACAAACGTCGCCTGGTGGGACGCTGTCGCTTTGCTAGCTAGTGATCACTTTGCTGACGAGAAACATTCCAATTGCAATCCGTACGCGTTTCGGACTAGAATTCCTTTGCCCTGCCATGCCGAAAGACCAAAACGATACCGAGGAAAGGTCGGCCAGTGGTTATTACTTATTAGCAAATGTGAAGCTGAGACCATTGGAGAGATGCAATCGTAGCGGCAACAGAATTGCATATGGAAGAATAGAAGGAGATAGTTTCACAAAAAAACATAGAATGTTTTACCTCGGTCTTTATGGTTTATTCAAAAATGTGTCGCTCTCATTTAAGTTTGATTAACCGTTGTCTAAACAAACAGTGTTTAGTTGGCAATCGGTCAATTGCAGGCTGTCATGTGGCTAGGGCTGAAAATTGGCCTGACCTGCCCCAACCCTGTTTCTTTCATGACCTTGTCTGACCCTTTAGGTTCAGGACGGGTCAGGAAGGGTCGGGTCAGTGGGTCGACCCTAATAAATAGACTACTTTTCTAAAAATTATAATTTGGTACCCGAATTTATTTTTTCTTACATTTTAGTACGTAAATTTTATTTTTTTAACAAATAAGTCCCTAAAATTTGATGGTAAAATTATGTTTTGGTACTCAAATTTTTTAATTTTTACAATTTAGTACCTAAACTTTTAAAATTTTACAAATAGGTCCAACGTGTTTGTATGATGCTAAGGGTCATAGACTTATAGGGTCAAAAAGTGACCCGGCCCTATCTGATCCTGACCCGACCCTAAGCTGACCCGACCCTAAATTGACCCTGTAGACAAATTGACCCAACCCGACCCTGAGGGTCGGGGCGGGTCGGTGGATTTTAAGGGTCTAACTTACACCCCTACATGTGGCGTACTGGACGAATTTAACTTAGCTGCCACGCATATATAAGAATACTTATTTCGATAAGGAAAATTTTAAACTACATAGGATGTCAGTTGGAAATAGTAATAAAGATTGACTACAACAGAACAAATGGATTTCGGGAAAGCTATACCATAATATGTGTAGAGGCAAGTACCAAATTACGAGAAGAGTTCCAAGTGTGGAATGCAACTCCTCGTTTGTGTGAAATGCAACTCTTCATTTTGAGTTTGATATGTTGATTGCCAGTGGTACTTGGACCTTATTACCACACCAGCCACACTATAATGTTATCGTCACTCATTATATTTTTTTTGAGTAAAACGCCATAAGGATTGGTCTGTTGATTGTTACAAAACCCGCTTGGTGGCCAAGGGCTATCATCGGAGATTATGTGTAGACTTTCATGACAACTTGGCCCGGTGGTCAAACCTGTTACTATCCGAATAATTTATACGCTTGATATCTTTCCAAATCGGCTCGTTTTTTCAATACGATGTTAATAATGCCTTTCTTTGAAGTCCTCTTCAAGCGTAGGTCTTTATGATCCAACAACCTGGCTTTCGTCAGCTTGGTTATGTTCCACTGATCAACTTTGTTATCTTCATAAGGCCATCTATGGTCTTCAAAAGGCCCCGCGTGCCTCAATATAAATTTTAGCTCATTTCATGAAGAACAATGTTTTATCATGACTAGTTCGAGTGCATTTATTTTGGTTTATCATCAACAACACATCACACTATGATTTCTTAAATATATTGATGATCTCCTACTAACTGGTGATGATACCAAGAATAACTTTAACTTTGAAGATCGATTGTCACAATAGTTCTATCAAGCACTTGTGTAGCATCAATTTCTCCTTTGCATCAAAGTACTACCTACAGCTGATGAATTTCTTCTCTCACAACACAAGTACATGCGATATATCCTCACTCAATTTATTTGCCACGGTTTTTATATGGTATATTTAAAACTGTGTTGTCACATTTAAGTTTGATTAACCATTGTCTAAACAATGTTTAGTTGGCAATCGGCCAATGCCAAGATGTCATGTGACGTCCTGGACGAATTTAACTTCGTTGCTGCGCATATATAAGAAAACTTATTAGATAAGGAAATTTCGTAACGACATGGTATGTCAATTGGGAAGAGTGATAAAGATTGACTACAACATAACAAATGGATTTCGGGAAAGCTATACCGTAATAGGTATAGAGGCAAGTATTGAATTAAGAGAAGTGTTCCAAGGGTGGAATGCAACTCTTCATTTTGAGTTTGATGCGTTGGTTGCCAATGGTACTTGGACCTTAGTACCTCACCAACCACATTATAATGTCATAATTCGTCACTCATTAATTTTTTTTAGTAAAACACCATCTGGATGGGTCCATTGATTGTTACAAAACCCGCTTGGTGCCAAGGGCTTTAGAGATCATGTGTAGACTTTCATGACACCTAGCCCGGTGGTCAAACCAGAATACTATTTACTCTTGCCCTCTTTCCAAATTGACTCATTTTTCAATGTGATGTCAATAATGTCTTTCTTCAAGATCCTCTTCGAGAAGGAGGTCTTTATAGTCCAAACACCTGGATTTCGTCACCATGGCTCTACCGATCAAGTTTGTCATCTCCACAAGGGCCATTTATAGTCTTAAATAGGCACCACGTGCCTAGTATACAGATTTTGACTTATACCTTCAAGAACAAGGTTTTATCATGACTGGTTCGGATGCATCTTTGTTTGTTTATCATCAACAACACATCACACTTACTTTCTTTGTATATGTTGATGATCTACTTACTGGTAATTAAGCCAAGAATATCTTGGTCTTTCAAGATCAATTGTCATAATGGTTCTCTCTCAAGCACTTGGGCCACATCAATTACTTCTTGGCATCACATTACTACCAACTGCTGATGAATTTATCCTCTCATGACACAAAGTACATGCAAGAAAACTTATTTCGATAAGGAAATTTTGAACGACATAGAATGTCAATTGAGATGAGTGATAAAGATGGACTACAACATAACAAATGGATTTGACCACAATACATGTAGAGGCAATAAATATGATTAAAAAATGGATCTTACCAACACTAGATTTTCCAGTTCAGAAACAAGCCCACCCAAAAAAGATAAACGGGCCTCGTTCCCTAAACTTTTGCTCAGTCCAATCCAACCCGGCCCAACCCAGAACCCAAAGAAGTTGGACTAACAGAGAAATCGCCCACTCGCCTTCCTTCTTCCCTATTTCAAAGTAGAAACCCTAATTTCCAGAAAACCTATTTAAAACCAGCATCCGCCCTTTCTCTCTCTGCCTCTGGCCGTCTGGCGCCGTTTCTTCTCTTCGCTCTTTCTGTTCGTTCATCTACAAATCAGTTGTGATCTCGCTTCTGGGCGATGAACGTCGCTGTCAATTTTCGCTTCCTCTCAGCTCGTGTAAAGCTCCTGTTTTCTCTTTTGCATCTGTTTACCCACTCCTGCTATGGCGTTTTTTTTTACAAGAGTCCTAGAGGAGTTAAAACGGGTGCGGAAAGCTAAATCGGTTGGCTTACCAGCCCCTTGCTCTTTGTATTCCAACTTGCTGTGGGGTCAAATGGACCTTCCGACATTCTTTTCGGTCATATATTTTTTATCCATTAGGGGTTTCTTCGTCTGTCAAATTGGGTTTAGCTTGATTTTGTTAGTTTGCTTCACTTGGGCAGCTCACTGTTCTGGTTATGTCTCATCTTGGAGGAATTGTGGGAGGACAAATGATGCTTAGTTCTTATTCTACACACTGAGATTTATCAATGTGGACTAAAAACTCCGCTTATTATCTGATGTCTTCAGTCCTTTATCTCCCAAGGATTATATTTCAATCTGTTATGCCATTGCTGGTTTTTTCCCTCATCGTTTTAAATGATACTTCGTTCCTTTTGTGAATTGGGGTGTCTGTCAGTTTACTGTTTTGATTGTGTCTTCATGGGGGAACTGTGGGAAGGCAAGTGATGTTTAGTTCTTATTCTACACACTGAATAATCAATGTGGACTACAAACTCCGCTTATTATCTGATGCCATCAATCTCTCGAGGAGTACAGTCATTTTGTATGGAATTGTAATGTGAAGTCGATTATTATGTATTGGGTATGTGAAAATGTGATTGCTGTTGAATGTCGATGATGAGAAAAAGCAGACGGGCGGTCAGAACTGATGCCATGTAGATTGTCTGCACACTTCCAATCTATTGGAGTGTCTCTGAGAGCTTTGCACCAACCATGGTTTTTGTTTTGGCGAAATAACTCTATTTTTCTACCCAACAAGGTTTTCATGTGTGATTATGGCAGTGTTTTAAATTGAAGTGTGAGTGTCTGTCTGCAATGCAATGATGATGAAAAAGCTCAATTTATGTCTGGACTTATGATTGTCTGTGATTAACCAAATGCTATCTATTCATCTGAGCATTGTCACCAAGCTTTTGTCTACCACTATTGAAGTTAAGTTAATTGGATGTCATCTATGGTTCATTGTTTACTTTTAGTGAGTATACTAAGAGTGGAGGAGGTACAGTCAGAAGCTCAGTTTCTAATAATTTGGCTAGGGGCAGCGTTCTCTTCCTCTGCATACGAGGCAGTATGAGCATCGTATTGTTGTGCTTTGGAATTTGGAGATTGATTGCTGAAGTGCTGAACCAACTGTCCTAATTCTTGGTGGGTCACTGAAGTTTGTGTTTCCTGCTGTAAATGTGGACAAACAGTAAGGACTAAGGAGTGGGATTTAGGTGGGCTAGTCGGAGTTGTAACTCTGCTCATAAAGAACCCACATCACATTTTCTAAATCCTTGTGGAACACAACTTTGTTGAATCTGGTGACCAGTTACCGTAATGATTTAGTTGTTTTTGGTTCTTAAATGGCGTGTTGTTAGTTTAGAACTTTGCAGGTAAGCTACCTTTTGCAGGGCTTGAACGAACTTGCTACACGAGATACAAGTTGCTGGAGCTTGGGAACTTTCCAACGGGTTTCACTTCTTCTGTATTCTATTTACTGAGGGCACATGTTTCTGGATTGCGGTTGCATGTTGCTTCCACTGTTGTTTAGTGCCCTCAGGAATTCTGGAATTGTACATCTTATCGAGTTTGCTTTGCCTTATATTAAGGTAAAACTATAGCTTAAGTGACGAATAAATGCAGTTTTTTTTTGTAGTATACAGATGGGTTTTCCTGTTTTGGTTTGTATTATTTCAGTATATTGTCGCAAACTTATGTTGCACAACTAAATACAATTTCGCAACCCGGAAATCGGAATGAACACCCTCTAGAAAGAACCAATGAGTTGTACTTCATCGAATCTCATGATGAAGCTGATGGGAATCCATTACAAATTAATCGACCCGAAGTGAGACTAGAATATGTGAAACAGTGAAATAATTGCCCGAAATGTAATGTAGGCATTCACAAACCAATTCCATCCATTGTTTTATACGTACTGCCATCCACTATATAGGCGCCTCCACTTTTACCACTTTAAGAGTGTAAAGTTGAGATATTCTATTCCCCCCCATCGCTTGTTATTACTCAGGAAACAGCCAGATACAAAAGAGTTCTCAAATTACTGAAAATAAGCAACCAAATTGAATTCAATTAAAGAAGTTAACAATGAGAAGGCCTTTCGTGCCACCAACATGCAACCCTATTACAACGACGATCATAAAGCAATCCGAGAATTGTAGGAATGACTGACGAAGCACCATGACCTCCTCGAGAATCTTCCCCTCGCAGATATTAGCTTTCGCCCCTTCCACGAGCTTCTACTTGGTTTAATTGAATCACAATGATGAGATTCGGATTAGTACTCTGAGTAAATCAAATTAAATTAGTTCATTAGTCAATAATATTTTACCCAAACTCAATACGAGTTATTTTACCAAATTGGAGCCGGATATCGTACCAAATTTAAATAGTAAATTATAGACAAAATACATTTGTATAGCCATAACTTTTGCGTTTTTGCCAATAATAGCCACTTTTCGAAAAATACCAGATATAGCCACTTCCGTCCAATTCTTTAACGGTGTCATTTAACATGCTGACTAGACTAACGGAACCAATTGACATGGCATATTTTATTGAAAATTAATGCCACCTGGAAAACACTCAAAGTTCAATCCTTTTATTATAATTAAGTTAAAATCCTTTTATTTTAAATAAACCTGGTCTCCTTCTCATCGTCCCAACTCCACACCAACTATTCACCTTCTCATCGTCAAAACCCTTACGTCGCTGCCCTCATCGTCGAACTCCACGAGTAAATCCTCATCTCGATGTGAAACCCTTTGATGGCGGCAACAACAATCGCTCGTCCATTTCTCTCCTCTTCTTTGACACCAGCCATTCCCGACCACACCTCAAAAACCCAATTCTTTTCTGACCTAGATTCAATCTACGTAGATTGGAAGGTCGAACTTGAGCAATACCCAGAAAAAAAATAGAGAGATGAAGGAAGTTGGTTGAGCGACTAATTGGAGGGTTTTTTTGTGGAGCTGCAGATTTGGGGTTGGGGTTTAGATTTTCAGATTTGAGTTTTGCTATTGGGGGATGGGGGGGATTTGGTTTTGCGGTGGAGGGACTAGCCCCTTCTCTCTCTCTCTAGTCTCAGAAAGCAATTCGGTTTCTCGCTTCCACCGCCGCCGCCTCCGGCTGCAAAGTCGTAGCCTCTCATACGAGACATATCGCCGTCGAATCCACCGCCATCACTAGAGTATTCGTCTTTGGAAGCAACGCACTTTGAAGTTGGCAAAGTTGTGGGCTTCGCAGTTGCTGACGGTACAGGGCTTTGTCCTCCCGCGCCGTCCGAAGAAGAAGAATGGTCATCGTTGCTGGCGGGGGGTTTGTTGTCGTTGTGGCTGTCTTGATGATGGGGGGATTGGATCCAAAACAAACAAAGAATAAACTAAAAAGGCTATGCGCCTGTAATTATTAAATAAAAATTAAAATATGATTATTAAATAAAAATTAAAATATGATGTGCCTTTTTCTGCTTATTTGGTGCTGACGTGTAGGGGTGGACAACGGGACGGGATTGGGTATCCGTCCAGTTTAAAATGGGTACCCAATCCCATTTGAAGAGAAAACTCAATCCCATTCCCAAACCCGTACGGGTTAACGGGTACCCATTACCCGTACGGGACGGATAACGGGTACCCGCGGGTACTCATATCTAATTTGTAGGTAGCTGATTCAAAACCTGCTGCCGCAGATATCGAGCTTCTGTAACTTTTGGGGGATTTGAGCGGGATACAAAGTGCAAAAATAGGGTGGGGTAGGAAAATCATTTAACTTTCCAATAATCTAGTTAAACTTTGGCGGAAGGTCGTTCATGTTCTTTCTTACTAGCAGAACCCCAATTTTTCTTACTACGAGAACCCCAATTCTTTTTTTTATAACCAAGCTAATTTTATTAAACCCACAAGGAGTTAAACGATACAGTGACCATTTGCTCAATTACTTGAACCAGACAATGGGTGGACATCTATCTATCCTACTTCTCTTGCCCTCGCTCCTGCTTCTATTGGGCGCAGTATCATCAATCTTCAGCTGTTTTCATGTGGATCACTCTAGTTGAGCGGGTAGTACGGGTACCCGTAATACCCAAACGGGTATTAACGGGTAACCCGTGGGTACCTGTTGTAGAACTTATTCATTCCAAATCCCATCCCATAAAATAAATTACGGGTATTTGGGTATCCGTAACCCTCAAAAAACGGGACGGGTATGGGTATACCCAAATACCCGTTTCCCGTTGTCCACCCCTACTGACGTGTGCGCTAAGTTGGAGCCTAATCAGCGAATTGTTAAAAAAGTTAACGGTGTTACTAACACTGTTAAAGTATTTAACGAAATTGGCTAGATTTGTCATACAACAACTAGAAAATCTGGCTATAAGTGGTATTTCCCCAAAATTGGCTATTATTGTCACAAACGCCAAAGTTTTGGCTATACAAGTGTATTTTGCCTAAATTATATGAGTTGTCAAGATATTTTTCATTAATCAACTATATTTTACCCAAACTCAATACGAGTTCTTTCACCAAATTGGAGTCGGATATCGTACCAAACTTAAATAGTAAATTATATGAGTTGTCAAGATATTTTTCATTAATCAACTATATTTTACTCAAGCTCGAAATATAAGATTTCTCCCCCCTCTACCTACCCTGGCGCCGCTGGAACCGCAACAATTCCCGCGCGAAAGGAGCACTCAGATGCAGGTGTAGTGTTCGGCAAAAGTCCTTACTAGTTATGGGTTATATCCGTACTCCAGGGGCCGAGCTACACTTAAGCTAGGGTGGGCCCCTGGGATTGGTCAAGGCCCCTAAGATCGTAAGGATATTTAGTACGAATTTTATAAGTAGAACTTGTTCCGTAAATTTTTTTGTGTAATAGTCATGTGGTCTAATGATAAACAAGTTTGACTTGTGTTTAACAAACGGGTTCGATCCACCATGACTACCCGGCCCCGATCTCGAAATTCTGGCTCCACCCTGGTACTCCTCGCTTTCTGGTCCATGGTCACCGGCACCGTCCCTCTCAAATGGTCCACCGGCAATCTCAGCCGTACGACCTCGACATTCCCACCCACGATGACTTGGACATCCTCGTATGTTGTCAATTGCCGAATTTTAGTGGTGGAAAGAATTAGGATTGAGAATTTTGATATTCTGATTTGTGGGGTTTTCTGGGGTTGTTTTATTAGGAAGTGGAGGAGAGGGAGAAGGTGGACATATGTGGGATGTGTATGTGCAGAGCAAGAACAGGAGGTTGCCTCGTTTTTTGGGAAGAAGCTTTCGAAGCTGCCTATGAAGCTTTGGTTAGTGATGCTGCTGCGGTTCGTGATGGTGCTATTTCTGAGATTGCTAAGATGTCCATTTTGTCCATTAATCTCGAGTCCTTTTCAGCTGCCCAATCCTCAAACCAACCTCTGTAAGTTTGGATTGACTCTGCCTGACTCTTATCCAGTATCTGATTGCTTGATGTTGGTTTTTTACCATTTGAGTTAATGCGATCAAATGGTCGGTTCTAAGTGTTAGTGTTGTGGTATATGATTATGACACTAAAATCTATTAATTGAGTTATTGTGACGAATTGGTTAATTCTGGTCAAGTGGGATTTGGGTTTGATCCCCTGTCTAGCCTGGTGGAAAGTTGGATTCCTTCTGCTGGTTCTTTTTTGGAAAGATTTCTTCTTTCTTTTTACTTTGGAAAACCCTTTTTCAACAAACACATGTAGACAGAAACCAGAACCCAAAACTGTCATTTTTAACCTCCATTTCCTCATTTTTCTATTTGGATTTTTCCATCGGAGCGGCAGAGCTAACGAAAGCAACTAATAGTACTAGTTGCTTAGCTTTCATCAGTTTGGCCCTATCAGTCTATGATTCTTTAGTTCCGAATTGACATATGATAGTGTCGGTTGCGATGATGTGATCAATCGTCTCTGTCTTCGTTGTTTATCTGCAACAATTGTCATTTTGTGTTTGCGATTATGCCTCTGAGACTCGTGACTCGTGAGTTATTGTTGCGTTACTGGGAAACTGCAAAACCATTGAGGAGGAAATCAAGCGAGCAAGGAAACGGGAACAAAAAGGTGTAGGCAAAAGTCATAGCTATAGCAAATTCTCTGTATACTAGTAGCTATAGCAAACCTCATTTATAAGCTTGATTTAGCCACTAAAGTGGAGGTTGAAAGCTCTTGAAAAGTTAATCCATTTAGCGTGAGTTACGCACGTTTATCATATTCTTATTCAACTACGGACATTATGAGGAATGACGTGCAAAAAATTAACCTCATCCATAAGCTTGATTTACTAGAGCAGAGGTTGAAATCTCTTATAAAGTCAATCCATTTAACGTGAGTTACACACAACATTGCAGACTTTATTCGATATTACGCAACATGCTGTTTAATAGTCTTCACATGTAACCTACGATTATGCTCCATCACCTGCCAAGTTTATGCTCCATCAACAGAGTATCTATCCACAATTTAAGCCCAAAAGGCAGGCTCGCTGTCGTTTGCTAGTTTAAGCATGCACAACTGTAAAGCCAATTTCAGGCTTCCCTTTACCTAGAATTAAGGTGAAAAGGAACATCAACTGATACTAATTATGCAAAAAAAAAGGTGGGGTAATTTTAGGTTACACAACAAAATCGCACGAGCAGAGATGAATCAACGTTCAGCCGCTGCTCGCTCTATGTAAAGAAAGGAAAAGGAAAACAAGAACCTCTAGAGAACGAAAGAAAGGGATAAAGAAAACAAAGGAAAAGAGGCAACTGGGGAAAAAGCCATGTGCAAAGAGTTTCAAACAACAAAAACCCTGACATTGTATTTACTAGGATTCTCACCCGTTGCTCTCTCTCTCTCTCTCTATATAACCACCCTAATCTTCAACTGATTGAATCTCTCCCATCATGATTCTGTTGCTCACCACGTTGAACCCAAGAACCGAAGGGCTAACCTTCTTGCCTTTCTTTCCTTTCTTCTTACCACCAGCCTTGGAAAATCCATCGGCCGCATCCTGGTCGAAGTCCTTGATCCCCGCCGAACTGTCAGAATTCATGTCTCTGGCACTGAACCCAGCGGCCTTGCGATCATTCCGATTTTGAAAGGCTATTTCAAGGACGTCTTCCGGCAATAGATCCTTGTAGTTTAGGAACTTTTCGATGAACTGGTGATTAGGGTCGACCGATCCGATGTTCGATACCAGAAGCATCTCTGCTTCTGATCTCGATTGCTTCAAACAGAACTCCAAGAAACTTGTGTCTGTCGGGCAAAAAAATAAGGTAGGATTTGCATCAGAGGAAGTACTGCTGCTGGAAGTTTACGAATTAAGGCGCCGAAATAAATCATTGAACAAGTTCAACAGAACAATAGGGATTAAATCAATCTAGAGTTATGATGAAGCACACACGTACTAATGTTTCCTACTCAGTACTTCTACAGGTGATTTTAGTGTTGCCCATCCAGCATCAAACACATACTTTCATATCTCGGTTCTTAATAAAATAGAAAATGTAGCAGAAAGTTTACCTTTTGAACCGATCAATCTAACACACTCACTCTCGCACCAATCCCTGAAACCCATCGCCTCTGCAAAAGAATTATCATGTAAGGTCCAAGAGTCCGCAAATGGAGAGGAGATTATCTCATCTGACATTGTGCTACCTGAATGTTTATTGTTGGCAGCTTCTTTCTTCCCCTTTAGAGAAGATTGTGCCGGTGAGGAGGAAAGGGGACGCTCAGCAGGCCTGCTATTCATCGACTTCTGACGGCCGAACGAGGTGGCAGGAGTTGCTTTCACAGGAGTGCTGCTTTTGGTTCCCCAACTTCCTTGACTGGTAAGTTGAGGGTACTCTGACCTGTTTACAATTAAAAAAAAAGCAAAATATTAGCACTCCCAACTTCTATCTCAGGGAGATTTTGAATACACTCTGGAACTTGGTACAAACATAGCATGCGAACTGTGGAACTTGGTACAAACACTTGCATGGCCAAAACTTCACCATTTGATTTGATTGGAACAGTTAGCTTCTGTCGGTGGCTCCCGTTGATCAAACAACTTCTCAATCCAATACACCGTTTTCCACTTCATATTTTCTACATTATCAATTCTATCATTCTCTTCTAGTGAAACCCAAAAACTTGCGAAGCCATTTCAGTTCAACTTTAGAAAAGTTACCAAAGAGTCAAAGATCACCTTATCATCTCACAACCAAATCACTTATGTTAATATATAAAAAGATATTCTCAAACTTCCACTTTTATCATATGCTATGTTGACAGCCTCTGATAGGCTTCCTACCGGACAAATCAAACAGAGCTATACAAATGATCAGAAAAGCACATCGATTACAAAACACAGCCTGAATCATCACGAATCAGAAAAAAGTTCACAAAGAACGATGTAGCATATCTACTAGCAACTGCAAATGAAGGAAAGAAGAATAGATTTTGAAGCCCTAAACTACAATAACAAGCAAAGAAGAGACTTTGAAAATAAGCAAGGGACAGAAATCATACTGCTTGGCTTCATGTTTTTGTTCAACCGGGCCCCAGAATAGGTCGTCATCTTCTTTATGCTTCGACTGAGAAGCCGCACTAATCTGGATAGGAGAAGCCACCTTAGATGGAGAAGCTGATGATAGTGGCCATCCAGACCCACTTGCATGCATTGCTTGAGGCTGCGACTTTTGAAGGGTAGGTATCGGGATCTGAGGTTGGGCTGGAGAAGTCTTTTTTCCCTGCTCCTTCAAAATGTCTCGTAAGGATGTGGGTTTGGGAATCTTCTTAGCGTCAGCAGACCATGCCGGAGATGGAGAGTGATTTGAGGTGGACTCATCTTTCCACAAAACAAAGTCTCCAAAAGAAGGGCCTGAAGGGATTGCAGGCAATACTTCCTCTTGTTGCCCCACTCGGGATGAGCCCTTGACTTTCTCAACAGGGCTAGAGCTAATAGGTAGATCAGCAGAAGCTTGTGATACTGCCACTTTGGCTCCAGAACCCTTTCCTTTACCAGACTTTTTTCGGCTCTTTTTAGTGTCCTTAGCCTCAATAAAGTTGTTATCATCCATAGACTCCATACTGTTACTTGCTAGTTGCTGCGAAGATAAGCCAGAAAAGCTGTCTCTTGACTCCATCTCTTGTTCAACCGTCTTAGCCAAAACTTCTACAGCCAATAGATCATGTAACTGGCTTTTCTTACTTCTAGAGCTCGGTGAAATTTCAGGCCTCATACCATATAGTTCTGCGCTGTTTGCCACTTTTTGTACTTCTCTGAGGTTCTGAGGCTCCGCACCACCTACAAGACCAGACCAAGGAGCTGACAGGCCCACGGAACTGACAACCGGCATGGTCTCAGGAACAGGCACTTCCATCTGTACTCGCCTCTGTTCTTCCTGCTGAATTTCCAATAAAGACTTCGGTTTGAAACCAGGAGCAGGTTTCCAAGCTCGTTGAGCTGCAAGGCTTGGTGCCTCTTGAACTGGGACTGAAGCAACTTGCTTAACTTCACTCTTAGTTTCCACGGCATCATCCTGGGAAATGCCAGCTGACATCATCAAACTCTTAACCTGTAGGTTTTCCACATTTTCCACAGTGCAACTGCCCATTTTCTTGTCTTTCGTCTTTCGCAGAGATGTCTCATGAAACTTTCCTGCAGTTTCATCAACTGATTCCAGCAGCTGTGAAGAGCCAGCCTTTGATGTAGCTTTCCCCTGGTCAGATGAGGAAACAGCCTTGGCAGACTTCTGTTTTCTAGATTTCTTTTCAGAAGATTTTTTTACCTCACGAACTTCAATACCTCTCACTTCTTCAACAGACTCGACATTAACTTTCTCTTTAACAACTTGCTGCTCCTGAGCAGGGGCCTTCAGACTTTCAGGGATTTCAGGTTCAGGGACATAAGTATCCTCTGATGGCTCAGCAATGGGCAAAGAACTAGCAGCTCTTTTACCTTCGCCGGTTGCCAAGGCCTCTACTGCTCTATGCTCCAGTTGAGGAGAAACATGCGACTCGGAAGGATGCACATGCCCAACATAACTATCAACTGAAGAATTGTTTATTGCCGCCTTTGACAGTGAGCTTTCAACAAATGCAGATGAGGGAAAAGATAACTTTTCATGGATATCATCAATTTGTTCAGGAAGACTACTACCCTGAGTTTTAGGGGCATTAGCCTCTCCAAGCAATTGATGAGGAAGATGTATAAAAGATGGCTTTGAATCAACATCGTGACTGACGTCATCCATTACTTGTGGTTGTGGAGTCAGGTTGATGGAACTAGTGGTGTGATCATCTTGAACATTGGAAACAGGCAATTGCTGCAAGCCCATCTGGAGCGCATCCTTTGAGGGTTGAAGACGAGAAAGATCGACAGATGAACTTCCAGAAGCCATGGCAGCGGTATGTTGCAACTGACCATAGGAATGGTCACCGAACTGCTGCTGGAGAGTATTTTGATCAGAAAGAACCTGGGACAGAAGCTGCTGTTGTTGACGTAACAAATGCTGCTGCTGTTCCTCTTGTTTCTGCTGTTGCTTAAGTAACAGAAGCTTATCTAAAACCGACAGCTGTTGGGTAGGAACCGGAGACTGATGATGCAACTGCAGCAAATACTGCTGGTGCAGCATATTAAGTAGCTGTGGATCCTGGGGAAAACCTGATGGTACCATTTTATCAGGTACCAGCATAGAAGATTGATTATCCACACCTTGACCAACCATATTTGCTAAAGGCGACGTGTTTTGTGGCTGCAGCCTTTGCTGTTGCACGAAAGGTGCTTGTAAAGTCTGTCCATGATGCAAGTCAACCTTATCCTGAAGTGGATCTAAACTACTTTGGACAGGGAAATTTGACCAACCACCAGTAACACCATTATTTACACCAGAACCAGATCTATCAGCTCCGCCTTGCAACAAGGACATTAAGTCAGCATTTGGAGAACGAGGTGGCTGCCGTGAGTTATCAGTGAGTGATGACAAGAGTTTTGCATTTGATATCTGAGAGTCCGACAGAACCTCAGACTTTGAGACTGCTGCTGCTGGATCCCTTCCTGGCCAGTATGCATGTGCACTGGGAATTGATCTCTGTCGCTCGAGAGCCATTTTCCTCGCCAAAAGGTATATGTCACTACCATCTGCTCCAGGGGGCAACATTCCACCAGGACTATTGGCAGCAACAAATGCTTGCATACCTACAAATCAAACATGAACGCTCAACTCAATCAACATTGAAATCATAATATAAGAATTGTATTTGTGATTGTGCGTGTGTGGCAATGAGATTAAAAAGTTTGAATACACCAGTGCAAAAGAACAACCTTGAGATGAATTGGCCATATTTCCAGACATCAGTGACTCCAAAAACTTATTTTCTGCCTCAGTAGTCGACCCAAGTTTGTGCCTTGGTTCGTTTCTCATGTCAACTTCATTGATACCTGTTGTAGGAGGCCCAAAGCTACCAAAGGTTGGCCTACTGTTTACTTCTGACACTTCATTCGGCTTTGGAGGTGCAAAACCAGGTGGTGGCCTTGCCTTCGCTCTTAAATGAGGCATTACATCACCAAGTGCTGCAAAGGGCATGTCTTTTGATGATGTTGCTACACGGACTTGCAACTCAATGCCAAAGTACCCAGCTTCAAACCATCCAATTACATCACTACCAGAAAACGGACCTTGGACTTCACCCTGTGGATCTTTATAATAAAGCATAAGATTCTCAGGAGACTGCTGTAACAACCTCTTGGCTTCTTGTTCTCTCTCCATCATTGCAGACTGCTGCAACATCTTCTTGGCTTCTTGTTCTCTCTCTAACATTGCAGACAGCTGTCGCTTGAGAACTGGGTCAATATTACTTTCCCATTGAGCATTAAGATCCTTGTGAGCTGAAGTCCAGTTTATGTTACCAGAAACATCCCTTCGCTCGCGAGACAGACCATGGAATTGCTCTCCCAGAGACGGAGCTCGCCAGGGTGCACTATGAGGTGCTGAATAATTTCCCTGTGAGCTTGATTCTCTACTAATTGGTACCTCCTCATTCTTCCTGTAAAGACTGATATTTTCTCTAGCACCTGAAAGCATGAAGGAAATGGTGACATTCTTAAATTTTGAACAATCAACATCACAGGATTATATATTTCAGCACCTAATATATCCATAACTAGCTTGGTAAAATATCTTAGTCGTCCGAAAACAATGTCTAATGAAAAA
The DNA here is from genome assembly GCA_946122785.1 of Linum tenue. NCBI lineage: Eukaryota > Viridiplantae > Streptophyta > Magnoliopsida > Malpighiales > Linaceae > Linum > Linum tenue. The sequence continues at coordinate 71,642,042 of CAMGYJ010000006.1, forward strand.
GCAGAATACTCGAAGCAATTACCTTCAGCTCTGAACCTGTTATCAGGATGCACAAAATGGTCCTGTAACGATTCCAACTTAGAGTTGGAACCAGAGTACTGTAACTGCCTCTCATTAGATGCACCATCCGTATAATTCGCAAAGCCACCTTTCATATTCTCCATGCTTTCATCCTTGATATCATCAACCGTAAGAGTTCCATCTTCCCTACTGCCTGCTCATACACAGCAACCATAACAGGTCATTTACTGTCAATCAAACGTTTGAATGAGATAAATTGCCAAGAGAAAGAAACTATACCAGCTCTAGCCCTTCTTGAATGAGTATAATCCGCCGTGTTCCTCCCCATAGATCCATCTTTTGAAAGTTGAGGGGTACCACTACCTATAATTTCCCCTTTGTCAATTCCCTTCAACACAACCTACTCAAAAGACAAAACAGAAACAGAAACAAAAAGTTAGAAGTAGGAATTTACAGACACCCCTATTACACTTAAGAGAATAAAATTACCATCTCTTCTGAATTGGGTAAACATAGTGCAAGCGGTTCCACCATTTCTTCCTGCGTAAGAGATGGCACATGGACAAACTCATCCAATAGTTTCCAAGATGACCTCATGTCAGTCCTCCTGTACAAATCTAACAATTTGGTCCTGCCATATCTTAAAGGCCCATTTTCAGCCTTGTCCAGGATGGCCCCTTGAGGTTGAGGATGAGTTGGAGGGCTGTTCATAGAACTTCCACCAGCCCCAATTCTCCCACGACCAACAGAAAAGGTTTGACTGGCTTCACCACGTCCCCTGCCATATGAAAACATAGGGCCCTGTTTGTTTGATAGAGGTGTTGTTTGGTGGGGTGCATCTCCCCTCCCACGACTTTGGGAAGAACCAGATCTCCAAGGTCGATTATGGTCAGCCTCTCGATCGTCCTTTGCTTGTGTGGGAAGAATCCCCAAGCCTTTCTCATGAGTAACATCTACATCTCTGCCAGAGTCTGTCTCCTTACTATCAGGTCCCCAGCGGCTGTTCCACTTGCTCTCACGCCGCTGCTCATAATTGTTGTCCTTGTTACTCGAATCAGTCCCCCAACGCTCGGTAGGGGCCCGCCGTGCTTCATAATGCCTGCCAGAGGAATTCTCCACCCAGCGGTCCATTTGCCTGCTGTCACCAAGCTCTTTCTCACCAGCCCTCCAGCGGTCTTTCCGGGCTGACAAATTGGTGTCCCTTTCCTCATCACGCCAGCGATCGCGACGATCAGGTTCCATGTCAAACAAAGAAGGCCTGAAGACATCCTTCTTCTTGTGGACATCATGCATATCTTCACCGTTAGTACCAGGAGACTTGATGCTGTCTGTGCGATTGACATAGGCTGGGTGAGAGCCAAAATGGACTTCCTGTAATCAATTCCCCACCCGAGACACAAATTAAAACTGGAATCAAGAATACTAAGGCAATCCCAACCAAACAGAATACCAGAAAGCAAACTGATGGTGCTAGAACTACATATGACCAATGCCACAGGGAAAATACAAAAAAAAAAAAGTTCAGATATCGTGTCCATGTAAACAAAAGGCGAATTACAGCCAAAAGGTACTTGCGAAACACACCCCAGTTCCTGACCCAGGCTTAGTGTCCCCTGGCTTTGGAAGCAGCCACTGAGGAGAAAGAGGAATTGGATTGTCAGATGCTTGACCAGCTGCATAGAAACAAAAAAAACATATATCTTTAATAACATCGCTCAGGGAACAGCTCAAGACAGTTCAAGATCAACAAATGCCATCATGTATCAGACTTCCCCCATTGCAAGTTACGAGTGAAACATGGAACCAGGTAAGGATACGCCAGAAAACCAGCCTCATATAACAATCAACTTCTCCAAATTATTACACAGACTCAATGATTAAAGAGATCAAATCCTTCACAGGAAACACGTCGACAATTCCAGGAACCCTCCAAAATGATAAATTGATAAAAAAAAAAAAAAAACAACTCATCCAACCATAATAATCTTCCAATTCCAGAGTACAGATCACTGAAGAAGTTGCGGGGAAGTATGAGATACTCCGAGAAGAAACACACAGATTTGAAGGGGGGGCAACTAAGCGACATTGGAAACGCATACATTTCCACTACTGCATTCGCAGAGCTCCACATAAACCCTAAAACCCTAAAGCTGGTGTACTGCGAGTATGCGACACTGAAATCAGAGAGAAGCCACACACTGTACAAATTAACACAGCCGTCAAAAGGTGCGGGACCAGCCGGGGCCCCACCAATACACAACAAGCTAGGGTTCTATACCCCCCAAACAGGAACCCCATTCGGACACCAGTGAAACAACACGAATCAAACTGAGGGAGAAGAAGAAGCGTTTAGGACTGAATTAAGGAGAAATTGGACCTTTTGGGATCTGGGGAGGAGGCGTGACGGATAGCGGGTGGCGGGAATCGGAGGCGGCGGAGGAGTTGGCCATGGGAATGATCGGAAGTTGCAGAGGGACTTTTCTGTTCTTTTGATTGCTTGAGAGCGGAGAGATGAGAAGGGGGAACACGAAGCGAAGGTGGGGAAGAGCAAATATAGGTTTAAGGCGGAAGATAAATGAGCAGCAGCGAACCCTCAACTGAAAAAAAATAAAGAAATTTGAAAAATAAAGAAAAAACATTGCTGAGAGAAGAGAACTGTCCAAGCGACGCCGTGCGGGGGATGTCAGTCACCCTATCCGGTGGTGGATGCAGATTCGTTTAGGAATCCTTTGCATTTGAGCCGCACGCGTTGATGAGGCCGTGACCTACACTTGCCTCGTTATTCACTTGGATCAAGGAGAAACTGCATGTATGGACAAGGGGTGTCCATTCGGGTTCGGGTTTTCGGGTTTACCCGAAATCGACCCGATTATATAAATTTTTGGTTTTTCGGGTTTGGGTTTGTTTCGGATTTTGGGTTTGTCGGTTTCGGGTTCGATTTTACTTATCGGTTTTTCGAGTTCCGGCTGAAATCTTTGTTTCATTATTAGTCAATGACGGTCCAGTTTCATTTAATTAGCATGTGAGACAGTGAATTGTCAAATGTTGTAATTGACTGCCACCTAAGACAAACTTAACAGAATTGGATGGTCAATGACTAACGATGTAATAAATGTTTGAAGTGAGTGACCGGTACGCATACAACAAAAAATTTAGTAGCAAATGTTAACGAAATTGATAAACCGAGTGACCAAACATGCAATTCACCCCTTCCAATTATATCTCGTCCATCCCATACGAGTCCCAAACTCGTTCCTAACATGGTGAAACTGAGTTTTCAAGTCTTTCAGGCCATGTGTGGGTTCATAAACTAGAAGAGAGGTGCGACAGATTATTGATGAAGTATTTTTAAGTTTTTTACTTATCCCCACATGTTTCGAGCGAGTTTTCAAACCGTTTGGATTTAATTAAAATAAAACACCTTGAATACTCTACTATGGTGATTAAAAATGTTTATATTATTGGGGGCACAAATTTATTGAAGTTGCAAACACAATTACCACCACCATCAACATAGCAAGGCTAATGAGCATGTCATGACTCATGAGTAATATGGTAACCAATCCTTGTTTGCGCTTGGTTTAGTTATTGAAATTTGATATGAAATGAACATGTTTACATTACCAATAGATTTTCAAGGGAATATACAAAAAATAAATTTGATAGGTTTAGTTATCGAGACTAAATATTCAAACCAATCTAATGAACAAGTTTAGATCACTTTGATTCGATTTTAGTTTTTAGAGATAAACACCGACTTTTCTCTCCCACGTGAGAGCCTCCCCCCTCCTCTGTCTGGCAGAGTGACTGTTCATCTCCCGCCCTCTGCAGGTTCGAATTCCCCCTCCCTCTCGCTCCCTGTGAGATTGTTTTTCCTCCTCTCCTTTTAGTGATATATACTCTGATCTCCACTTTCTTCCTTCTCTCATGGCGCAGTTTTGTTTTGGTGGAGCTTCGTGTGGTTTTGGCATCAAAGTGTCTTTTGGTCTCCCCCTGTCATGGCAACCGAATCTGAAATCATCGACAACATAGCTAACGTAAGCCTTACTGAAGAAGAAGAAGCTAGTATCAAGATTGAGGAATCCGATGAAGAGAAAGGCATTGAAGAAGTGATTACGAAACTCGGAGCAGCAGGAAAGATCATAGCGGGGAGACTTGGCTCTGCTAGGATTATGAAGAACATTCTGAAAGAGGTCTGGAGACTGAAGAAAGACTTTGACATCAGAATAAAGCAGGAGGGCATTATGCTAGTACAATTTTATTGTTATGAAGACCGAGATAGGGTCCTTCTTGGAGGCCCATGTCAATATGAGAAGCAACTTATTGTGTTCAAGGAAATACTGCCGGATCTAGAGTTACAGGACATCGACTTTTCCACAACAGATATCTGGACTAGGATCCGCAAGATTCCTCTAAAACTAAGGAACAAGAACATGGCAACAAAAATTGGGGGGATGTTCGGATCTTTCCTCAAATGGGATGAATTTCATTATGGTTGTGACAGTGACTACCTAAGAATCAGGGTTACTATCAATGTCAGGAAGCCTCTGAGGAGACTTGTGAAGCTGGACGGCCCCGAAGGACCTTCCTCGTACAAGGTGGCATATGAAAAGCTACCAATCTATTGTTATCACTGTGGAATTTTGGGGCACTTGAAGAATGGATGTCCGAAAAGGCTGGAAGCCCCGGAATCTGAAATGAAAGAAGAGTATGGTACATGGCTTCGTGTTGAGTCCCCACTGAAGAGAATCGATTTACAAGCTAAGGAGGAGAAGAAAAGAATGGACAATCTATGGATTAAGATGAGAGAAGGCAAAATAGTGAAAGGGTACCGAAGCAAAAGAGCTGAGCAGATGGCAAAACAGGTCGAGGAGAAAGAATTAGAGCTAAAAGAAGGTGAGTTAGCTATAAACATGGGAGCCAGCTCTATTCAGGAAGTAGAATCTGGTGAGATCACCACGAAGGAACTTGCCAATGAACTTGAAGCAATAAGCTCCAATGATAGAGAAACACCCAGAGACACAAATGGAAATCAGGAGGAGATGGGATCCTTGCCTTGGCACCATGAAAGTGATAAAACAACGAACAGTAACACAACAGGAGAAGAACAGAAGTCGGGAGACAAGAGATCCCAACCATATGCTACAGCCCATCCTGAGGAGAGCTGAAAAGAACAGAATGAAACAGAGGGAAATCCATCGAGTCACAAGGCAGAAGCAAAAATCACAGGAAACAGGAAATGGATTAGGCTGGAAAGAAAGAAAGTGGATAAACAGGAAGGAGCAAAAGAAACCAGTGGGTGGCAAAAGATTACACGAGGATGGAGTGATAGATATGGAGATTGATCCTTTGCCTTGTGGTGGTAAGAAGATGAAACAAAACTCAAAACTTAATGTGGATGGCGTAGTGGCGGACCTTGTTGGTGAGCAAGGCCGTCGAGCCCAATGAGACTCATAGGTTTCAACTGTCGAGGTCTGGGCCAAACCTCGACAGTTGATGAATTGAAGCGGCTCGTGGGGAAACAGAGACCTGACGTTTTGTTCTTGATGGAAACTCAATTGTCCAACAAAGAATGGAGGAATGTGAAATGAAAACTTGGTTACAAAAATGGTTGGGGAGTCCCAGCCAGAGAAGATAAGGGGGTTAAAGCTGGGGGAATATGTTTGTTCTGGAGGGAGGGAATCACGATCTCCTATCTGTCCAACGCTATAAACTACTATGATGTCACAATGAATTATGAGGAAGAAGGGCCAAAGTGGAGGCTGACGGGGTTCTATGGTAATCCTTACAAGAGTGAAAGAGATCTGTCATGGGAGAAACTTCGAAGGCTGAAGGGAGCATATGATCTTCCATGGTTATGCATGGGGGACTTCAACCAAGTCATGGTTGGGATGAAAAGGAAGGAGGCCTTCTCATTAATGAAAACATGGTTATAAAGTTCTGTGATACTCTTGAGTTCTGTGACCTTATGGACTGTGGCTTTGAGGGTTATCCCTATACTTGGGAATTGGGATAATGGTCGAGGGGGTTCCAATTTTGTCGAAGAAAGACTGGATAAGTGTTTGGCCAACTAGGACTAGCAGGTACAGTTCCCAAACCACAAAGTTATCCACTTAGACAGATGCGGATCAGATCACTGTCCAATCCTTATGATCACAAAGGACAAAGAAGAAGAAGACATAAATGGGGATGGCAATTTAGGGTGGAGTCCTACTGGCTGGATGATGCAGAGAGCAAGGATGTCATCTCCAAAGCCTGTCACTCTAATGAAAATGGCAATATTCTGGAGATCCTGAGCGAATGTAAAAAGGAGATACAGAGATAGAGTAAAGAGAAGTTTGGAAACTTACAAAAAAGAATTGAGAAGATTGACCAGGAACTGAGGAGAATCAAGTAATACCCGAAGTCAGTGCAACAAATACAAAGAAGAAGGAGCCTGGAAACTGAGAGAACGGATCCCATCCATAAAATTGAGCTGAAATGGAAACAGAGATCTAGGGCTGACTAGCTCAAGGGAGGGGATAAGAATACGAATTTTTTCCACACAAAAGCTACTATGAGAAGAAAGCGCAATACCATCAAGGAGATCACCGATGAGACGGGGAGAAAACACAAAGGTCAAAAGGAAGTGTCCAACTATATATTTGATTACTACAACAATGTTTTCACGGGGATGCCTAACCCTGGTTCTGATTTTGTAGTTAATGCAACTGAGAAAAGAGTCATGGATAGTATGAATGAGGAGTTGTCTGCTCCTTTCAAAGAAGAAGAAATCTACAATGCTCTTAAACATATGAGCCCTACAAAAGCTCCTGGCTCGGATGGTTTTCCTGCAGGGTTCTATCAATAGAATTGGGACTCCATTGGGGTCATGTCACGGGAGCTGTTCTAAAATACCTTAATGAAGGATACCTCCCCCCCCCCCTGAAGTTAATCATACCCTGATCGTGCTTATCCCTAAGGTGAAAAAACCGAATTTGGCCAAGGATTTCCGTCCTATAAGCCTATGCAGGGTGATTTATAAGACTGTGTCAAAAGTTTTGGCAAATAGACTCAAGGGGTTTCTTAATGAGATAATATATGAAGAGCAGAATGCTTTCATTAAAGACAGGTTTATTACTGACAATATTATCACTGCTTTTGAATGTTTTCAGTACTTGAAGAGAAAGACCAAAGGAAAGAAAGGCTTCTTTGCTGCAAAGCTGGATATGACCAAAGCCTACGACAGAGTAGAGTGGGATTTTTTTTGGAAAAGATGCTGCAGAAGCTTGGTTTCAATGAGAATTGGATAAAATTGGTGATGATGTGTGTTACGAGTGTTACCTACTCAGTGCTGATTAATGGCCATCGGTCAAAAGAGATAAAGCCCTCGAGAGGCCTCATACAAGGTTAGCCTCTGTCACCCTACTCTTTTCTTATATGTGCTGAGGGATTCTCATCCCTTCTGAAGAAAGCGGAGAAAGAAAGAAAGATCCAGGGGATCAAGATATGCCATAGGGCGCCTACCATTTCACATCTACTATTTGCTGATGACAGCCTAGTCTATGGGAGAGCTACCATTGTGGACTGTGAAGAGTTGAAAAGGATACTGAGAATCTATGAGAAGGTGTCTGGCCCAAGTATTAACCTATCAAAGTCTGGGGTGTCTTTTAGCAGGAATGTGAAATGGAGCAGAAGATTGGAGATCAGTGGGACTCTGGGAATCAAAACTGTTGACAAGCATAACAAATACCTCGGCCTGCTTACTGTTATTGGTAGATCAAAAAGAGAAGTTTTTGAAGAGCTGAAAGAAAGGGTTAGAAAGAGGCTAAAGGACTGTGAAAGCCTCACTCTCTCGGCTGAAGGGAAAGAAATTTTGATAAAAGTTGTTGCCCAAGCGCATCTTATCTATCCTATGATGGTTTTTCAAATCCCAGAAGGAATTCTATAGGAAATTCAGAGGCTGATTGCCAGATTCTGGTGGGGACAAAAGCAAGGATCCATTGGATTAATTGGGAAGGTCTATGTTTGCCTAAGGAAGCGGGTGGATTGGGGTTCAAAGACCTGAGAACAGTCAATACAGCTATGCTGTGGAAACAGATATGGAACATCTTAAATCGACCAAATTCACTGATGGCGAGGGTACTCAAGGCGAGGTACTATCCAAAAAACGAGATTTTGAATGCTAAGCTTGGCAGCAATCCTAGTTTCATATGGAGAAGCCTTGTCAATGCTAAAGATGAAATTGTGGATGGATTTCGATGGAGGGTGGGAGATGGAGAAAACATCAATGTGTGGGAGGATTGGTGGATCCCAAACATCAGGAAACTTTCTACTAGTGATCAGAGCAACGACTTGGTGCCAAACATGAAAGTGAGCTCCCTTATTGACAGAGAAGGCGGTTGGTGGGATCTGCCTAAGCTCCAATCTCTATTCTCAAGTAATGTTCAATCAGATATTATGAAGATTCCTCTAAGAAATCCTCCAGCTGGGGACTCAGTTCTTTGGTATAGGATGGAAAACAGTATCTATACCGTTAAATCAGCGTACATGGAGCTAAGGCAGAAGAAGCGTCCTTGGTTGGAAGATAATAACTTAGACGCTCAAAGGATGAAAATCTATTGGAAGAAGATTTGGAACCTCCCAGTCCAACCAAAAGTTAAAATTTTTCTTTGGAAGATCAACAAAGATATATTACCTGTTGGAACCAACATTGAGAAGCGTATCGAAGATGCTCCATCTGACTGCCCCTTCTGCGGACTTCCCGAAACCCAGCTCCATTGTCTGAGGGACTGTGAGTGGACTCGGCGTCTCTGGCAACCTCATGATGATTCTGGTATCTTTAGCCAAGGGGAAGGGCTATCGAGGAGTGACTGGTTTCACAAAGTCTTTGAATCCCAATCGGAGGAAAGCCTGCAAAAATTTTGTGCGATGCTTTGGTTTATCTGGAAAGAGAGGTGCAACAACATGTTTAATAACAAGAAACTTGAGGCGGAGGAGATTATACTGAAAGCTCTTGACTGGATTGCAGACTACCTTCAAGCTCAGGGCATCACAACACCAAGAGAAAGGCAATCAACTGAAGCCCGGGGTTGGAGGAAACCACCAGCAGGAATCTACAGGATGAACAGCGATGCAGGGCTTTTGAAACCATATGGAATTGGTGTTGGCTGTGTTTTCAGGAATTGGGAAGGATTTTTTTTTTTTGGGAGCAGTAGCTGGGAAAGAGAATGGAAATTGCAGATCGATAGAGGCGGAGGCTAAGGCAATCATTGTTGGGCTGAGAGAGGCGAATCGAAGAGGCTGGAGCCCTCTAATCGTGGAATCTGACTGTCTGAATTTGGTGAAGATGCTGGATAAGGAGGAAGAAGATCGAACATAGCTGGGTATGTGGTGCAAGGAGATCAGGGACTTAGCTGAGGTCAACTCGACTCTATCCGGCAGAAGAATCGAGTGGGCTTTCGTGCCAAGAGAATCAAACTCTGTAGCCCATTTTTTGGTCCAATTGGCTCCTCAATGGAACCAACTTTATATCTGGACTGAAGGTCCACCCAGCTCCATTAGGATCCTGTTAGAGGCTGACGAAGCCCAAAACTCTCGAAGTTAAGTTATAATATGAACAGGGCTTTCTATAAAAAAAAAGTTTTTAGAGATGAGGGTATAGGGAGATAACGACGAGAGAGTAATTGAAAGAAATTTTGGACTGTTGAGGATATTAATTACTTAGTCAAAAAGTAATTAATTCCTTGTCCTACAAGTCCCTAGTTTTCCTTGTTCAAGTAAAAGAAGGAAACTTGGTTGTCATTAGGGTTTTAACCCTAAGTCTATATCTATAAAAGCTTAGCTACGGTCATGTCGTAAGCAAGCCGTCAAGATGTAGTCCTATAATAAAACATCAGTCTCGATCAATCAATCGATCAAGGATACCACGTAAAATCCCTTGTGTTATGTGTTCGTTTCAATTCCGCGTCATCAAATTCTTCATGGTATCAGAGCAAAACTCGAGCCATTGTTAGGGTTTTGAGCTTCCGCAAGTTTTTGTCTTTTGTCTCGTGTCTTCGTCAATCAGCAGCCACGGTGAAAGAAGTTGTTGGCTCCACCTCCGACTCCAACATCAGGTCGCCGTTGTTGCCCAATCGTGGTCGTCCGTGGTCTCTCTCTCTAAAGGTCGTCGTCGCATCCCGTCATAGTCGCTGATTTCAATCGGATTCAGTTTCGTCTGCCTCGATTTTCTCATCAACACCAGTCAAGGCCGTCGTCAATGGCCTCAACTCGCCGTTGTTCCACTTATCATCATCGTCATCCGCGTCCCGACGTCGTTGACTCATCATCGTCGTAGTCGTCAATTGTCGCGGTTAATTGCCGCTGATCTCCCAGATCCGTCTAAAAGATCACCGCTGTCGATTCGGATGAGCAGTCCAGCTCTCCGTACGTCAGGTTGACCTAGGCGAAGTCCGTCCGCTGTGGGTCGCAACACTACTGTCCAGTCACAGCCGTTTGTCGGCTCAATCATCCCGGCGTTGCTACCATCATTCATGGGTGCCATCGTTCAGGAGATGCCGATGTTCATTCCGGCCTCCAACTCTGTCTCCGTCGCCGTTGCTGTAATCACCACCGACTCCATCCTAGTCAATTCCGAGCAACGACCTGATCTTGTTCCACGGTCCTTGATCTTGTTCCGCAGGCGACATTGATCCCATTGTCCTCGCTCCTCGATGTCGTCGCTAGCCTTGCCGGCGAGCCTCCCCCATCAGTTTTGGCTGTCCGTTGCCGCCGATCTCTGTTGTTGCCAACCGCTCAATTTGTCACAGCGGTAGTAGAAAGGGAGCCACAGTTCGAAACCTCAAGGCCGTCTCTCCACAATGGGCCTCCTAAGGTTCGGTTTCATGATTTTGGGCCAGGTTGTTAACTATTTGTTTGACTTCCACTCAGGCTGGCAAGTTTACATATTGGGAGAAGTTTACTTGAGGAGAGGGTTTTGGGTTGTTCGTCTATTTCTAGAATGAAGAAAAGAAACCTTTCATTGGTATGTTAATTCAAGTTTGTAGAAAGGTTGGTGGGTTTTGCTAGTCTCAAGTTCAAGGTTCAGCACCTGTGCTTTGGTCCTATCAAAGAGTAACTTCATGAGCTTCTATGATCGCCATCATGCTCAGTCCCAGGAAGTCTTCGATTGTTCAAGTTGTTGCTATAGTCACTGTGTTTTGTCAAGAAGGCTAGTTGTCATTGAAGCCGTGTCATCTTCATCAAGGTTCCGTAGAAAGCAAGTCTTCACCAACATCAAAGTCATGGTATTGAAGAAAAATCATGACCTGCCGTCATTGTCTCTTCAATAGCTATTGTTGGGGAGATATAGTTTTCTTCAAAAAAAAAGAAGGTCAAGTCATAAAGCGAGGCAGTCACGATCCCAGTAACGATCGTCCCCTCAGCATTCAACATCGGTCAATATTGTGTCATCACCATTCTAACTTTCAAGCTGGGCATTCACATCGTTCATGCGTCAGCTTGAGGGGGAGAATAGAGAGTCAAGTTGTTCAGGAGATGCAGTCAACCATCTCCACCATATCATACGGATAGACGTAGTCAATCGTCTCCGTCAAGTCATTCAAGAGACGCAGTCAATCGTCTCCATCAAGTCATTCAAGAGACGCAGTCAACCGTCTCCGTCAGTTCGTTCAAGAAGACGCAGTCAACCGTCTTCATCAGGTTGTTCAAGGGAGAGAGTCAGTCGTCTCCAAATCAACCTCGTCCGAGATGTTATTCATCTCGAGTTATGTTGTTCAAGCTGCTTGTTCGTCACATTTCCTTTTTCAAGCTCGACATTCTTGTCATTCATGTCTTCGCTTGAGGGGGAGTGTTGAGGATATTAATTACTTAGTCAAAAAGTAATTAATTCCTTGTCCTACAAGTCCCTAGTTTTCCTTGTTCAAGTAAAAGAAGGAAACTTGGTTGTCATTAGGGTTTTAACCCTAAGTCTATATCTATAAAAGCTTAGCTACGGTCATGTCGTAAGCAAGCCGTCAAGATGTAGTCCTATAATAAAACATCAGTCGTGAGCTCGTTCCGAGCTCACCGTGGATTAGTCTCGATCAATCAATCGATCGAGGATACCACGTAAAATCCCTTAAAATCCCTTGTGTTCTGTGTTCGTTTCAATTCCGCGTCATCAAATTCTTCATGGACACAAATTAAAGAGGAAAAAACCTCAGGATCGTAAATATGAACAATGAATTCAGTTCAACAACACGTAAGAAGCTGTGAAGGGGAGGGGGAAGGAACGCTAAATAGAATAAATGCCTCTTCTCCATGGCGGGAACCATTGGCGCCATTAATTCAGGATTCGCGCCATAACTGGCGAGTTTCTGCCTATTTAATCGACCGCCCACTAGTGACTACTATGAACTATCGTCTCCCAATCACGTCTTCCCATTTCGCCCCCAAACCTCTGATTTACCGAAACCCATCACCCCTCTCCTCAAAATGGCCCAAGCAGCGGAGATCAAGAACGGCAGCGCCGAAATCCAGGAGCCGGCGGCGAAGATCCCGAAGCTCGACCAGCAAAACGGCGTCCACTCCGCCCTCGTCCCCGCCGATGTGTCTTTCTTCAAGGTGAAGAAGCTTTCCCCGAAGGCCGTCTTGCCCACTAGAGCCTCTCCTCTCTCCGCCGGCTACGATCTCTCCAGGTGAATTTCCCCTCCCCTCTCTGTCTCGCTCTCCCTCTTTCTTCCAGTAACCCATACTGCTCCTGAGATTCTGATCAGTCCGACGAAAATTCCAGTGCTGCGGAGGCGAAAGTCCCGGCGAGGGGGAAAGCCCTAGTTCCGACGGACCTGAGCATCGCGGTGCCTGAAGGGACATACGCCCGCATAGGTAACTTTTTTTTCTTCTTCTAATCGATCCAACTCTTTTCGCTTCGATTTACTCGCTGAAATAGTCGTTTAACCTTGGGATAATCACTGGTTTTGCTTCACCGGCGCTACAGCTCCGAGGTCCGGACTCGCGTGGAAGCACTCGATCGACGTGGGAGCGGGAGTGATAGACGCCGACTACAGAGGCGCCGTCGGGGTTATCCTGTTCAATCACTCCGACGTCGACTTCGAGGTCAAGCAAGGCGATAGGATTGCTCAGCTGATTATCGAGAAGATAGTCACTCCCGAGGTTGTGGAAGTTGAAGATTTGGAAGCCACCGTTAGAGGCGAAGGAGGGTTCGGCTCCACCGGCGTCTGAAATCCATTTCATTTTTACCGTTCGCTAACCCTCGTCGCCGACTTGTTTTTTCCCCCATTTGCTTCGGCCTCCGTTGTAGGGGTAGTTTAGTGATATGAGCGGATGATGTTTCTAAATCGGATAATAGAAAGTAGTGCAGTAGCAGTAGTAAACTAGTAATCAGAGTCTAGAAGCTTTATGCCTTGGGTATCAAGTTATCAACTATCAAGTAGTAATCTATATTCCATCAATTCTTTTTGTCATCCTCTCTCTCTCTCTAGGTTCAGCGGATTATACCCACTGCAGCATGCCAGCATTACCAGCTGCCAATTGTGGAAAGCATCATGGATTCCTGGGCAACAAGCTTGCACTTATCGGGGACATGACTTAACGAGACTTGAAAAATATTAATTTAGTACTGCTGTATGTAGGGTAAGCGAGATTCGATTCGTTATATCTACGGTACAAAAGCAAGGCCTGATGAAAGAAGAAGGGATGGTCAGCCAGCGTGCAAAAGGTTCCTGCTTGTTTAAACCTTGGGTAGAAGGGTTGAAGGAGTGGCTGGGACATCTAAGCTCTCCTGAAAAGGTTCAAGAGAAGATATAAGTCCAGAAGTTCAAGTGCATCGGTAGTGGTCACAACCCTTCTGCATTATACCTGTAGGTACTTGTTTAGCAATGTAGTGGTGCTGGAGTTGAAGCCCTGGACTGGCGCTTTCTTTGTCCGTGAAGCATGAAGTTGCTTTCTAACTTGAGTGGCAAGTGACTGCACAAGAACGATCATTGAACCAAAGTGTTAAAGCAAGTGTTGAAAGAAAGTCGCTATTGAACATGAGAGGAAGAACCGGATTTTATTAGATTTCGGAAGGAAGTGAAAGTACTCAAAACACTAATTACCACCCACCTTCCCTAACTCGACGCCCCACTGGTCGAACGAATTGATGCCCCATATGAAGCCCTGTACAGCTACTCTGTGTTCATAGATTGCCAACAACTGCAAACAAGTATCATGTCTTGAACATTTAGGCTAGCAATAGAGACTCCATGAGTTGCAATAGAACCAATGAGAGACAAATAGAAAAACAGATCATGTATGAGCATAAGTAGGAAAGAACGAACCTGTCCAATTTTATATGCGTCCAGTGAGGAAAGCAGAAGGCTGATCGAAGGTCTGTTGCCAGTAAATGTCTGCAAGATAACAGTATGGTTAGTCATAATGTTTCCTCAGACAAGTTGTTACAGTTAAAAGAGAAACTTCATCTATGAATCTACCTTGTGAGGAATCAGATGATCTGGGACATTCTCCTTCAGCAGTTGTTCATGTGTCTGCAGAAGGCTAGTGATTAACAGAGACCCAAATGTGGCATCAACTTTGTTGTACTAAGATTCATTTGGGAAAGTATGGAACTACCTTTCCATATGCAAGAGCATCGGGCTGAGCAAAAAAGTTAGACATGAGTTCATCATGGTTGTTGACAATCTCCCCTGCACAGACAAAATTGACAACAAATTGATATGTCATGATTTGGACAAAAGGGATACAAAGATAAACTTTCTGAACATACCTTCCAAGTATACTGGCTGCTGGCTCTTTATAACACCAATAAAATCACAAGGAATGACACGCCCCTGAATAAGCCAAATATTTAAACATCACTTCAGCATAGGATAACATGGCTCATGGTTTAAGTAGAGGGTAACCCGTAACCCCATGTGCCATTCTGTTTTTAAACGAAGGAAAATGTCAGTTACCTGGTGAATTAGTTGATAAAAGCTATGCTGACCGTTGGTTCCCGGCTCACCAAAATCAATTTCACCTGTCTCAAGCGGAAGTGGCACCCCATCAATGGATACTCCCTTGCCATTACTTTCCATGCTAACCTGATATTGAGTATCGGATAGAATTTTCAGCACTGAGCTCATAAAATATCTTCAAAATATACAAGGAAGCATACTCCGAAACAAACATTGGCAGTCTCTTTCTCACCTGTTGGATATGTGGTGCAAACTTTTCCAGGGCTTGGGAGTATGGCAGGATGGCCTGGAAAAATACCAATATGATTATGGGAATACGAGACAAATAAATTAAAAAAAAAACATGAAGTTGTTGCAATCTCAACAGAACATACTCTTGCAGGATATCCAAGAAACGAAACATTCCACACGCTCAATAAACCTAAGAGAACCTGCACAAAGATTTAGTAGACATGAAACAAGAATCTACATGATCAATCTAAGTCATTGAAGTATAAGCAGAAAAGGAAATGTTAGAGACAGACCAGCAACCAGTTTCATAGTACATACAGCATGTGAAATCGCAGTGTCTAACAAAACATCAATAAGATTCTAAATAGCATGCTTGTCAACCTGGACTAGATCTTTCTACCAGTGAAAACAGTAGTGCTTGTTCTGTTATTGCATAAAGCTACAAGTATTTCCCTATACAGTCCCTATGGTACTTACTCTACAAAAGTACGATTAGGCGATTACAGACTGATAAACTCATATGACATTGGTACTCACAGGCAGATTTTTCTCGAATGGCGCAGACGAGAAGTGTTTATCTACGCTCCATGCTCCATTCAGGAACCTTACAATCACACAAAAGGACTGGCCTCATTAAGCTTGTGATAATGAAGCATAGAAACATGCACCGGATAGATAATTCTTTGTAAGGACACATGTGACGCAAAAATTAGATACAGCAGAACTCGACATTTTGCTTTTACTAAAATTGCAAAACCAAAGGCCGTCCCCGATTTTAGTGAAAATAAACAATTTAACTGAATAAAAATGAGTACAGTGGGGTACTTCAATCACACAAACAACTGAACAACTGCCAGACTACTCGCATCTAGAAAGACCCATAAAACATTTAGCTGGATCGTCGCCTTTTAAAATATGCTGTATAAGGTTTTTATTATTTTAAGATAAGAACTGCTACAACCATTATCGTAGAGTCTAATACTATTGTACATCATAATTTAAAAAGAAGTTACCGTACTTCTCAACCACGGAGAAACCATACTGGAGAAACAAAGGCATCACACCAACTGCACTGCAAACTGTAGAGAGGCCAGATGATTAAGATCAACCATGAAATCCACATAAAAACACCAAGAAGGATAAAATAAGAGAAACTTACCACTATACCTGCCGCCAACCCAGTCCCAAAACGCAAAAGCATTCTTTGGATCAATTCCAAACTTTTCTACAAGCTGCATTACATAGCAGAAAATTACAATAACGCTAGAACTTTCACAAGGAATTGAAATTTAAATGTTAGCATAATAGTTAAGTTAGCACAGTGATCATTTTTTCCAAACCAACAATAAGGGAGAGGCAGAAGTAACGTTTTCAAGAGTGATAACTATACAAAAGACATTGCACTTTCATTCTTGGAACTGTTAACAAGCAATAAGGAAACACAAGAGAGACAAGAATTTCATACCATGAGGTTTGTGCTAACAGCCACCATATGTTTTGCGACTGCAGAAGGTCTGCAGACATTTTAGAAATAGATTCATGTCATCCTTTCCACTTTGCATCAGGAAAACTACTAACAAGAAAAGTTGTTGCCCTCCAAATATCGATATACTCTAGAACTCAATCTCAGCGAATTATTAACAAAAGAAGGACTTGTGTCCTTGTCTTCCTCACCCAAGCTCTTTTGAAATCCAAGTTCTTAGCGTGCGGGCATTTAACATGGTTTCAGCTGTGGTGAAAGTTTTTGAAACCACAACAACTGCATGGAATTAAAGGAAAATCAGATGAGCATTTGAAGTCAGGGAAAAGAAACTAAATATAGAAATAAACAAGAGAAACAACCACAGTCTACAGTACCACACCAACAGAAAAGGAAGGTCTCTCACCCAACGTTGTTTCAGGGTTCAAGCCTGTAATATTTCTAGCAACATCAATTGGATCCACATTGGCGAGACTGAAAACAATTTATAACAGTTATTAGGATGTATAGCAATAGGACGGCAGATTAAACATAATCAGAGTCATGGTAATCTTCAGCGCCATA
This sequence comes from Linum tenue, assembly GCA_946122785.1. Classification (NCBI taxonomy): domain Eukaryota; kingdom Viridiplantae; phylum Streptophyta; class Magnoliopsida; order Malpighiales; family Linaceae; genus Linum; species Linum tenue. Next base: position 71,659,274 of record CAMGYJ010000006.1, read on the forward strand.
CAAGAATAGCCCTTAAAACATGTGGTCAGCTAACTACTTCCTTTGATACAGAAACTACTTACAATCGCAGTTGGCGTCCCTTTGCTTGCTTGCTAGCCTCCGGATCTGTGAGTTACTACCAGTAAATAATTCTTGTGTATAAAAAAAATGCTGGTACACTAATCACAGGGAACGCAAGTTTCTAAACATGGTGTTTTATGGCTATAAGGAGGCATTAGAAAACCTGTTTGAAGGGCAGTGTGCACGAAAAGAGGACCTAAAAAGCTGCCACCAATGCCAACAGAAATAACGTTGGTTAACGGTTTTCCCGTGGCTCCAACCTGTCAATGGATGCCTATTACTGAACAATACAAGAATTGTGCCCCCAAAACTCCAGGAAACTTCACGTTACCTACCCATGAACCATTCCTGACTTTGTCAGAGAAATCCTTAATCTGGTCCAAAACCTTCCAAACATCTGGCACAACATTCTTGCCATCACTCTTAACCACAGCATCTCTTGGAGCTCGAAGAGCCACATGGAGCACTGACCTATTCTCTGTGCTGTTAATCTAAAAATGGGAGTATAATCGCAATGAGAATACTAACCACGCAATCATATCAATGGAAATTGACCTAGTTGAAAACATTGAATGAGGGGGAGTCTACCAAAAAAGCTAAAAAAGCGAGATCATGAGAACTATGCAACAGTGTCTACTGACACTCATAAGCAAGGCACTGCCCGACAAAGTAGCAAGAATGGCAATGAAATTTCCATGGTAGTCGACTGACAAACAATTATAACTCACATGCTCGCCGTTAAACATGCGTTCAATCTTATCTTTCAGATGTGCAGCCTGCAGCAAGAAATACGTGACTATGGTCAATACGTTATGTCATAATCAAAGCTCGTCGTTCAAAATCGAGAGCGAGCTATTGTTCACCTCAGCCAGCTTCTGCAGTTTATTCAATGTACCAAGAGTAGCTTGCTGGCGCGAGTAGTCCAGTGTTATACCGTCGAACTCACTACACACGTTGCACACAAGTTAATCACCCGATAACAGAATGCAGGCCAAAGACCAAAGCACGGCAACATAAGAGAAAAGAGAAAACACACAGCAGCATTTGCTTGCAGCGCTCAGTATCAGTCAGCAACTCCCGCAGGTGAGTCTTCTTAATCTCCTCAACATGAGCCTGCGGCAAGCAAGATCAAAATCGCGATTATAGCTTTTTCCACAAACGGTAAAAAACACAGCGGAGACACGAAACTGGCATTTTCACCTTCAAATCCTTCCATGGCTGAGTGTCGCAGATCAAAGCCGTCGGAGCCATCTGAAAATTCGACGCGAAGGCGAGCACAACGCTAATCAAATGTGATCTCCAAACAGCAGAAAATTCAAAACAAGAATTGCTCTCAGTTTCCTTTTCCCTCTACGAAAATGAAATCTCGCGAGCGGGGGGAGAGAGATAAGCAGAAACCGAGGCAATAGAAACGCCGGAAACATTTTTCAGTCGCAATTCAGAGATGAGACGGTCGGAGGGGATGAGGAATCGGCATACCTGAACGGGAGATGGTGAAGCTCTGGCTACAAGAGGAATCGAGCGAAGGCGTTCGTTTCGTTCGTATTGCAGGACTGCTGGAGGAATGAGTCTGTTTGGCAAGGGGGAAAATCTGGATTCGATTTCGAAGGGAAGTTGGGAGTTGAGGAAGAAAGTTATTGGAGAAGCGTGGGGTTCAAGGCGCGAGGAGATGGGTAAGGAGGGTGGCTGTTTTACAAACAGGCGGTGCGGAACATAAGGGGGAAGCGAGTGAGGTGGTGGAGGGTTCTCGTTGTTTAACGAACTTTCCCTTCGGCCATGGCCAACGGATTTTCGGGGATTTGTTTAATTAATATTTTTAAAAAAATAATTGGGCGATTATTGTAGGGTTTGATGGCGACCAGCCGGTGGGCAGGCGGCCGTCTGGTCGGACCCGCTGGTTTTTCTGGGGGGATAAAAACTGGGGGCGGTGGCTGCACGCGGTCAGTGAGTCGTGACTCGTGACTCGTCGTGATGGCACTTTCTCACCTGGCCTGATCGAGCTGCTAAATTCTATATCGGAGGCTGAATCGGAAAAGTTTGTAGTTTAGAGTTCGATGGTTAACCGTTATAAAAGCGTTGGTAACCGTTGATAAAATCGTTCATGATATATAACATACAATACTTGCATAATATGTTAATTTAAGAATGAAGTTATTATTGATCATAAACAATTTTAAATTCATATCATCACCAAAATATCTACTAAATCATTGAAATCGTGTCTCACAGAAGAAATCCTAAGTTTTTTAATTCAAGTTAAATATTATGGTGTCAGTTGGTAGTGGATCACGTAAAAATGACAACAAGGTTGAAAAATGAGAAGACGTATATAAAATAAATATTCATGGTTTGATAGTTTTAGTTTACGTTAAAGTATTTTTTTAAAAAACTTTTGTACTTAAAATACTTAACTAGTGGACTAGTTAAACCACGGTGGTTCATCTGGTTTTATATTGAATTGTGAAAAATTGTTTGGTCCATCAATAACCGTCCAAGCAATGAACCAGACCGCCCTCATAATTGATTTGACGGTTCTACTGATCCAAACATTGATCCGATTTGGTTGTTATAACAATGTAAAATACTCGAATAGGTTGCTACTTGCCTCCCAAAGTTCAAATTCTTGATAGGCAAAATACATGCATTTGAGACATCAAGCCAAAAAAAAAAAAAAGCATTTAATGGGTGACATTTGAAATTTTGAATCCAACTGTATATACCCCAATAAAGTATTGGGCGTTATTGCTCACGCAATCACTCACGAGTCACGACTAGGAGCTGCAAAGTCAAATTATGCTTCTCGTAAGGGTTATAGGATACTTTGATTCTTTATTATGTATTTTTCTTTAATATGTCATTATACTATTGAACAATTTTCAAACGTACATTTCAATTAAGTTTTCATCATAAAACCGTTATATGTGGTCGAACCACCACCCGAACAGTGTTAATGACATTTTTACCCCTGTACGACCATCCACATCCATGAAATAGCAATTCTATTTCATATGTGGTCTCTACCGCCACATCAAAAACTTTTTCCATTCCACTATATACCACTTTCATTTCCTCTACATCAATGAAATACACTATCTATTTCATATGGTGGGTCCAACTTACTTTTTAATACAACTATATATAATATACTATAAATAAACAATATAAAAAAGAGGAGAAAAAAAAAAAAGAAACGAGCCAAACGTAAGAAAGGGGCCCACTCCCAACCACACTTGCTATTTCATTTACAATTCCATTAAATGAAATCTTCCATTTCTTGAAATGCCTCATGCAACCATGAAATAGCCAAACCTGCATGTCATGTCATAATAGAAGAGGGAAATGAAAGACGTTGTGGATGCTCTAAGAGTTCAACATCAATAAAAAGCCCAAAATAAAAACAAAAGCATCAGAGGATCTATCCACCCTTTCCTCCGTAAATATCTAGACCCCTTCACCTTTCTCCTCTTCCTCCAAGTGACTAGGTCAACAATGACTGACGATAGTTCATGTGACTGGTCGCATCCATGATAATAACAAATAAAAATCAACGACGACGGTGGCGATAGTTCATGTGATTGGCAGTGCATCAACGCAGTCTTTAAGATTTGAAATTCAAACCAAGTCTGTGACGGAAGTTCAAGTTGAAAATTGGTCTTCATCTCAATCTTCCTCTTTTGCTCGCTTTCCCTTCGGTGACCAAAAATTTAATGTGCTAAAGGCCAATTAGTGTACCAATTCCCGAATACCTAAAACAAAACATTTTTGTGTCCTTTGTGTGCTAATACTAGTGATGGCAATTTGAACTTGCCCCGCGGATTTTACCCGACTTGACCCGCAATGGTGTGGGTGTTACCCGACCCGTAGTAGCGTGGGGTGGGGCATGGGTATCTATTTCCGACCCGCCTTGCCTCGTTCTTGGTCCATTTTATCTCAATTTCTGACGGTATCTATACATATTTCTCCTATTCTGACTTTTCTTCAACTAGGTAGAGTCCATCTTTCAACTTTTTAGACTCAATTACGCATTCTGTTACCATTATCTTTCATTCATAAAGTGTTTTCCCCTTCCTTTTATCATAAAAAGTGAAATTTGCGTGTATTTTTTTCCAAATAACATGTAAGAGTGGGTCAACCCGCCCCGTCCTGCCCCATTCCCATCACTAGCTAATACCTGGTTCACTAAGGGATTTGGGGTACGCTATCTCTCCATCTCCATAGCACAACTGCACTAGCTTAGGAAAAGAATTTGGGATTCACTAGTAGTGTTAGGATCCAAATTTCATAGGTGAAAAGGAATTTCAAACGACAAGTAGTAGACGCAGTCGCGACGGCTAAGCAGTGTCCACGTTAGAAACAGCCAGCCGATGACAGTCAAAGTCATAAAAAAATTATAGTCAGGGTGGAGGGATCTTTTTTCGACATGGTTGAATGGCGGAGGAACAATTGACATGGGTTAATAACGAAAATTGAACAGACTACAATTGAACAAGATTAACAGTTTTACAACGAAAAATTAACTAACGGGTACGTTTGAGAATTGTTCAATAATATAAGAACATGTTTGATACGATTCATGGTAAAAGGGCATGCCTGAGAAAATGCATAGTAAACGGACAAATTATATACATATAGGCTATAACCCTCTCATAAACCCACGTTGCTTCCCTTCTCAAACTCTCCACTCAAAAAAATTATTTGTGAAATTATATTGTACTATAGTCGGATTATAAACGTTGATCTAATGTCTGCTTGATCAGTAATACATATACGCATATAATATAAGCGAAGTTTGTATTGACGGGTGTACATCACAGTCAAATGGTTTATCATTGGTATTATTTTGATATATTATCGATCGAATACATTATATCTTATTCTCGCATTATTTTTACAATGATATTATGTCAATATGATAACAGTTACACTATGATTATACTAGCATTGGAATCGGCCCGTTGGCTAGTGGAGTAAAGAACATGTATGTGTACATTAAATTGTCCCAATTTTTTTGAAGATGTGTCTGGTTTTCCAATTGGAGTTCGAATCGGGAAAGGTTGGAATTGGCGACACCTTTTAGGACATTAAGGGTGCGGTGAACCGCAGTGCATAAAAGATCTCCCTATTGTGACTCCCCTGTTCCAGCTTCGTCTCTTTGCTCGCCTCCCGATTAGCTATCTGTGCTCACCTCAAAGATGAAAAGTCGTCACATTTGAAAATTGCTAGTGCAGTCAACATTGATTATAAATTCATAATGCCATTAAAGTTATTAACGAAATAACTATATCTATGTATTTTTAAGAAATTTATTATTATTATCATCATCCCAAATTACAAAGTTATGAGAAGTATTTTGCTTTCAATTTAGGCAAAATACAGTTGTATATCCACAACTATCACGTTTGTAACAAATATATCCACAACTATCGAAATACACGAAATATCCAATTTCGTCCAATGCTCTAACAACGTCAATTAACAATCTGACTGGATTGACGAAATGGGCTGAGTCGGTGATATTTGGTCCCACCATTACACGTGGATAATGAAAAAAAAAGATAAAAATCCTTCTTTTCCTCTTCCCGTCGTCATCTCATCGTCTCCCCGCCTCTCTCCTTTTCTTCCTCAGCACCCCATCTTCGATCTCTCTCTATTGCCCTCGCTGTGTCCTATGATGCAGAAGAAGTTGGATTTTCGGCCACACATCTCACTTATCCCACCCCTTTCGCCATGTCGTTCACGTACGCAATCGCCTCCAAGTACCAACACAAACGGCTCTATTGAATCTTGGTTTTTGGGTTGAAGCTCAGAGGTCAAATCGAAGTCGGAAATGATTCCATTCGAATCAAACTTGGAGACTTAGAGCTCGAATCTTGGTTTCTGACTGAAGCTCGGAGGTTGAATCGTAGTTAGAGGCTGAAACTCGATGGCGATTCGTTCAAATCGAACTCTTAGGCTCGGAGGTCGAATTGGGTTTCTGTGGTGAAGCTGAATCCGTCGCAACGGCCCTCCTTGCCCTCAGTTGATCTTCACTAGCCCCATCTTTAGTAGTCAACCGATCGTTGAGGAGCTCGACGTCGCTAGGAGAGATATTGAGACAATAACTTCCCTTCCAAGCGACCGCCGAAGGACTCCGGGAGGGCGTCGAGGTTGGGCATCTCGGTGAGTTCACTGGGAATTGAGCCGGCTAAGGGAGGACGCCGCCAGGTCTTCATCTATCGCGGTCGATGTGGGGGGTTTTCTCATCCTCTGCTTGATGCGATTTGGGGGGTTTTCCCAATCCTCTACTTGCTTTGATTTGGGGGGTTTTTTCATCGGCGGTGGGATTGGTTTTCGTTTGAGAAAGAAACAGAAATTTGATTGAGCAAGTGGGCAAGCCCAGATCGTTGATTGAGAAAGCAAAAGACCAAGATCGATGTCGGCGACGGGAGCGTGAGAGGAAGCTAAAGGAGGAAACAAAGCTCGCCCTTGGGATTTGGCCGCTTGGTAACGAAGCTCGGCGTCGGGATAGTGTGGCCGGAAATATGGGGTTGATCGCCGAAATTTTAAATTTTTTATTAATTAATTTCTGACGTGTCATTTAACTCTAATATTATGTTGATTTGTTGCTGAGGTGGACGGTGATTTGGATCCTAGTCAGCATTCCGTCACAATAATTAACGGCGTCACTAACACCGTTATAGTTTCAGATGGAAGTGGATAGATTTGTCACATAACCATCCAATTTTTGGATATTTCGTGTATTTCGATAATTGTGGATATATTTGTCACAAACGTGATAATTATGGATATACAACTGTATTTTGCCTTCAATTCACCCAAAACTCCCGCTTCCTGAATTGGCGAATTCTCATATCTTTCACCATTTCCTAGCAAACAGCCAAATCCTGCGTTGGCGGGGAAAGAAGAACTTGTTATTATTTCCATTCGGACCCACACACGAGTCGGAGGTAAGGAGCGGAAAGAAAGTGGAGTTCTATTTTTACAAATGGTCCCTCCGCTAAAAATATTTACTGGGAACTCCAATCAGAACATCGCCAGAAGGTTGCCGACAAACTTAGGACTTGTTGCAAACAATAAACAACTAAACCAGTTGTGCAAAGACCACTCATGACATTTATGCAGGAAAAAATATATTACAAACCGACGGGTGGGTGTGCGGTTTGCAACCAAACCGCCCCGCCCCAATGCGGTCAGCAAAATCGCCACCTACCCAGCGGCGGATCCAGAACATAATAGAGCACTGGGCCGCATTTGAATATAATATTAGATGTCGTAAACAAACATAGTTTACATTCCAAAATTTTAGTATTTCAAATAAGAAAATAGTTACAAAATTATCAACTATAAGAGACAAATGACTAATATTTTGATGCATTACAAAAGATTTAGCCAAAGGTTTGGTTAATTAATTGTATTTACCCAAAAATATATAATAACTATTGTTTCATTAATTACAATGCCAATTGTAATAGAAGGTTTTTTAATTTGGAAAATCCCATCAATAATATAATCTTCATCCATATCAATAGCATACTCTCTTACAAATAAAATAGCTATGCAATCCATGAAAAAGTCATCGGGCATTTTGTTGTGCAAATTAATTTTCACATATTTTATTGCTTAAATGTTCTCCCCATGGAAGCCGCTATAAACAGGCAAGGTCGACACTAGACGAATCAACCAATAAATCAATTTGTTTAGAGGGTTTTCTTATTTTAATGAAACTTTATACGGTCTTTACGTTTTAGAAATTTAGGTTTTATTGTTTTTTTTCAAATGAAAATCATTCGGACTAGAATTTCTAGGCTAAATTGGGAGTAGTTGTTTGCATATGTTTATCTAGACTGCTTTTCTTGCTACACAAAATTCTGTTATTAAATAACACTTGATCGACTTTTAAATATACTGAGCTGAATACCTAATATAAAAAAATTTGTAAGCACTATACTATTTTTGAATCCGACGGAGGGCTGGACCGTGGCCCTAGATCCGCCGCTGCACCTACCCGTGTGGTTTTCATTAAAAATCGTGCCCCACCCTATAGTTTTCGTGTAAACCGCTGGGTGGTGACAGTTTTCGGAAAAATGTGCTATTTTTGAAATTTTTCTGAGTTGAATGTTATTTTTATAAATTTTTTTAACCGTACTATTTCTAGAAGAAAAAAAATACTTTACTCGTTTATTCCTAATAAAGATCCGATCCTTACGTGGAAGTAGGGATGGCAATGGGGCGGGTTTGGGGCGGGTTTGCCTAAACCATCCCCATCCCCATCTTCAAAAACCCAAACCCATACCCGCCCCATACCCATGCGGGGGAATGTTTTGCAAACCCATCCCCATACCCGTGGGTTTCGGGTACCCATGGGTAATACCCATCCCCGTACATCCAACATTATTATACCTAAAACTTACAAGAAAAGTTTTAATTATAACCATAAACAAACCTATTTGTTTGAACCTAACTGAGTGTAGGAGTGAGGTTCGAGTAAGAGTTTGGGTCAAGAAGAAACACGAGCGTCGGGTTTGATCGGAGGGAGAAAGAAAGGAGAGTCAAGGGAGAGTGAGCTTCAGAATTCTTAGAGAGAGAAGTAGTTGTTATAGAGCGAGAATGGCTAAAAATGCCCTCTCCTCACCCACCGTAGTAAATGCCGTATTTATAGGCTTCGTTGTGGTGGGTGAGTGGTTGACTCAAGTGGGGATACAACGATGTGACTATTGGGATACAATGATGTGACCACTGGCACACTAAGGATTTTAGGCCCTGTCCAGACCATCCCTCTACCTAGGACGTGTCAGAGACCTGTCAATGGCCCTGATGTGACTACCTCCTGGGAAGGAAAGCTACGCTCCTCTTCTCCCTTGGCTTGGCTTACGCTATGCTCTCCCTCGGCGCTTGTAATCCACTTCGCGTCTAAGCTCTTCGCACCAAGACGTGGTTGACTGCGATGAGGCGTGGCGCTTGGAGTCTTCGCGCTGCCATGTCGGGGTCCATCCCGTCGCGCCCTGTTCCTCGACGTGGCCAGGCCCGACCTGTCCTTTGGCGCGGCTAGGCCCGAGTCACATGCCCAACAATTGCCCCCCATCAGGTGGTGTTTTGTGAACACCTCCTGTTTGGATTTTTTCTTGACAGACTCGGGCCTGTGTGATCTCCGTGAGGCTGGTCTTTTGGGCTTATTCCGCTCGTTTACTCTGCTTGTCATCATTGGTTGGCTCTTGCGTGTGCTCGCGTTGCTCTTCATCGCGCGCGATATTATGAGCTGGCGACGCGTTTACTGACGGCGCGCGCGTTATTGGGCTCTTCACCGCGCTTGTAGTAGGGCTTTATCCGCTGCGCGAGGCGTATCTTTCTTCCCCCGCAGGTATCTCGCGCGCTCACTATTAGGCTTTGGGCTCTGTTCGTTCGCGCGATATCCGGTGTTGCGCGAGGCGAGTTTTCTTTCCTCGCGGGTATGTCCTGCCCCCTAGGCGGTGCGCGGCACTTGTGGCGTCGCCGACTAGTGCCTATGTTGATAGGTATCCACGTGTCACTGTGTGGTTAGGCTATTTGGGCGGGAATTTTTTGAATTTCGAAAAGATTTGGTGGGATCTGACGGTTACGGATCCCTATGTGGCTTTAACCCTTCGCATTCCGCTGGCCGACATTGGCCCTTTGTTTTCCCCTTGTCCGACTATAAATATAGGGTTGTTGTGGGAAGGAAGAGTTCACCTGTCTCTCTCGATTATCTCCTCTTTTTCCCTTCCCTGAGATTTCTCTCCTCCTTCTGCAACCTCAATTCTCTTCTGCTGTTGCTAAAGTCGAGTCAGTATCATGTCTGGCGTCAACAACAACGAGGCTGAGGTCGTGCAAGGCGAAGAAGGTAATTTCTCTCCTCTCTCGCACAGTTCTTCTGATCGTTCCGGTGACGGGAACGGTGGCTCTGATGATTGGAATGGCGGCTCTGACGGCGGAGACGGCGGTGGTGACGGTGGGATTCCGGCGACGCCGTCGTTCGAGGCTAGGTCAGGCGATGGGGCCGGGAGCTCCTCTGACGTGGCTGTAACCGCCTCCGGGAGTGGGGAGGCGATGCGGCCAGCTCGGGGGGTACTGATCATCCAGCGTACTCAGGATGGTGGGCCGGACGTCGACGATGGAGGTGTCAACGACGAAGTCGCCGCCGATGACGTCGCTGATGACGATGAAGTCACCGATGAGATGGCCGACGAGATGGCGCAGAGGGGCTTTAGTGGGCAGTTCGCGCCTCGCGCCATTGAGCGCGTGACTGAGGCCATGGCCCGCCTGGGGATGCGAGGCGTCGGCGCTTCCTATCGGGTGATCGAGTGGGCTGAGATGTGGGGTGATCAGCCGGCGCCATCGGACAACCTCAAGCGCGGGCCCGAGCACTCCTCTACATATGACGTTGACGATGTGGAGGAGTTGGTCCGCGGGCTGGGTTTGCCCCCCAATTGGGAATACGCCGCCCCGTCGGTGCGCAGCATGGTGGGCAATTGCCCCCCGGGGTGGTTCGGCGTCTACGCGGAGTACTGGGTGATGGGGTTTAAGTTCCCCATCGACCCGTTGCTGTGCGCCATATATGAGCGCCTCAAGTGCTCCGTCGGGCGGCTCTCTCCATCGGTTATCATGCACGCGAGCTGCCTCCGTCTCGCGTGCAAAAGGCTTAATATCGAGCCCACTTATGGCCTATTTAGGAAGATGTACAAAATCAAGGAGGCCACGAGGCGGAGCGACTGTCTTTCTATCCAGCGGCGCGACAACCGCCCCGAGGGGTTTGTGTATGGCTCGCCCAAGTTGAAGAAGACTTGGTTCGAGCAGTTTTTTTATGTTAAACCCACTCCCGGAGAATGGGCGAGCGGGTCCATGGCGGAGCCCACCTCCTGGAAGAAGGGTAGTACGCTCGGGTTCGAGGCGGACGCCGGGCTTTATGACGGGCTCGATGCTGCATATGAGGCTTGCATGCCTCACCGCATGAACTTATACGCGCGGGGTGTCCGCGAAGCCTGCCTGGAGGGGCTGTTTGGAGAGGGTTAGTTAAATTTGTTTTCGTTTGCATTCTATCTTATTAACCGCTTTCTTACGATTTATTGGCGCAGGTGTTGACTTCTCCAGCCTAGTTAGTATGATGTCGGTGGACGACGTCGCGCCGCGCGCCGACAAGAAGAAGAAGAAAGCTGGCGCGGTGCCAAAAGTTTCAAAGCGTAAAGAGATCGAGCAGCCGCAGGCGCAACCTGTCGAAAGGCCCCGCAAAACGGTTCGCTTGGTGGAGCCAACTGCTCGGGCGGCGAATCAGTTGTCGGCCGCGCAGCAACTTTCTTTGGCGCTTTCCGAGCCAGAGGCGGCGGTGACCAGACCCGCTCGTCGCGAAGAAGATGTAGCGGGCAGCTCGTCCGGGGCAACCATTCAGCAAAGGTTGCCTCAGATGACTGGGTTTGGGGGGACCGCCACTACTGCCGCCGCCTCCGCCAACGCTGTTCCCGTCACAACTGGCGTCCACCAAGTTCGTGACGTGAAGATTCACACCGCGGCGGCGTGCAATTTGGTGTCCGCCAACCATGCTCTCCGGGCGATTGGGCCCGTTCTCACTGTGCCTCCGCGAGTGGAGAAGACCGATCCTCTGCATGACCTGGCGCAGATCCACTTCGCGGTAAGGCCGAACTGGTTCTATTTTCTTGCTTTTCCCTCTCTACCTTTGCTTCTCTTGTCTTCGTATTTGCTAAGTTTCGTGGCGTTGCAGGGTTTGTCGGCGACCTTCCGGGCCCAACAAGAGCGCGCCGCGTTGCGCGCCAAGCTGAAAGCCGACGAGGCGCAGATTGTTCAACTAGAGGGGAAGGTGCTCGGGGCGAACAACCGTGCCGACAAAGCGACGACCCAAGCCAACGAGGCGTTGGAGTCGCTCGGCGTTCTGCAGAGCAAGTTGGCGGTCGATGTGGAGGCGGCCAAGGAGCAGGTGCGAGTCGAGGAGCGCGCCACCCTTCGGGCGCAGCTGGAGGCTTCCTTTGCTGAGCGTTTGCGACTGGCACGCGAAGAGCTGCAGAAGGAGAAGGAGGCTCGCGAAGAGCTGCAAAAGGAGAAGGAGGATTTAGTCCGCCTTCACAGTGTCGCGAAGGCAGAGGCCGTTCGCGCGGCCGAGGATGCGGCCGTCCGCCAGTTCAAGTCTTCCCAATCTTTCGGGAAGATCCTGGCAGACGCCATGACCAAGGCCGTGATGGCGGTCGGAAAGAAGGTTCACCCCGAGAACCCGGAGATGCGCTGGGATACTCGCGAAATGGTCCAACACGTCAAGAAGTGGATCGGTGAGAAGCGCCCCTTGGAATCTGACTCCGAGTCGGAGGAGGAAGAGGATGAAGAGGAGGACGAGGAGTCGCGTCGGGAGGAAGCTGAGCGTCCGCTCACGGGGGAAGCCACGGGCGCCAGAAGAGACGGCGAGTTGGCTGAGGAAGGGGAAGACGAGGACGAAGAGGAGGAGCGTCCCTTGTTGCGTCGCAAGCTGAGCCGGGAGGATGAGCAGCCTAACACTGGTTCTGCTTAAGTTTTGTTGCGATGGGATGTTTTCCAACGAGCCCTAGTTGTCTTGTTGGCTCCTCGTGTTCTGTTTTTGTTATCCTCTTATGTGTAATCGCGAACAATGTTATTGCTCCTTCTTTGATAATGCCAAGGAGTCCTTGCCGTGAGTTGTTTATCTGTTATGTTCATTTGAACTTCGTGTGCGCGAATATGTGAGTGCGGATAGCGCTGGCCTGTCGCTAATTTTCGTTCCGTGGAACCGAGTGAGCGCAGATAGTGCTGGACTATTGTTAATCTTTGTTCTTCCGAACTGGGCGCGAATAGTGCTGGACTATTGCTAATTTTTGTTCTTTCGAACTAGGCGCGAATAGTGCTGGACTATTGCTAATTTTTTGTTCTTTCGAACTAGGCGCGAATAGTGCTGGACTATTGCTAATTTTTTTTTGTTCTTTCGAACTGGGCGCGAATAGTGCTGGACTATTGCTAATTTTTGTTTTTTTGAACTGGGCGCGAATAGTGCTGGACTATTGCTAATTTTTTGTTCTTTCGAACTAGGCGCGAATAGTGCTGGACTATTGCTAATTTTTGTTCTTTCGAACTAGGCGCGAATAGTGCTGGACTATTGCTAATTTTTTGTTCTTTCGAACTGGGCGCGAATAGTGCTGGACTATTGCTAATTTTTGTTCTTTCGAACTAGGCGCGAATAGTGCTGGACTATTGCTAATTTTTTGTTCTTTCGAACTGGGCGCGAATAGTGCTGGACTTTGCTAATTTTTGTTCTTTCGAACCATGTCCTTTTATTCATTGCGCTAATGCGCTGTTGCGAACGTGGTACACGCTAATCTGCCCTGTGGTATTTCCTTAGATTCTGTGCGTTCCATGTTCTTGGGATCTTGTTGCCCCCCAACTCGCTGAGTTTGAATGTATTTGCGCCCACTACTTCGCGGACCAAGTAAGGACCTTCCCATGTCGAGGCGAGCTTTCCGTGCTTGGGGTCGGGGCGGAAGTTCCGCCGTAGTACTTGGTCGCCAAGGATCAACTTGTGTGGGACCAGCTTCGCGTTGTGGTACTTGGCTACCTTTTCTTTCATTGCGGCTAGCCTGATGGCTGCCAGCTCGCGCCTTTCTTGTGACAACTCGAGTTCTAATAGGCGCGCGTCGTCGTTCGCTCCTTCGTTGTACTCGGTGATCCGGTAGGTCGGTATTGTTGTTTCGATGGGGATTACCGCGTCAGTGCCATACGTGAGAGCGAAGGGGGTTTCGCCCGTTGCCACCTTGTGTGTAGTGCGGTGCGCCCATAGCACCGTGTTGAGCTCGTCCGCCCAATTGCCCTTGGCTTCATTCAAGCGAGTGTGGAGGCCGTGCAAGATCGCTTTATTGGAGGATTCTGCTTGGCCGTTGGCTTGTGGGTAGGCCACCGATGCGAATCTTGCGATGGTTCCCATCTCGTCGCAGAAGTCTATCACTTCCGCGCAATCAAATTGCTTCCCATGATCGAAGATGAATGCATTTGGGACCCCGAAGCGCGACAGGATGTTGTTGCGCAAGAAGCGGGTTACCTGTCGCGCCGTGATAGATGCCAGCGCTTCGGCTTCGATCCACTTGGTGAAGTAGTCTACTGCCACAATTATGTATTTGCGTTTCCCTTTCGCCGTTGGGAAGGGGCCCAAGAGATCGACACCCCATTGTGCAAAAGGCCATGGGCTCAAGTTACCCTGGAGCTCGGTGGCTGGCAAGTGATGTTGGCGCGCGTTGACCTGGCATTTGTGGCATTGGTCTACGTAGCTCTTCGTATCCTTCTTGATCCGCGGCCAGTAGTAGCCATGCAGGAGGATGGTGCGCTCCATGCTGCGTGGCCCCGCGTGCATTGCGCACAGCCCCTCATGTAGTTCGCGCACCAAGTCGCGCGCTTCTTCTTGCCCGATGCATTTGAGGTAGACGCCCGAGTATGACCTACGGAATAGGTCCCCTTCAATGAGTGTGCAACGAGCTGCCTTCTGCCTTAGCGCCCAAGCTTGCTTAGGGTCCTCCGGTACTGTCCCATCTTGGAGGTACTTCACGATTGGATGTCTCCAGTCTTCATTTGTCATGAGCTGGGTCGTATTGACTGCTGCCTCCGGGGGGATATCCTCTTCTTCTTTTTGGACGGACACGAGACGCGTGGATTCGAAGTCGGTAGCCGTCGCCAGTTTGGATAATGCGTCAGCGTGCGCATTCTCCTCCCTTGGTATCTGCGCATATGTTACTGCTTCGAATGCTGTGGCTCTCATCTTAACGCGTTCCATGTAGTGCGCCAGTGTGTCCTCCTTTGCGTCAAACGCGCCGTTCAGCTGATTGACCGCCAAGGAGGAGTCGGAGAGTATCCGTATCGTTCTTGCCCCTAGGTCGTGAGCGGCCGTCATTCCCACCAAGATGGCCTCGTATTCCGCGGCATTGTTTGTTTTCAGTGCTCGGAACCTGATTGCGATTTCGTGAACTGCTCCAGCAGGTGTGCGCACCACAACCCCTGCTCCGGCGCCATGTTTGCTCGCCGCTCCATCGACGTAGACTTCCCAGACGCCCTCCGGCGTTGTTTCGAGGGTTACCCCCTCCGCGATGAAGTCCGCTAGGATTTGAGCCTTTATCGCTGGCCTTGGCGCGTACTGAATATCGTATTCCGACAGCTCGACCGCCCATTTGACCATGCGCCCCGACACTTCCATTGAGGTTAGAATCTTCTTTAGTGGGAGGTTGGTCAGGACGGTGATCTGGTGCGCTTGGAAGTACGGGCGCAGCTTCTGTGAGGCGCTTACCAGTGCCAAGGCAGCCTTCTCGATCGAGGAATATATTGTTTCCGCGCTGACAAGAGTGCGCGAGGTGTAATACACCGGTTGTTCGGTTCTGCCATCTCTTCGGGATATCAGCACTGCGCTTACGGCCCTTGTTGACACAGCGAGATACAAGAAAAGTTTTTCATTAAGCTTGGGGGCAGTCAATACAGGGGGGGATACAAGATACGCCTTTAGCTCTTGGAACGCTGCTTCGCATTCCGTGGACCACGCGAAGCGCGTTCCGTTTTTTAGTATTTGGAAGAAGGGCGCACACTTGTCGGCGGATCGTGGTATGAATCTCCCCAGTGCCGCTATCTTGCCATTCAGGGATTGGATTTCCAACGCATTTCGAGGCGCCCGTAGTTGTTGGACCGCCGTGATTTGCTTCGGGTCGACCTCTATGCCGCGCTTGGTTATCATGAACCCGAGGAATTTTCCCGCTTCCGCTCCAAATACGCACTTGAGTGGGTTGAGGCGGAGACTGTGTTGACGGAGGGCTTCGAAAGTCTCGCGCAGGTCCTCCAGGTGCGAGTTGCCCGCCTTCGTTTTGACGATGAGGTCGTCTACGTATGCCTCGATGTTCCGCCCGATCTGTCGCGAGAAAACCGTGTCGATCATCCTCTGATATGTCGCGCCAGCGTTTTTCAATCCGAACGGCATCCCTACGAAGCAGAAGTTCCCGAACGGGGTCATGAACGCCGTTTTTTCTTCGTCTTCCACGGACATCGGGATTTGGTGGTATCCGGAGAACATGTCGAGGAAGGACAATGTCTCATGGTCGGCGGTCGCGTCGATCAGCTGGTCGATACGTGGCAGGGGATAAGGGTCCCCTGGGCACACTTTGTTGATCGTGGTGTAGTCGACGCACATCCGCCAGGCTCCTGATGATTTTTTGACCAAGACCACATTCGCCAGCCACTTTGGGTACTTCACAGGTCGGATCAGTCCGGCCGCCAGTAGGCGCGCCACCTCTTCTTCTATCGCCTTCAGTTTATCGCCCGTGAAGGATCTCCGCCCTTGTTGTCTTGGTTCTGCGTTGGCTGGGACGGCCAGGCTGTGCTGGGCTACCTCCCTGGGCACTCCCGGCATGTCTTCTGTGCACCACGCGAACAGCTCCTTGTACTCCTTCAATAGTGTCACGAGTGGCTCGATCGCGTCGCTGTTGACGTGAGTAGAGATGCGTATCTTCTTGGTTGGCTCGGCGGGATCCAGCGCGACCTCGAAATCGGAATCCATGGACTCCGGTCGGGGTTCTTCTGCCCTTGTGTCGACGATGTTAGTTTGTCGCGCCACAACGCGGTCGTCCCAGGTTGTTCCTCGTGCTTCCCCAACCCCCCTTAGTGTTGGGAACTTGAGTTTCTGGTGGCACGTCGATGGGAGGGCCATGAACTTCGCGAGGAAAGGCCGGCCAAGGATGCCGTTGTGCGCTGATTCACAATCGACGATTGTGAACTCCACTTGTTTGGAGACGCGTGGTTCCTGGTCGCCAATCACCACAGGGAGGGTGACCACTCCGCTCACCGGAACTCTGGTTCCGGAGAAACCAACCAAGTTGCCTTGCGCGCGCCGAATCAGGCGCGGGTCGATACCCATTTTGTTCACGGTACTCTGGAAGAGGATGTCGGCCGCGCTTCCCCCATCTATCAGGAGGCGATGTGTTTTGCAGGCGGCAATTAACGCGGTGACAATGAGGGGCTCCTCTGACGGAACTCCTTGTGGGAATTCCGCGTCATCAAAGCTCAGATCGAACTCTGTCGGCGCGTCGACGGCCGCGCACTCTGTCGCGCGCTCGCGCTTGGTTTTCTTCTTGGGACGATCCCCTTCAACTGTCACCACCCCGATCTCTTTGCGCACCACATACGCGCCTGTGTCATCGTCGTAATCGGCTTGCGGTGGAGGTGGCGGCGGGAGCTGCGGAGCCTCAACTTGCTCTTTTTTTACATGGAGAAATTCGGTGAGCAACCCTCGGCGCACGAGGCCCTCTATTTCGTACCTTAGCTCTCGGCATTCTTCCGTCTGGTGTCCCGTTGCTCTGTGGAACTCACAATGCTTATTTGGATTGCGCATGTAAGGTTAGGATTTCAACGGAGCAGGCCAATTGAGCTTGTAGCCTTTCTCGCGGAGGACGTGGAACACATTCCTCACGGAGTCATTAAGGGGGGTGTAGGCATTGGGCGCGCGTCTGTCTGGCGATCGCCCGCGTTGCGCGTGCTCTGGCGGGGGAGGCGGAGCGCGCTTTGGGCCACTGTGCATCTGTAGCAATTGGTCTCGTGGGATCGGGACTGGGGGCTGACGACGCGCCTGTTCTTCTCGCGGCGCCCTCGCTGGCTCGAAGCGCCTGACGGACCCTGCCCCTAGGGTTTCTTCCAAGGTGATTGCCTTTTCAATCTTCATTTCCAACTCCGTGGACAGCGTGACGGGCCTTTTGGCCAGCGCCCGCTTGAGCTCCATATTGTTGGTGGCCTCTATGAGGTGATGGGCGGCCGTTTCGGGAGTAAGGTCGCGGACAGCCATTGCTACCCTGGACCATCTGGCGTAGAAAGCTCTCAGGCTTTCTCCATCCTTTTGCCTGATATCTATCAGGGCCTTGAGGTGAAGAGGGCGCCGTTTCTGGGACGCGAATTTGGTCGTGAACAGGAGTATAAACTCCTCGAATGAGCGGATGATTCCGTTCGGGAGGCGGTTGTACCAATCGAGGCATATGCCGGTGAACGTCGATGGGAAGGTTCTGCACAGCGCGGCATTGGAGTTGGTCTGGAGTTGCATGCGCAAGCAGAAGGTGCTTACGTGGTCTTCCGGGTCGGTTGTGCCGTTGTATGTTGGGAGGGTAGGGGGCGCTCCGGATAGGTTCTCCGCCATTATTTGCGCGCTCAATGGCTGGTGGAGGATCCTTTTGGGCGGGTTGGGTCGATATTGCGGGGACAGGTGTTGCTCTAAGAAGCTGAGGTCCGCCCGCCCTGGTGGATCGATTTCTGGCGCGTCACATGCGGGGAGTTCCGTTGCGGCGCGTTGGGGTAGTTGGGCTGTCCCCGACGTTTCCCCCAAGGCTTGTTGAGGCGCGGCTGTGGCCGCGTCCATCACTGGCGCGCCCTCCCTGCTCATCATGAGCGCGACGACTTGGCTCATTTGTTTCTGCATGTCGGCTATGACGGTGTTTTGCTTCGTCAACAGCTCCCTCATTTCTTTGGCTGTCAGTTCGGGCTCCTCTTCTTCAATGAGCACAGCGTCGAGGTTGCTGGCTTCCGCGAACGCCCTCGGGTCAGTCATTGCCTTGATCGGCGTTGCTTGGTCAGGTTGGTCGTGGTTGTGCTCCATATTGTTGGATTTTCTTCAGCGTTTCTTCTTGGCCCCACGGTGGGCGCCAATTGTTTGAACCTAACTGAGTGTAGGAGTGAGGTTCGAGTAAGAGTTTGGGTCAAGAAGAAACACGAGCGTCGGGTTTGATCGGAGGGAGAAAGAAAGGAGAGTCAAGGGAGAGTGAGCTTCAGAATTCTTAGAGAGAGAAGTAGTTGTTATAGAGCGAGAATGGCTAAAAATGCCCTCTCCTCACCCACCGTAGTAAATGCCGTATTTATAGGCTTCGTTGTGGTGGGTGAGTGGTTGACTCAAGTGGGGATACAACGATGTGACTATTGGGATACAATGATGTGACCACTGGCACACTAAGGATTTTAGGCCCTGTCCAGACCATCCCTCTACCTAGGACGTGTCAGAGACCTGTCAATGGCCCTGATGTGACTACCTCCTGGGAAGGAAAGCTACGCTCCTCTTCTCCCTTGGCTTGGCTTACGCTATGCTCTCCCTCGGCGCTTGTAATCCACTTCGCGCCTAAGCTCTTCGCACCAAGACGTGGTTGACTGCGATGAGGCGTGGCGCTTGGAGTCTTCGCGCTGCCATGTCGGGGTCCATCCCGTCGCGCCCTGTTCCTCGACGTGGCCAGGCCCAACCTGTCCTTTGGCGCGGCTAGGCCCGAGTCACATGCCCAACACTATTATATCACGAAGTCAACAAAACACGGTCATTTTCTAAATACGATTCAAAGAATATGATCCTAAAACATCCATTAATACATAATATAGACTATAATATTTTTTAAATTATTATGCTCTAACTCTTGATACATTTACTAAGTAATAATTAACTAACATAATTTTGTTGACAAGGGGGAAAGTGAAAGAGTGGAAGGAGAATTGAGGGGAATGAATTAGGTTTTGATTAAGGAGGTTACTCAATTGCATTTCTACTATTTATTTTCTCGAGTTATCATCATCATCATTGATAGATTACAATTTAATCCGCGTATTTTTTGATATGTGAAGAAATTCTCTTGGTGGGGCGGGTATGGGTATGGGTATGGGGCGGGGGAGGCTAAAACCATACCCGCCCCATACCCATCAAACCTTTTGCGGGTTTTACCCATACCCGCCCCATATCCGGTCAAAGCGGAAATTCCCCGCGTTGACTGGGTATGGGGCGGTCGGGTACCCGCGACCTTGGGTTTGATTGCCATCCCTACGTGGAAGGATAATCTATTTCAGGAACCTTCTCAACAGCTCACAGCCATTAGATTCGCATTGTAAAACAACTAACCTCCTCCAAAATCTAACCATCGATTTGTCCTCAAGTCAACCAATCACAGCCGTTCGATCTCCCTTAATAATTAATTAATCATCCGAATTAGCGGGTCGTTTGCTTCATGGATTTGAAAAATGAGGGTTTTGGTAAAACCTGGGTTTTGGAAAACCATGGATATATGATGGATTTGGTGGCATTATGGATTTGAACAAGTCTATTGTTTGCTTGATGGATTTGATTAGATTTGTGGATATTAAATTCAAATTATCTAGTTATCCTTATTTAATTATATTTCTATATTATAATCCAAATCTTTCATTTAAAACTAATCCAAAACATAGAAAGAAATTTTAAACTCTTTACCACTATGTAGATTAATAATTCAACTACAAAAATAGAAATGTATTACAATTTGACACTAATTAACAATTCATCTAATAATGTATGCAATATTATGTATCAATTGCAGTCAATTGCTCGCTTTATTGCTACAACTCATCATCTTCTTGCTAACTCACCGATGTGGAATTCGACAATCAATCAAATAATAATGTACAAGATGAGCATAAAGTGTTTCTAGGTGAATCTAACAAATCACATATACATTCATATTTAAATAAAATACGATATTACAAAATGAAATGATAAATTCTCATATTTATAAAATACGAAGTTATAAAAGTTTACAGTTGCATGACCATTGAATTAAAGTAGGACAAATTTGTAATTAAAGAAATAATTAAGGGTAGAAAGGTAATTTATTATCATGGATTTTAATCCATCACCCAAATCCCACCTCAAGAGGTGGAACTTCCAAGTCCGTGGGGTCCATGGATTTGGAACCCCAAAAGAGGTGGGCCCCACAAATTCCATCTCCCTAATTCCCTAAGGCAAACGATGGATTTCGGTTCAAGTCCATGATGGATATATTTCCATGACCAAATCCATCATCAAAACCCTCAAGCAAACGACCCCTAGATTCGCCTAGCCGGCACCGCCTCTCGGCCTGTTTCTTCTTCCTATATATTCCACCCCTGGCGCCATGTTTCTTGGATCCAAGATCTCAATTTCATAGCCTCCTTCTGGGTTTAGGTTCAAAAATTTGAATCTACCTTTTCTATAGATCCAATCCTGGCGATGGCTTCACTTCGGCCTAAGTTTGCCGCTGCAGCTCTCGTGCTCGGTTATGCGGGACGATTCGTGGTTCTGGTAGATCTGCGGTTGGTTTCTCGTCCTTGACCAGTTTCCGCTCCGGATCCGCAGATGTCGACTCGTTGATGATCGTATCGTTCTGCTTCCGTCGAGGTATATATCTCTTTATATGGCTTTCTGGTTGGATTTGTTTCTAGATCTGTTCTAGTTGACTTGTTTTCTTCCGACTTGGTTTGTGCGTTTCGATATGTTTAGCTGTGTGATATAGACTATGTATCCGATTCGTTATTTTCTGATGCCCTGAATCAATTTGGATTGCGCCCTTGTTTCGATATTATGTTTCTGGTACAGATTTCCGAGGAGATTGATTCGTAGGGTCAAATTGGTATTCGTGGCTGGTTGTTGGGGATGAATTTGTACGCGCATGGATTTCGTGGCTAATCGATTGGTTATTTGGTTTTGTTATCTACCAGTCACGTCTCCGGCTGTGTGGCAATTGAGAGGTATGGAGCGAGGCTGAAGGAGCTCTGACCCTGATCAGATACGCCCATGATCGATCGGGAATTCAATGGCGGCCTTAGAATCTGATGATCGATGGCGAATACAATCTCCTAGCATGGAGTCAGTTGGATCCCAACACCGTGAAGATTGTTTGGCCCAAAGGGTTTGTGAATTTATTTATGCCTGTTATTTGATCTATTTGTTACGGTATCATTGGTTATGGAGGATCTTGCTGGGAAGAAGTAGAGGATGGAGGAACCTGTGGAGAGATTAGGGTATGGTTTCTTGAAGTGTTTGTGTTGGTGTTGTTGTTTATCAACGGACCTTTGCCATGTTGGGTGCGCTCGCATGGCAGGTCACAGAATACCCTAATAAAAGAAACGATTTCTTGGGTTTGGAGGAGGGAGATGGCACAGAGGGGTAATTTTTTTTCTGTTAATGAAGGTTTTTGAACCCTGGCTCTCCCTCCTCCATGTGCGTGTGTGTGTGTGTCGGAGTGCTCCTCTTCCTTTCTCGTCCTTTTATCTTTGCTGGCCTCCATTACTTTATCAAAGCATCTCTATGGTCACACACCTCTGCTAGACAACCGGGACATCATATGCTTGCAGTCAACCAGGTACCAATTACCTCAACTTTGCATGCTTATTTCACAATTACATCATGGTCGACTAGTTAATCCTTCACCATTTGAATCTATCAGTTAATATAACTTCGAAATAATTGATCATATACGGTCTAGGAGAGATTGAAGGGGTTTCTGTGGGAGTTGGCCTGAATAAGTTAACTCTGACACTTGCATAGAATTGAGATACTGCATATGCTGATGGTGGTGTCTAGTTTTTGCAATCATCTACACATTTAAACAATTTGCCTTGGCATGTTTGCTCCGTTAAATCGATTTACAACAGTGGCTCTAGGAAGTAACCACTCACGAAAGAGCTACCGAACTATCATAGTTTACGATCAAGATTGTGGCATTTGTTATCAGTTGAACTTTGCGGTAGTACTATTGTTCTGCGTACTTACCATATCATTAGTCGGAAGGTGGCCATAGGCTATTAGATGCATAGTACTGCAGTATCTTGTAAAGCAGGACTGCTTGTGTTGTATTGTCTTGTAAATCTGTTCTGATAGATATGAGAAAGGCTCCATGTAAGGGAAGATGTTGTGGGAGTTCATCAAAGTGAGGGTCTTGCGCAAAGTTACTGCTCTCTCCGGCTTCTATGTGGAATGGAGGACGCTGATGTTGCGGTTCTTATATCGTCCCGACCCCGAAGAGAATGTTGTATTAGCTGGAGGACGCTGCTGTTGCTGTGCTTATACCGTCTCGACCCCAAAGAGAATGTTGTATTAGCTGGCTGCTCTATCAGTCATACGTGGTGAGATGTTCTTCATTAATAAATTATCAGATATACTTTGGTGTTTGTTGCTGCCACATGTACTGATTGTTGATTGGATTGCAGCAATGATGGCCTTGGCTGTGTTTCTTCTGATGATCCTTGGGATTTGTGTGTTCTGTATCAACGTTAGCCATTGTTGCTAGTCGTTGATTGCAACAAAGCTGTGTCCGGCCAAGAAGCAAAAAGTTCCTTTCAATCCCACATCATGTTGTTTGTCAACACGCCTCACAGTCTACAAGGGGTTGGACTCATGAGTAAATAGTTTACATTTTCCAAGTCTATTTGCTGTTCAGTACCACTGAAGAATTGGTCTTTCTTTCCCCTGTTCGAGAGATGATGGTGTCTTGTTTAGTTTTCTCGTGGTTGTTTTAGATTTTGCCTTCTACCCTAGGCCATGCCCACGAAAAACATAATCTCGCTCGATAAATATATAGCGTCTCTGCATGTTGGAAGTTCTGAGTGGTTATACTGTTTTTCGTTTTCGGGTTTTCGGGCCTAGGATTTGATGGCATAAGAACGTATAACTGTATAAGGTCGTTCGATTATACGGTTCAGCTCGTACCTTGGCATTTAAGTTACCTTCGTTTCAGTTTGGAGTGGCTTGTGGTTGTCCTATCTGCATATTTGTTAGCCGGGCTTCCTTGCTCGTTATGCATTTGTTTACAGTAGATGTTGATGTCTGTGTCGCCGTTTTGTAACGTTGATGTGGTGGCAATTCCTTATTGGTTGAAGGTTTGTAAAATTATTGAGGTCTCGTTGAGGAATAGGATCATCTTTTAATAACCACGAGCTGACAAAAATAAGAGGATAAAATTACATTTGATTTTGTCGATATCCATGTGTAGTAGCTGAAACGTTAACTGTGTTTGACGTGGTGGTGGGTGGATCCATTAGCTCAAAGAGGTTAGAGCGCCCAAAGCCTATTAAGGCTCGGGGAGGATGGTGGTTCGAATCCGCCTGGATCCTACTGCAGGATCTCTTTGCTTCATCTGATTCTTGTTGATGCGTTGAGTATTATTAAATATTAGCTAGGGTCGTCAACTATGGCGCATGTACATGATTCGAGTTTAGTGGGGTTTCGTTTGCGAATTAATTTGGTAACGTTGTATTCGGTCATTGGTTCATACTCCTCTAGGCTTTTTCTGCCCGATTAGCCACCTTGTGCATGTGTTTGTTGTAGGATGAGTTGGGAGTTCATTAGAGAGACCTTGCCATGTGACACACTTTCTTTCCCCAGTCGAGCATGTGATTGTATAATGTGTAACATCTACTATCATTGCAGGTATTGTAGAACATGAGTTGTACGGAGGAGCTTCGCTCGAGTTGGAGCTTACACGAGGAGATGGCCGTTGTCCCCTTATATCTTCACACTTCCACTAGAGGGTCTTGGTTTATTCCAAGTATTCGTTGACGACCATGTAGCTATGTTCGCTGTATAACAGGGAGATGTAATCATGTAATGATTGGATCGTTTTAGCTTAGCCTTCAGACAAAATATGGGTAAATGACACATTTGGTCACTGAGATTATTAAATTGTGTCATGTTTAGTCACTAGAAAAAATTAATATCAATTTTGGTCACTCGAATTACCGAAACTGGTCAAATTTAGTCACTCTCCCGTCAGTTTCCGTCCAACTCCATTAATGTAGTTGGACGGAAACTTTTGGGAGAGTGACTAAATGTGACATGTTTCAGTAATACGAGTGACTAAATGTGACATTTTTCAATAATTCGAGTGACCGGAGTTGGACAGAGGATACAGAAGAGTGACCAAATGTGACCTGTGTCAGTAATTCGAGTGACCAAAATTGATATTAAACTTTTATAGTGACTAAATATGACACGATTTAGTAATCTCAGTGACCAAATGTGTCATTTACCCGACAAAATATCAATTAAAAGAAGTCGATATATTTTTTTTTCTCGCAGACAACACTCCACGCCATAAAAGTTCAACCATAATAGGTCTAATGGGAATACCAGCAAAACAAGATTTGTATAGAAAAATACCGTATCTTACATAAAATGCTTTGCAATCCACGTCAAAATCACATAATGTAAGTGTGTTTACAAAATATAGTAGCCAACTATAGTAAATTAAAGGTTTCTCTTAAATAATAATCTTTCTGGAGTTATGAATCCTGTATAAAGCAATTCATCCAGACCATTCTATTACGAGCATGTTAGCAATGTACATTTTCAAATTTCTCATTCTACTTCTTCATAACTTTAGCTATTGAAAAATCTCTTATCGTTCTTATTTCATATGTAACTCACCTAATTGTCTACCGAATGTGTAGGCAATCATCCTACGACAACTCTCAACCAGAGATACAATGATGCCAAGACTATTCGACCAATGGATTGGACCATGCTCTAATATTTCCAAAAAAAAAGTATGACAAAAATATCTTTTTTTTTATACAAAAGATAGCTTGTATTACCAAGAAACAAAGATCACAAACGGTTACATCTCCGAATGGAGCCAAACGCGAAAATCAAACCCCCCGATAAGAGTAGGATACAAAGAAAGGGCATTCCTAGCCACCCTATGGGCTACCCTATTGTTATCTCTACCTATAAATCGGAGAACATCCACATTCACCGCAGCCAACAAGCCCTGGACTTCCTGCAACACTGCTCCTCCATAGCAATCCCACGTACTTCCGACCAAAATCTTGTCGATAACTACCTTAGCATCCCCCTGGTAGTAGACACCTTGCACACCCATCGCCCGACACCACAAGATTGCCTCACGGAGATCCATCAACTCCACCAGCATTGGATCCGTAATATCCGCCCATCCCTTTCCCAAAGCTCTAACCACCACCCCATCCGGCCCTTGTAGGACAATCCCTACGGTAGAGTGCGACGCCTGACGCACTGCTCCATCAAAGGAGCACACCCAAGACACCCCCGGAGGGGGCCGAAGTGGGTCCAAAGGCATCATCCGTCTCTGCGCTTGATGTAGGACAAAAATATCATATCTAGTTTGTTAGAATAAAGTATTTCTAATAAAAAGAACAAAGGAGAATACAAATATAATATTAACTTTTATGTTAGGGCAATTAGGAGTTAGAACGATAATTAGCAATGTCTATATATTTATATTCTAGAATGTTCTCTGAAGACCACAGCCGCTCGATTCGTGTTGTAAAACAACTTTCCTCGCCAAAAATAGCGTTTCAAATCTGACCAACGATCTGCCTCCTCCCAGAGTCAAACAATAACAGCCGTTGGATAGCTTTTCTCCTCCCTTAAATACTTCTCCTAATCCCATTCGTTTATCATCTCAAATGTCGGCATGTTTCTTCCTTATATATACGCTACCGACCGCTGGCGCCATATAGCTCTATCCCGAGCTTCAATCTCTCCTTCATCAGAATATGATCTCGGTTTGAATCTCCCGAGTTCTGCAGATGAACCTCTTGGCTATGGCTTCCCTTCAGCTAATGTTCCAGCTGCAGCCCCCCTGTTCGATTCAGCGGCAGGATTCGAAGTTCTGGTAGATCTGCTGGCGATACGCCGTCGTCGTCTTGCTTCTGCGAAGGATGCATAGATCTCAACTTATTGATGTTGGTTTATGCCTGTTCCGTTGAGGTATGTATGCTTTTCTATGGAATTTTTAGCCTGTTTATTGGTCCGTTCGTTTTGATTTTCGTTAAGAGACTTCTTCGATGTGTATGATTCATTCGAATTCGATATGAATATTTGAGCGGAATTAGATTACCTTGTCGATTATATGGTTCATCAATTTTTATTTGTTGTTGCTATATACGGATTCGTCATCGAGATGCGAATTATTCTTTGATTCTATTTGCGATGGTCAGGCTGATCGATGGGTTATATGTTTTTGTTATCTTTCAGTACTTCATCCTTCTGCGCTGGCTTCTGGGCAAGTTCGAGGGAGGCGTAAGGAGCTCGGGTTATGCGGAGATGGGTGATCCGTGTTCTTCAGATGGTGGTTGCCTTGCGATGTGTTGATTGATGTCCAATTCGACCATCTTGGATCGAGTCAAGCTGGATGGCCTCACGAGGATTATTGCGGTGTAAAAGGGTTGGTAACATCGTTTATGTGTATGTTATTGTTTGAACTGTTTATGGTATATGTGGTGGTTGGTTATGGGTGCTTCCCTATCTGGGAAGGGAAGAGGATGGATGACACGAACGGTAAGACATTAGGGTATGCTGTTTGAAGCGTTAGTTGTTTGTGCTTGCGATGTTGTGTCAGTCGGCCTTTGCCATGATGGGTGCGCTCGCATGGCAGGTCACAAAATCTTAATAAAAGAGATGGTTTTTGGGTTTTGGAGGAGGGAGATGGCACAGGGGTATTTTTTATTTAGTGAAGTTTCTTCAGCCCCGGCTCTCCCTCCTCCTCGTGTGTGTGTGTCTCTGCTCTCTTTTTTCTCTCCTTTTCCTGTTTCTTGCTCCCTTTCGCTTGCTGCCCACCGGCCACGTTGCTGTGTCAATGCACTCGAATTGTCAAACTCCTCCGCTAGGCAACCCAGTCATCATACGCATGCAAGCAATCAAGATAGTCCTTAAAGGTACAGATTTCTTCATCCTTGCCTCCTTATTTTTCAATTACCTCTAGCTCATTTATAACTAGCAAATCGACGTCAGATCTTCTAATTCAAGTATTGTGTTAGGTGATAACGTTTTTTACCGGACTTAATTGATTTTCCAGATATCTTAGTTACGATGTCCTTGAGAAATGTCTGTGGGATTAGTTATGCCTCACAGTTCATTGAGTTGGGCTGATAAAATTCACTTTCTACACCGGCAAAGTGACGCTGTAGTTGATCAATCGGGTTAGGGTGAATAAACTTACCTTCTACATTTGAACTTATTTTGAGATACAGTGGTTCATCCATATTTTCGTCCAACTTTGACCTATGGTATCCACACCTACCTGAGTTGGATGTCGGCAGGATTATTTGTTTCCGCTATGAAGAGCCACAACAACTTTGCACTAGTTCCCCCACTTACCTTCCCAAAACCAGCTCAAAATTATGGACGAGAGAACTTGTGCCACCAAAACAATGTTCAACCACCGGTGCTTTTCAGTAGCTATAGCTGTCATTGGTTTCTTGCTTTCTATTGGTCTTCAGTTTCATTGATCTCTCCGGTTTATTTTGCTTCGACTTTTTCTGCTATTTAGTTTAACTGCCCCATTTACAATGTTAGTATGGGTGGTTGGGGGTGGGGGGAGCTGTAATATCTATAAGTTGACGTGATGTAGCACGGTGAAGAAAGTGCATGTGTTTGTACTGGTTGCCTTTTGAAGGCCCGTTCAACTAGGTTGTAAAAGGGACTGCAAACTGGTTTTGGGCACTCTGGCGAGATGCTGCTGCTTCTCCATGTTGGGTATGGAGGATCTTTTAGCTGCCGCTGCTGGATACTGAAGTGAGATCTGTATCAGACTCTCAGTTGTAGTCATTATGGTGAGATGTTCATTATGCTTCTCATCTTCTTAGTACTTTGCTTGGCCGTTAATGGAATTTATTTCAGATGTACTGATTGTCGGTTCGATTGCAACACAGTGAAGAAAGTGCATGTGTTTGTACCGGTTGCCTTTTGAAGGCCCGTTCAACTAGGTTGTAATAGGGATTTCAAACTGATTTTGGGCACTGGAGATGCTGCTGCTTCTCCATGTTGGGTACGGAGCATCCTTTAGCTGCTGGTGCTGGATACTGAAGTGAGATCTGTATCAGACTATCAGTTGTAGTCATTATGGTGAGATGTTCATTATGATTCTCATCTTCTTAGTACTTTGCTTCGCCGTTAATGGAATTATTTCAGATGTACTGATTGTTTGTTTGATTGCAACACAGGGGAACATGACCTATACTTGGTTTCTGTGCTGAGCCGGCGGATCGTACTATCAAATGCCGACAGCATGCAAATCTTTTTGCCGTTGATCGTATGAACTTTTGAATTCGGTCTGCGAAGGTGCTGTCTACGAATCTGTTAAAGCTGGATGGTTTTGAAGCCCTAGGAAAGGTTGTCTCCCAGCACAGCGTAGTGTATTTAGTCATCTTACTTTCAGTTCTTCGGTCATCTGGTTCGGAGATATCTGCTAGTGGCATGCGTCCAACTATCTATGCCGACTGAGCGCAATTGTTCCTGCTGTGATTGTATAAATTTTTGAATTCAGACGGGCAAGCTGTTTTCTGCAAATCTGTAAGAGCTGGATGGTTTTGAAGCTCTTGGCAAGGTTGTCTCCCATCAAAGTGCGGTCTATTTAGTGATGTTACTTCACTTCTCCGGTCATGTAGTCTGGAGATAGCTGCTAGTGGCATGCGTCCATCTATGAGTATTGGCAGTCCTTTGTAAGTCTTCAAATCAGAATCTTCACCCCTGCTGGGTGTGAGTCTTATTTAGTCCATTCATTGGCTTCACAATTCGGGGAAAATCACATGTTCCAGAATCATTCTTGTTGTAGCATATACCCTCAGATGAGATTCCTCTCTGAAATTTCTCCAGTAATTTTACCTCGTGGGTTGATGATTAGTTTACTCCATTGTTTCTGATTGTCAGTACTAGAGTATATTTGTGTATCAGTGTTTTTCAAGTAGGTTGAAACTGCGACTCGCTAATGTCATGGGGGGCTTGTTTTAGCTGGTTGTTTGGCCAGGTCAATGCATTGTTTTCCTAGCTCGTCCTTCCATCTGTTTTTACTTGATGATCAGTTCATTTTGTCAGTAGACTTAGAGTATAATTGTGTACCATTTCACGTCAGGTTGAAGCTGCCACTCACTGATGTCATCAGGATTGTCAGGGGTTTGTTTTAGCTGTATGTTAGGCCAGGTCGATGCATTGTTTTCCTAGCTCGACCTACCATCTGTTTGTACTTGATGATTAGTTCATTCCATTGTTTCTGATTGTCAGTAGACTAGACTATAATTGTGTACCAGTCTTTCCAAGTACGTTGAAGGCTTAGCTGGTTGTTCGGCCAGGTCAATGCATTGTTTTCCTGGCTCGTCCTTCCTTCCATATTTGTGTTTTTATTAGTTTGCCTGTCTGGTTGGTATGCTAGAATGATTTTAGAATTTGGTATTGTCTCTCTTGAGAATCCCGTAGCAGTAGTCTGGTTTTCCCGTGCCATTTCCTTGTTCGTATTTCTGAAAATGGGAGTCTCGTTCTCTCCCCGGTATTCGAGGGCATGGTGTCGAGGAGTTGTGATTCGAGAGAGGAGGATCAGTTAAGCTGATTTGATGAGGACACTGAATCTTTGGAGCGGTTAGATGTTGGCTTGTGCTGGAACCACAGGTGAGCAAAGATGATGGATTGTTGTATGTTCCTATCAGTTGCACAGGTGGGCAGGTTGCAAAAAAAGAAATTCTGCAAGCACCACAGCGACATTTATGTCAATGAATCTGGGAACGTGCTGTGTGACTTGCGAGTGATGGATCCATTAGCTCAAAATGGATAGAGCGTCCAAAGCCTGAACTTTTTTAGGCTTTGGGAGGATGGTGGTTCGAATCCACCTGGTTCCCTGTTCTCCCTACTCTTCTGTATGTGTTTGTTTGCTTTCTGACAATGTGGTTCATCTGTTTCTTTGGTTTCCTTTTGTCTGTGTAGCAACTTGATCTGCTGATTGACAAGTCAAGTCCCAATAATGGGTAGCAAGCAAGGGACACCTGTGTGGTACTGAAGAAACACAAAATGGCAAGTGGAATGACAGTGGAAGGCGGGAAGTGAGGTTCTCAGTTCTCTTCCCTTCCCTCGTCGGGCCGGCAGGTGAGTTGTTGGTGCTTTGTTGCCCGCCGGATCACGGATTGTTGGAGTCGTTGGTGCTCTCCACATCTACTCCGACAACGACAGTCCGCAGTCTGTAGCTTCTTTTGAGTTCAGCTTTCGGCTACGGCTTCGCTTTCATTCACTACTTTCTTCCTTGTTTGCTTCCCCCATTTCTCTGTACCTGCTGGCTTTTTCATTTCTGGCCTTCAGTCGGCTCTTTTGGGATATTTTCTTCATTGTGGAATGTTGTGGTGCTGCCGTGCCCACTTGGGTGTAAAAATAAACGCATGTCACCTTCCGATAATAGGGGCCAATTGTAGTTTTAGGACTTGTTTTTTTAGTTTATTAATAAAGATATTCGAAATGTATCGACTTCAAAGTTCAACATGTTGGGGGTAAATCCCTAAAACTAATATGTTAAAGAGTCACGGTTTCGCTCAATGTCGAAGTATCCCCAGATAGAGTTTAATGCAAACTCGTATAAGATATAAAGGTTTGTGAAAATAAATTTCTATCCATCTCAAACAGGGGATGACCAAAGTATTTAGGAATTTTTTTTGTGAGAAATTTAGGTTTCAGTGGTACAAAAAATTTGAATTTTGAACCTCTTATACAACTTCAATAATTGTAACTGACACAGCTCTAGCGAGCCGACACATCGGTCCAACAATTGTGTATCTGCCTCACTGAATCCCAATACTAATTATATGGTACTGAAACAAAGGACAGAGAAGTACGTGCAAGTGGACCAAAAATTTGTTTAGATCTTGGAAATCCTTGCTAAAATGGAGAGAGGAACACCTCAATCAATGCAATGGAATATAATCTTGACATAATATTTTCGCGTACAAACAAAAATCCAGATAATATGCCAATCAAGTTATATATTATTATTTTCTTTTCATTGAATTATTATTATTATTTTTTTTTTTAACAAAAGATAGCTTGCATTACCAAGAAATCAAGATCACAAACGATTACATCTCCGAATGGAGCCACACGCAAAAATCGAACCCCTCAATAAGAGCGGGAAACAAAGAAAGGGCTTTCCTAGCCACCCTATGGGCTACCCTATTGTTATCCCTGCCTACAAATCGAAGCTTCTCCCCTGAACCAGTTGCCAGCATTCCTTGAACCTCCTGCAACACAGCACCCCCCCTGGAATCCCACGTACACCCCGCCACCACTTTGTCAATTAGGGCTGGGAAACGGTGCGGTCTGGTCCAGACCAGACCATATATACGGTCTACGGTTCAGACCGAGAGGCTAAAGTATAGACCACAGACCAGACCACAGACTATACGGTCTGGTCCAGACCACGCCTGTGCGGTCTGGTTCGGTCTGGTCTGGTCCAGATAGACCACACTCAACGAAAAATGGAAATTTTGTTTAGTCAACCACACAAAAAATTGAACCAATAACCAAGAAAAATAATTGTTATTTGTCTTAAAACATTAATCCTAACATGCATGAATAATTTTGATACTCTAAATCTTAGTACATAACAAAGATACAAAGTAAAAGCATCCCAACTTGCACCATAATGTCATAAACATTAACATAATGTCATATGAAGACACGATTATCTCTACTCTGTGGTTAAATGTGGTTGTAACATTAACATAATGTCATATGGAGACACGATTATCTCTACTCTGTGGTTAAATGTGGTTGTGAATGAAGGAGGGAAGAGATTCACAAAATTAAGGTTGAGACTTGGGTGTCGTTGTGGGGGTTTGGAGAGTGGTCGAATGGGCTGTTAACACGTATTGACAAGTCAGTTGGGTCTACGGTTTGGTCCGGTAAACCGCGGTCTAGACCAGACCAGACCATGAGATCAAATTATAAAATAATACAGACCATGGACCAGACCAGACCATACTTCACGGTCTACGGTCCGGACCAAACTGTGCGGTACGGTTTGGACCACGGTTTTTCTAACGGTCTGGTCTATTTTCCCAGCCCTATTGTCAATCACGACTTTTGCATCCCCCTGGTAGCAGACATCCTGGATACCCATCGCCCGACACCACAAGATCGCTTCCCGAAGCGCCATCAACTCCACAAGCATTGGGTCAGTAAGACCACACATTAGAATTATTTTATATTATTTTGAATTATTTTATATTATATTCATGTGCAATTAGAAACTTATTTAAGAGAGTAAATAAAGATGGGGAAAAAAATGGAAACAACAATCAGAAGAACACACACGTGCTGCCTCTCCGGTGACCCGACGTCGGCGGG
This sequence comes from Linum tenue, assembly GCA_946122785.1. Classification (NCBI taxonomy): domain Eukaryota; kingdom Viridiplantae; phylum Streptophyta; class Magnoliopsida; order Malpighiales; family Linaceae; genus Linum; species Linum tenue. Next base: position 71,692,260 of record CAMGYJ010000006.1, read on the forward strand.
GGAACTTGAGCCGGGTCGGGTCACGCCGAAGGTGGAAACCCGGGAAGTGAGACAGCAATCTGACACCGTACGGGCCAATTACCGCGAACTACAAAAACAAGTATCTTCCAAGCTCAGCTCTCTCTCTCTCACAGAAAGCCACAGAGACCATTTTACACCTCTGCGTTTCTTTCATTCTGTTGTCCGTTCTCCAAGCTTTGATTTCTCCTTGTCGTTTGGTATCTGTCTCCATTGTTGGGTCCGTTTGAGAAGGAATCAGACTAAACTAAAACAATACCCGCCATTTCGCCGAATCTCTCGACTTCCCAAGCTCGCTCTTGTGCCGCCACCAGGTTCGTTTAAAAAAAAAGGAGAAGTCTTTGGATTCTTTCTCACCTATTTTGGAATTCTGCTTAGAGCAACAAGAGTTCAGTCTCCTCGGGGGCCTTTGATTCCCTGCCATGGACAAATGGCCTCCTTCAATTCCCCATCTGGGTTCTCTCTATATAAAACTGTAAGGCTTTACTTTGGTTAGAAACTCGAGCTGTTGAACGGAGGTTTTGATTCCTGTGTGACAAGCAAAAGTATGGCGAGTTGGTGGAAAAAAGCTCTCTTCTTTCTCCCTTTCATGTGCCATTTTGATTGTACTGTTCAGCTCAGATTGGAGGGCAGCTTCATTTGAATCCCCTGATTTCGTGTTTTTCTTTCTTCTTTCCTTTGATTGATGTCTTCATTTGGGCTTGAATCATGTGCTGATGGTGTTAGGAAGCTTCTGCAATTAGTAGCAGCTGTTGTTCTGTTTCTTGCTTTATTTAATTTCCAAGCAAGAATAGTCAATTCTAGTCTGCTGGATGGCATTTGACTAGGAATAGGGTTTCCTTTGATTTTATTTTATTTGATTTGGTTGGATTCAATTTATTGCATCTGGTCATACCTCTTCTAGAAGGCAGTTGACAATTTTGGGTTTCCCCTTAGGTTGTTCATTAGCTCATAAGCTTTCCCTTGTACCTACTTCTTCCTTTCCTCTCTTGTGTCAAAAACAGGTTGACACTTGAAACCCTAGGGCTCGAGAGAGATTCAAGAGATTATCAGTCGATACCACGATGTTCCGTCGGAAGGCTAATAATGCTAACCAGGATCCTGAGAATGATCCTCAGCAGCAAGAGGCTAAGGTAAAGGATAAGAAGCCAAAAATTGGATAGAAACTGCATTTTGTTTCTGTTCATATTGGTATAGGGTTTCAATTCTGTGGATGGATGTTTTTTTATGCAGATCAACGAGCTCAAGGCCGCTATAGGTCCTTTATCTGGCCCGAGCTTGAAGTATTGCAGCGATGCATGCTTCAGAAGGTACCTGGTAGCGCGAAACTGGAGTGTGGAGAAAGCCAAGAAGATGTTGCAGGAAACTCTCGAGTGGAGGTCGAGCTATAAGCCCGAAGAAATCCGTTGGGTAATCCCCATATCTGTTATGCCATTTGTGCTCGAGTTTTCCATGATTCCATCTGTATGTGATTGGAGAGCTGAATTCTGTGTTTGGTTATTTTACTTACAGCCCCAAGTTGCACATGAAGGTGAGACTGGGAAGATATACAGAGCCAATTTCCGTGACAGACAAGGAAGGTCTGTACTTATTCTCAGGCCTGGAATGCAGGTTAGTAGCCGTGGCCCGTGTGCCTTAACTTGAAACCGATCGAAAACTGAGTTCAAACTTGTGTTTCCCTCATCTCACTGTTTGAATCAAAGTGTTCTTCAAGCTTTTTTCCCGGAGGGAATGAATCCAATCTAAAACTTGTACTTGCAGAACACGAAATCATTCGAGAACCAAATCCGCCATCTGGTTTACTTGCTTGAGAATGCAGTTCTCAACCTGCCAGAGGGCCAAGAGCAGATGTCTTTCCTCATCGACTTCACCGGCTGGTCGATCACCAACAACGTGCCCATCAAGACAGCGCACGAGACCGCCTCGATTCTGCAGAACCACTACCCCGAGAGGCTGGCAGTCGCGTTCCTCTACAACCCTCCGAGGATCTTCGAAGCGTTCTGGAAGGTGGTGAAGTACTTTTTGGATCCCAGGACGTTCCAGAAGGTGAAGTTCGTGTACCCGAAGAAGAACAAGGAGAGCGTCGAGGTAATGAGATTGCACTTTGATGATCAGAACTTGCCAGCTGACTTTGGAGGGCAAGGTGACTTGCAGTATGACCATGCCGAGTTTTCGAAGATGATGATTCAGGATGATGTGAAGACGGCTTCTTTCTGGGGGCTTGATGCTGCAAAGTTGAATGGTGTTGAGGTTGCTCCTACTGAGTCTTGAGTATGAGATTAATGGGGAGAACTGCAGTCTAGCTGTTAGCTAAGCTAAGCAGCTCTGTTTGAGTTGATATATTAATCCTGCTTGATTTCTTGCTAGTCTAGAAGAGAAGAAGGGTGACCCCTTTCTCCGAGCTATTGCATTTCTCTTTTCCCAATTGCTGTTTGCATTATCTAATTTTATCAATCCAATGTGACGATTTAACTGGCTAATTCGATTTAAACTTGACCAACTGAAAGGTGGCGTATGACTCGATAAACCGATTGAGATTTATCAGTAACTCGAGTTCATTTGATCCAGGTTTGTATTATGTTTTGGCATGACTTGTAACATTGCGATCCAACTTGAATTTGTTTGTTATTTTGGAAAAATTCCGTTACCTATTGCAAAGAGTAATAGGAAATGGCTAGTACACAATATCGTCATTCTCATACATACTCCACACCTCCACACATACAGGCGACTCCTATACGTTCACTCAGTGCATGGAGAGATTTGAGTCATTCCAACGAACATGTGGTGGGGAAGGGCTGCTAGGGCTGCAAACGAGCCGAGTCGAGTCGAGTTTTTGCTTAGCTTGAGCTCGGCTCGTTTATTAATTTTTCAGCTCGAGCTCGGCTCGAGCTCGAATTTTGATAATCCAGCTCGAGCTCGAGCTCGGCTTGAAGAAAAATAAACTAGCTCGAGCTCGACTCGGTAGAGCTCGATAAATTCTCCTTAACATAGCTTGTCAAGCTGAGTACAAGCTCGACTCAAGATGAACTCGATTTAAAATCATTTTTGCTGGAAAAATGTATAAACATAAGAATTTAAAGGATAGAAAGAACACTAGAAACTATAAATAACATCAAAATTTCATACACATCTGTATTAGAAGACAATGTTCATGTTTAAAAGAGTAATTCATCCTTCCCCAAGCTCAAAACAAGGCAGCTCGCGAGCTTAGCTCGACAAGCCACCGAATCAAGCTAGCTCGCGAGCTTATCAAGCTGAGCATGGTCTAGCGAGCAACTCGGCGTTCGAATCGGAAAAATTCGTTCGATACTCGACTCGTTGTGTAACAAGCCGGCTCGTGAGCCGACTCGTTAGTAAACGAGCCAAGCCTGAGCTAGACCATGCTCAGCTTGATAAGCTCGCGAGCTAGCTTGATTCGGTGGCTTGTCGAGCTAAGCTCGCGAGCTGGCTTGTTTAAAGCTTGTGGAAGGATTAATTACTCTTCTGAACATGAAAATTATCTTGTTAATAAGGATGTGTGTGAAAGTTAGATGTTATTTTTAGTTTCTAGTGTTCTTTTTATCATTTTTAGTTTCTAATGTTCTTATTGTACACATTTTTCAGCAAGAATGGTTTCAAATCGAGCTTATCTTTAGCCGAGCTTGTACTAAGCTTGACAAGCTGTGTTAATGAGCATTTACCGAGCTCTATCCAGTGGCGGATCCAGGGATTCTACAAAGGGGTGTCCTCTATAAAAAATTATATTAAATATTAGAATTAAATTAAATAATTATTAAATATGAAAATATCTAACTAATAAAGTTTCATTAAAAGTTCAGACGTGTTTCATCAAATGATAAAATGCATTTGGTGTTTATACTGCTCAACAAATATCTCTCGACATATCTTACTAGACTAGGATATCCCGTAATTGAGTTTAATCGTTAGGTTTTGAAAATAATTTGAGATAAGAATAATATTTTACTATTATATTTGGATCTAAAACACAATAACAAATGAGTTGTAGCGTAATTGAAAATATATTAACTAATAGTGGCAGTGTCCCAAATTTAAATCACATAAACTACTACTTAAATATTATTTATACCAATACTCAAACTACTACGGGAGATTGGATAATCATTTTTCCAAATTTTAAAGGTGTCCCACTACCACTTAAATATTTTTTTCTCATACGCAAATTACTATCGTAGGTTGAATAATCGTGTTTCCAAATTTTAGGGGTGTCCCGGGACACCCCTAACCATGCATGTATCCGCCACTGGCTCTATCGAGCCGAGCTCGAGCTCGAGCTGGATGATCAAAATTCGAGTTCGAGCCGAGCTCGAGCTAAAAAATTTATAAACGAGCCGAGCTCAAGCTAAGCAAAAACTCGACTCGACTCGGCTCGTTTGCAGCCCTTGGGGAGCCAGCATTTCAAACCACCCCTGTCCTCTTTTCATAATATAAATATAAAAATATTTAATTAAAAATAATATAATAAGAAATAATTAAAATTAATTCTATCTGCATAATTCATTCATAGATTAAAAATAACCGACTATACAATCATTGTTTTTAACAACCACTGAGAGATTTCATATTGTGAAAGAAACGCAAAAACATTCGTCGTCTACACTATTAAATAAGTCTTTTTCAATGTATCTCACTAAATTAGCATTAGCAAATTGGTCGCCAAATTGACTTGGAAACTTGTTCTTAATATAACTCAAAGTTGAAAATGCTCTTTTTACATTTGCAGTTGTAATTCGTAGAATCAAAACTAGTGGAATTGTCGATGTTGCTAGACAATTTCAGGGTTGTTGGGAAAAAATCGAATAGGCATAAGGAGAAAAGAGATCCGATTAGGTCTTTATTGCAATTAGAATTCGTTTATAGCATAATAAATTAATTTTTATGTCAATTTATGAATAAGTAATGAATTGTGCTGTAGTGACAAAAATACTCTAATACTACTTATAGGCGTTGTTTTGCATCACCAATATACATATATATGACAGATTTTTGTTCCTTCGAAATTTACCCCTGTCCCGGAGGTAGGGTCGGGTGCGGGTTTACCCTATATCAATTCCTAACCCATCGGGTAGAGCTTTCTAAAATACCCGATCAAATAACCACCGGGTATGAAAATAATATAACCATACCTTACCCACCGAGTAACCACGGGTATTCGGGTAACCATGGGTACGAATCCTAAACTATGAACTTATACACATATGCAAATACATAATGTTGTCCATTAAAAATTCTCAATACTTGTAACTGTTCTAGTTTCAACAATCCACACAAATAAAAACAGCAAACACATAATAATTGTTCTTACTTCTACAATCCACACAAACATAATAATCGTCTACATCTTCATCATCAATAATGGTAGCTCAAGCAAAAATAAATCTCTCAAGGGAAATTGACCATTTGGTTAGCGAGGTGGGTATTATCGATTACCATACCCGTACCCTACCCTTTATTTTTAAACCGGATATTACCCGTACCCGCCCCTTAACCTGTCAAAGCGGGTAATTACTCTCGTTGACCGGTTACGGTCAAGTAGGTACCCATGATTACGGGTTGGATTGACATCCCTACTTCAGCCGGAGGCACAAATTTTTTGCTCCAAAGAACTTCATGCTTCTTCCATGCGTCATGTCCGTGCTTCTTCTCAACATCTCATTCATCATTATGCTTCCAAACCCAGCCGTCTCTCGGTCTCTTCTTCCCCCCGCTATTTCGGCACCAACCGTAGCGAGTCACTCGATTCCTTGGACGGCCTTCTTCGAGGTTGCTCTAGGGTTCAGCAATGCCAGCAGGTTCACGCGCAGGCCACCGTTACCGGAAGCACTGGCTCCGGTTTCCTGGCTTCCCAACTGGTATCTACGTACGCTCGTTTTGGCCGTCTCTTGGATGCCCAGATGGTGTTTGATTCTCAGAGCCAATCGGATTGCTCTTCCAACCCGATTCTTTGGAATTCGATTCTCAGAGCTAATGTCTCCGGTGAGTGGTATGAAAACGCTCTCAATTTGTATGCTAGAATGCGCAAGTTTGGAAATTTAGGCGATGGTTTCACTATCCCTTTGGTGATTCGGGCGTGTAGAAACCTGGGTTGTCGAAGCAGCAAGAGTTCTAGACTGTGTCAGATTGTTCATTCTCATGCTATTGAGGCTGGTTTCCGAACCCATCTCCACGTTTCGAATGAGTTGATCGGGATGTATGCGAAACTGGGACGGATGGTTGATGCACGCAAAGTGTTCGAGAGAATGCGTGTTAGAACCACTCTGTCATGGAATATGATGGTTTCCGGGTATTCCTTCAATTGTGATGCTGTTGCTGCCCTTGATATCTTTCGAAGGATGGAGACCGAAGGATTGGAACCTAATCTCGTGACATGGACGTCTCTCCTATCAAGCCATGCGCGTTGCGGGTTAAGTCTAGAAACCATGAAGCTGTTCAGTTCGATGCGGAAGAAGGGAATTGGGGTGAATGGTGAAGCACTTGCCGTCATCTTGTCAGTCTGTCCCGATCTCGGTGCATTTCGTATAGGAAAGGCGATTCATTGTCATGTTATAAAGGATGGTTTCCAGGATTACTTGTTCGTGAATCATTCCCTGATATGCTTGTATGGCAAGAGTGGAAATGTAACTGAAGCGCAGACCTTGTTCCAGGAGATTGGAAACAAGAACACAGTAAGCTGGAACGCTTTGATAACATCTTATGCTGATGCCGGCTTATGTGACGAAGCTTTCGAAATTTTCTCGCAGATGGAGAGACCTGATATAGTTAGCTGGAGTGCTGTAATAAGTGGCTTTGCCACGAATCAGAGAGAAGAAGAGGCACTGAATCTCTTCCGACGAATGCATAGTGCCGCCAACGTGACAGCAAATGCTGTCATGATTTGCAGCGTTTTGTCAGCATGTGCAGAGTTATCAGCACTGAATCTCGGGAAGGAAATCCATGGATACATGATAAGAACATTCCTGAGCAACGAGCTTCTTGTTTCAAACAGCTTGGTTGATATGTACATGAAATGTGGGAACCTGAAGGAAGGCCATTTAGTGTTTGAGAGAACTGAGGGTAAAGATGTGATTTCATGGAACTCCATCATCAAAGGATTTGGGATGTATGGACTTGGCATCAAAGCTCTACAGATGTTTGATCGTATGATCACTTCTGGCCATCAGCCGGATGGGATAACCTTTGTTGCGATTCTCTCAGCTTGTAGTCATGCTGGACTTGTTGACCAAGGCCGTTTGCTTTTTAATAATATGGTTTCCAAGTATGGAATTGAACCAGGGATGGAGCACTATGCTTGCACAGTGGATTTGTTGGGTCGGTCAGGTTTCCTTGAAGAGGCAAGCGAAGTTGTTAAGAAGATGCCGATGGAGCCTAATGATTGTGTGTTGGGTGCTCTGTTGAACTCATGTAAAATGCATACTAACACGACTTTTGCAGAGAATGTTGTGTCTCGAATGTCAAGTCTTGTATCTGAGCGTCCTTGGAGCTGTACGTTGATGATGAATATATATGCAGGTAGTGGTAAGTGGGAGGATTCTGCCAAGGAGAGAGCCTCTGCGAGGAGTAAAGGGTTGAAGAAAGCTGCTGGGCGGAGCTGGATTGAGGTGAAGAAGAAGTTCCATAAGTTCGTGGCAGGGGATTGCTTGGAGGAGAAGAATTCAGGGGAGATCTTTAGGGTTCTTGGGGGACTGACGAATCAGATGGAGGATATCAGTGATGACTATGTCATCTTTTTGAAGTTGATGATGTTGGACTAATGAGATTCTGGAGACTCACATTCCAGCAGGTGATGCTGTAACTGTATTTGGTTCAGTCATCAGTGTATTACAGTATTAGCTCCCAATTGCATATTCTGCACGCTGTCATGTGATGCAAGTTGCTCATGTTTTTGCTATATAAGTACTCTAATACATTGCTGGAAAGACAAGACACCAGAATTTATTTACAGAGCTCTGAACAGTGTATAAAATTAGAATGACTGGAATTCCAAGGGTTTACATACACTAATTACTACTGTCTGTCATATAACACTTTCTCCTACCTTACAGAAGGGTGTTTAATATTACAGGCCTTATGAGAGAAGAAAAAACAAAGACGAATACGGAGTGGTAGTCTTATCTGTTCCTCTGTCAGCTGCCAAATAAACAGTGCCCTACTAACTCTCTCTTAGTCAAAATCTTGCAGTCAGAAGAAAACCCAAACCATCTTTGCAAACCATTGGAAAAGTTAGCTAGCTAACCATTTTGGGATAATGGTCCAATCACAGGAGCCTCCTTTTGAAGTTGCGGGTGGTTCGTACCAACAGACCGACCCCAATGCCAACCCCGACGCAGATGCCTAGCCCAATACCGACACCAACCCTAACACCGGCATTGAACCAGGAGAGCTCACCGTCTTCACCATCCATAAACTCTGTTCTCCTCCAGTACATGTTGTAATCTTCCTCGTTCTCCAGTTTGTAGCTTCTGTACTCTGCCACCTGCAGATCAATCAATCAGACAGATTGAGTCTCAATGAGATGGTATAGTGTATATTTTGCTATTCTAGTGGAATGCATAGCAGAAGTGTAGGACATCATCTCCTATTCTATTATTTACTCTGAACAACAGGCATATTCTGTCTTAGTTATCTTATATTTACAGAGATATATTGTATTGCAACTTTTCTATTGATTAGTGTAAGCTAAGAACAAATTCAAGCCGTCATTTCTTACATAAATTGAGTTCATTGGTAATGGATCCATAATAGCATACTAATGCCTGATCAGCCTGATCAATGACATTGATGCATGGGCAAGCCAATAGAGAAAAAGAAAACGGAACAGATGCATGTCAGAAGAAGGTAGGTGAGGCCACGTGGAAAGCATCCTCCCACGTGGAAGTGGCATGAACCCCACGAGCGTCAGGATTGCCAGAAGGAAGAAGATAATAAAAATAGCACAACAACACAAGACAAGAATGGGACGAAAGAAAGGAAAATGAAAGAACGCAAGCACTCGATTACACTATCTAGTCACTAGAAAAGTGTGCCTCCGCCCATACCCGATGTCACCATCTACTGAAAGATAAGATTCCATAAACCTGCAGACTCCATGACCATCAATCCCACAACAAGCATGGCACTCTTTTTGTCCAACTCAAAACATGTCTCGACACAGGAAGCAACAATAGCTAGAGGTCAAGAAGTAATCTTTTTACCTGTAAATCATCATCGTGAGCTGACTCGACTTTCTGAGGATAAGTGGTTTCATCCTCAGGAATTGAATCCAATTGCCCCTTCCTGTTATGCTTCTTCCTGTAACTAAGCTGCAGAGTCTTGGTCAATATGATCGGCGTCCCGGAGAAGCACCCGGTCACATAGACTTCTATGGCCGGGAGTGATGTATTCTCTGAAGAACCATTAACATGTTTCCCTCTCAAGAAGCTAGTGGCACCCTCTGATTCACACTTCATGCTCCACCGCTTCACACTGCCTTTACATTCCCCAGTGAAGCCATTGCTGTTGGACATCTCCATAGTACCAGAAAGGACGAGATCATCCTTATCGAACACGTCGAATTTCACACTCCCTGTAGTTCTGATGCTATCCGTGCTAACAAATGTGACTTCTTCGGATTTCTTGTCTACTCGGTCCCTTCGAAGCAGCAATGGGGCGCCATCGGAGTAGATACTGCTTCTAACACCATTGACTTCGAGGAGGGTGTCCGGGCTTAGAGGGATGTGGTTGATTGTGAGGAACTCTGGTGTTGTGCCATCGACCTGGAAGTTGCTGATTCTGACGTAAAAGACTCTGAGTTCCAGCCATGGTGATGAGTATCTGGAGGGCTGGAATGGTGAGTACTTGATTATCTGGAGATTGGAGTTGGTTCGTCCTTCATCTTGATCATCGTAAGGACCATCCATGATTTGATTCTACAAGCCTGAAGTTCAGAAAGGCACTCCCAAGTTAGATGAGATTTGTTTCATCTGGGGAACCATAGGAAAAAAACCTGGAGAATAAGAAACACTAACAGGGAATCGAGGCTCGAGCCCACACAGTAATGAAGTTCAAAAAGAATTTTGAAAGAAGGAAGTTGATTGAAAAGGAAGATCCGAGAAGATAAAGGGCAGAACAAGATAGTCAACCCAGTTGCCAGAAATTCTGGAAACTAAGATAAGGTTAAAATATCCATCATCAGCCCTAGGAGTGATCCAAGTGTCCACTGACCTCTGACTCAAAGCAACAGTATTTTGATATTTTCTCCCTTGTGAACTGTTAATGACAAGATACGAACTAATAAGCAAAATCAAGAGATTCAGAACTCAAGCAATCCCCCACCACAACAACAAATGAAATTTCTGTCTAAGAAGTAAGAACAAGAAGAATAAATAGGAAGGGAATGAAAGCACAAAAACTTACGCGGATCAGGCGATCGCTTTGATTGTATCGATTCCTTATCAAATCTATGGTAACAGGGCTTCCCCAACAAAAACCCAATTCACTTCTGTTCCGTGCCTTCACTTTCCCACTTCCAATGAACGATGCTATTCATTGAGGAATTTGTTCAAGCAGTTGGTGGGCAGAGAGCAGGAAGATGGAAAAACAAAGAAAAGGAAACAGAAGGAAGAAGAGGAAAAGATATAGAGGAGAACGAAAGAAAACAAAAGGCGCGTTTCAGTAAGCAGAGAAGGGAAAAGAAATGTGCCCGGTTAACTCTCACAGCAAATAGCAAACCACGTCACACAAACCGCCAAAAGGAGCCCCTCTTCCTCCGTCCCTTTCTCTCTACAATTCCAGAACGATACCAGAGCCACGAAAAACGGGGAAAAATTCACCAACAGAACAATCTTTTCCCCGGTTGAGACATATCCTCGAACAGATGGTGTGCGATTAGCGATTTGACCCGGTTCCGGCCCCTCCTCCAAGATTAGAGCTTTTGATTACCATACGCAAACTCGTGGCCTGGGATCAACGATTTCAGCTTGAACGCGGGGGGGAAAGCGGAAAAATCTCCTCCAAGGCTCCACCAAGGCAAATCAAGAAGCCCTCTCCTCCTCCAGTTTTCTTCAATGGCTGTCCCTTTCCGGCGGACTAGAAAGAAGCTGTCCACTCGATTTCTCGGGAAACTTTCGGGGAATGGCCAGATGGTTTGACGTTTTCCCGGGTGCTGTATTTTTAATCGTTTTCGCTTTCGTTGGGCAGGTGGAGAAATGGGGGAAGGGAACTGATTTCAATGGTACGATAAGATCGGATTGGGAGGGAGACAGGCAGCCATGAGACCTGTGAGGAGATGGGAATTTCTCAATTTTTTTTTCTTTTTAATTCATTTTTTTTCTTTGAATTGTTTGCATCTTACGAGGACAAATGCTGTCGCTCTCACGTTCTTGTTCGTCCCTTCTGCCTGCTGCTCCATCTACTCCCCATGTGTGCTGTAAAAATTATGGATTCCTAAGTTAATTACATTTACTTTGGACGGTGAATATTGTAGGTGAATCAAGAAGTGGTCTGGTGAAATTTGTAAAATCGACTCAAACGTGGAATGAACTTACTCGGCGGAGAAGAGATTCTCAGCAAATATTGAATCGGTTTAATTGAGTTTTGACGGTCGATCTTTGGAGAATTTGAATGTTCGCGCAATTAATTCTGTCAAAAAAATTTATTGCGATAAACACCTCTAAAAAAGAACAACGTATAACAGAGGTCGTATTTCACCACTCTTTCGAACTGGAGCATGAAGGTCACAAAATGTTAAGGTTGGACAATAGGTGAAATTGAGTTGTACCCAAAGAGTGGTAAAAAAAATATAGGTAGCTGCTAATGTGTGCCAATCATTTGAGAGGAGATATCACCTGAAACATCGTGCTCACAAAGAGAATAACAATTAATCTCGACGTGCTTAGTACGTTCATGGAAAACAAGGTTAACAATAATGTGATGAATGACAATTTGAATATCATAAAATACGAAATTATATACAAAATAGTGAAATACACAAATAAACAAAAGATAGTATAAATACTAAAGATGCATCTAGATAGTGAAATTTAAAAAATAACAATATGACAAGCATTATTTTTCAAGTGTTATAAGATAATCTCACACTGAAACACAATCAGCCACCACGCGCCACAATTGGATGACTTAGAAAACTTTGATGGGCTAAAAATGTAACTTCTATGGATAATCGAGTGGGCTCTAATAGTTTGGGCCTTCTGCCTATCTATTTCAGTATTGGGGTCTTTTGGCCTAATGGACCGACTTTTTTTTTTTTTTTAAAGAATGATCCGCATTATTATTGTATTTCCCCCTTCTTTTTGGCAGGGATGGCCTTTCTATGAGTGAAGTTGGTTGGACAAAAGTGTCAAGGTGACATTAGATAATGGAGAGGTCTACTTGTGGATAATTAAAATAACACGTAGTTGGCGCATGAAAAGTGAAGGAACTAACTAAAGCATCGAATATATATTTATTGAAGCTAAAAATCAACAACAATCAACATAACAATCGACGTCTAAGTTTTTATTTTTGTAAACAAATCGAATTCGATCTTTCCTATTAAAGTCTGCGTCAAACTCGAGCCGAGCTCAAAGTTGACATTATTTTACGAGTAGAATCCGAACCATGACAAACCTTCGCCCGGATCTTAACAACCCTAGTTATATGCTTGGTTTTAACTAGTTTAGTTGAAGCATAATTTGACTTGCACTTGGCGAATTAAAACCAATTATGTTGTAGTCAATCGGAGGTGACCCAAATGACAAGACATGATAAATTATTCTTTGGGAGGTAATTTGACAAGCATGCAATCAATTAACTCATTTTTAAAATACATATTTTCAATATCACAATGTTTGTTCTTCGTTTCATTTTAATTAGAACGTTATCTATTTTGTGCCTGACGAAATTACATAGAATCAAAATGTTCACATTTTCTATAAGTCAATCACTACATTGATTCTTACAATCCTACCCCATAAAATACACAAATTCTCGAAATCCTATTATACGCAAAAAAAAAGCCTTTCTTTTCATTTACAATTCCAGTCAAATGAAACTTTAGCAAATAGCCGCGGAAATCTTATAGAAACAGGGGAGTGGGGCCACCCGAGGGAAGAAGAAAGGGCAAAGAAAATGGCTGTAGGGTCAGCGTTCTTCCGTTTTTGCCGAGAGCCTCAGCCACTTAGCGCCCTCTGTCCCGCACACTCTGTTTCTTCGCCTTTAACCATGGTTAGCCCTATCCACTATTAGCACTCCTCCTCCCTCTTTCATCCTCTCTCTCTTTCTTTTCCTTGCTTCTCCCCTTTCATCCTTTTTTCCTGTCAACTTTGTCTAAAAATTTATGCAAAGCTGGAGTCGGGTTTTCTGTTCACAGTTCGTCTGCAATCGTTATTAGATACTCAAAAATCTAATTTGAAGGAGAAGTAGCTGATTGTTTGTTTCTTGTGCTTCTTCTTCCTCTGTTTTTCATTTTTTGGTCTGTGTTACTTCTATACCTAAACTGTTGTCGTTAGTAGGACTAATTAGACTGAGAGGAGAAGTGGCGGGGGGAAGGGTTTCTGGGTTCTTTTGTATATGCATAGAAGGTTGAGGAGGAAAGATGGTGAAGAAGAAGGCACAGAAGACCAAGGAATTATCAGTAGCCATAGCAGAGGATGCAGAGCAGCAACATCATCAACCACAAGAGGGAGCAGAAGAAGCAGCAGCTGTTTCTTCGCCGCCTCAGTCTCCAGCTCCCAGAAAGAGAGGCAGGCCACGCAAATTTTTTGTTGCTGCTGAGCAAACAACAGCCGCCAACAATAGTAATGACCCAGGAGAAGGAGAAGGAGAAGGAGAGTCGACTAAGCGGCTCAAAGTTGTCAGCGAGAAGAAAGGAGAAGCTGGATTAGAAGTGGAACAAAAAGCTACTGCTGCTGTTAGGAGAAGCAGGCGCAGGAAGAGCAAACCCAGAAAGAGCAGCTGATATGTAATATCACAACACCACCCAAAAAAAAAAAAAACAAACAAACACAAATCTGTTTTGCTTTCTTTTTTTTCTTTTGCTGTGGTGGTCATCTGTGAATTAGTAGGTCCATGTAGCAGCAAAAATTGAAGAGAAGATGGATTCTGGATTTGCTTATCTTTGTCTCCTTACAATTTATTTCTCACGGCAGGGTGACATTTAGAAACAGGGTACTGGTATGAATGTTTAGCAAAAACAGAGGAGCTAGCTGGCGGCGGAAAGGTCAGGAAAGGGGAAGTCTTTTTTTTTCTTTGGCTGAGCTATTTGGGTCGACCCGGAAACTCAATACAGGAGGAAGAACGTACAAAAACCCGACCCGATTGCCAGGGAGGAAGAAGAAGGGACAGCCTGCGACGGCGAGAGGTTTTGCTTTAGCCAACTGGGAAAGGCCAATTGCTTGCTGAGTGGGACAACAGATGGATAGGGTGACCCATCCATTATCCGCCGCTAGTCCCTACCCCAATATGCCGAGAGACCCGCTGCTGGAATTTCTGCCCTCTAATTGGTTTCCCCTTCCCTTTTGGTTGATGACACTTTGGTAATGACTAATGAGCGAAGGAAACGAGCAAAAGCTACAGAGGCAAGGATTGTGAGAAGGCGTCAAGAAGGTGGCTTTTGTTAGGTTAATGAGTCGAGCCGAGTTGAGGTTTGTCTCGTTCATGTTCCTCGGCTCGTTTATAAACGAGTCGAGTCGAACATAAGACAGCTTATTTATTAAATCTTGACACATCATTAAGATCGAAAGTTCGGCTCGAGCTCAACTCTAAGATAATTTATAATATAAATACCCTAATATTTATATGTCATATGTGATACATGTGATTACCTAATGTTATGACATATATGAGACGTATTTGTTTACATATACGTTTCATATATACAAATTAATATGAGGTGATATATACAATTTAATAATTATATGCATCAGTAACAAACCAACTCATAAGATATCTATTGATTTTCTCATAAGTCGTAGTAGTCAAGTTGGTTCTCTAGTCACAATGTTGAGACATCTCATAAGCTCAGAACGAGACAGTTCATGAGTTGTATTCAACGAGCCACCTAATCGAGCTAGTTCACGAACTTCACGAGCCGAACAAGGTAGAGCTCAAACTCGACTCGTTTATTAACGAGCCGAGCTTTTATTTTAATCGAACGAGCTTTTATCGAGTTAAAGACTGGGCCGCTCACGAATAGCTCGGTTCATTAACAACCCTACTTGCATGGTTGCTCAAACCAAAATGGTATCGTACTGCCAATTCTACCAGAAAATATCTCCTATCAGAAACTAAATTAGTAGGCGGTATATAGTGATATAAAACTGTTGAACCACAATTAAACTACAATTTCAACATAAAATACTATATTGCTGATTTTTTCGGTACAACCTCCAATACGGATTTGTGAATCTTCGTTTAAACCTTGTAATACCCTTCATAAACTTGGCACAGTTCAAAGGCCATAAAATACCCTTAATCCACATCACTATCATTACTTTTCCTTGAAGGTGAGGATGGTGGAAACTGGAGAGACAGAACTTGAGGAATCAATAGAACAAGCCAAGAAAAGTGACAACATGCATGGCGACCAAAAGCATGGCTGAAATCTGTCAGCAGCTTCCCTGCCTCAAATTTAGTCCAATTTGAACAAATCTATCATGTCTGACACCCTCAACTTCAGGCAGAAACACCAAAAATGCAAAATTTCCGTTCCATGGGTAGCTGATGTGTGCACGGGCATTGTAGAGTCTACATGCCACTTGAAAGTATTCTTACTAAGCTATGATCACAGAAAGAGTCTTACTACAGACCACAACAGAATATATGATCTCCGCATCAAAACTGTGTAAAACAGGATGTTGTATATTTCTAATCATTCAATCTTTACTCAACTCACTGCCACAACGGCTTGCTCGAGTCCCCTGTTTGCTTCCTGGCTCAGTTTGTAGTTCTGTTATAGTTTAGCTGACCGAAGGAAAGACAAAGATATAAAAACAGGGACCCGACTCTCAAACCTGATCAGTCAGGACTCAGGGCTTTGGTCTATGATTCCGCTCTTTCCTATATCGAGCTTGAACAGGATCAAACCCTCCTTCTTCAGCTCCATACACAGCCCACAAAGGTGTTGCAGCCATATAATCCGTACTGTCAAAGGATTTCCCAGAAGCAACCTGCAAAAGAGTTCGGGAGGAAAAGGGATGCCCTTTAGTTCTTTATCCTCTTAGGTCAAGCCGCTTATGCTGGGGGTAACTTGGAACTATTAACAGTTTACTATTGCTAACCAGATCGTGGAACTTCTCATAGTCTATCCAGGTAAACCACTGGCCATTCACTTTGAACTTGTCAGTTTTCGCCAGCAGGACACAGCATGAGTGGGCGTGCTCACAAGCAACTTCATACTCCCCTTTGCTCTTCAGCGCTATTGCCTCTGAGAAGGCCTTCACATCAGCATGCCACGGTACATTCTCCATCGTCAATTTTGATGTTGCTGACCTGGTCAGTGGTGATGGAGAATTATCAGATACAAGTGTTGGTATGATTGAAACTGTGTGTCCGGGAAGAATTAACTTACGATCCACAGTAAGTGACTCCTTTGATTTCGACAAAATCAGGCTGCCCGAGGCTGAATAGCTCAAAATAAGCATCTAACTCCTCTGTGTTCCACCCTTTGACAAGTGTCAAACGGTACACAGTTCGTTGATGTTTATCCCTCAGAGCTGTCAATGAATCCTAGCAGTAGTTTTCCAAAAATGAGTCAGATTGTGAACCGCTCCCAGAAGCTAATCCGCAATGGAACAGTGCTATAACAGATCAATCATCTTAAAGTGATGCAGAGTTGGCAATAGTCAAGTACATACTGTGAACCGCTCCCAGAAGTCTCCAAAGAGTGGTCTATCAACTGCTTTCAGACTTTCCTTTGTTGCAGCATCTACACTTACATATAACTGCACACATTATCAATCAAGTTAGTTCTCAGTTTCAAGACAAGATTGAATACATTACATGATAGGAACTAACTATTAAGTTATCAAACCTGAGTGATAGGTTTGAGCATTTTTATTTTGTCTGGGAACTGGGCATTTGTAACTAGGAAAGTTGATATTCTCCTAGTATGTAGTTCATCAACAAGTGTATTAATCTCCGGGTACATTATAGGTTCCCCAACTAGTGATAAAGCACAATGTCTAGGGGAGAGACCTTCAGCTAATCGTTCCTGGGTAACACCTGCAAGGATAATAATCAGGAGATGAATAAAAAGTACAGAATTTCCACGGTGAAAAATGTGCTACTTTGTTTTTCAATATCACACCGACCAGGGACTCCTTTCATTTGCTTGATCATCTTTTTATGCTGATCTAAGGCAGAATTAACAATTTCCAAGGCATCGTCCATTTTCCACTGCCAGCTCTTTCCTACGGGATTTGTGTGGTGCCTCCAACAGAAAACACACTTGTTGGCACAAGCCAAACTTGGAGTGGCCTCCATACACCTATTCAATGCAAAATTTAGAACAAATGCAGAGAACCATACATTCTAAAGACGAGAATGAGAATCAAGAAGAGATAAAAATAATTAGAAACAATAATCCCGACGCAAGTACAAGGAATTCAAACTGCAACTAGCAAATGCACAATACCTATGACTCTCTATCCCATAGAAGGAATGCTTGTAGCAACCTCCACGACCTCTAAGCTGAGATTTAGTCCATCTACAGATCTTAACACCACTATGCGAGCCAAGGATTTTGTAACCCTGCAAATGGAAAAAGCTAGCTGAAACCAGGAAGCTAGATAGCAAAAGCATTCACAGCTGCTAAATCAAGGTTAAAAAAGCAATCTTTTCAAAGAAATCTCACCTGTTTTTCCAAGTTTGCTCTAATCACAGGAGTCACCATTTCTTTAGGACCATTACTCAGTTTCCCATTAGTTTCAGCAGTTGCACCACCTAATTTCCTAAATGGGGCTTTCCCTGCTATATCCTCTAAATCAACGACCACCGATTCCATGTCATCCTCATTATCATCATCTTCGTCACTGTAGAATTCATCCCCAGTACCAACATTCAAGCTCTGTTCAACACTGATCCCATTCTCCAACCCACTCACCTTCAATGCCTTAACAATCTCCCTGCTCCATTCCTCAAAAACACCATCCAGCTCCCCGCCATCAACATCACCTTCCCCAACCGGCAAAATCTCATTCCCACCTAATCCTCTCAACCGTCTGCTAAAATCTCTAGCCACCGCATTGAAGGAATCTCCATAACCTCTGCTTCCAACACCAAACACCGCGAATCTGCATTTCGAAAGCAGCAGCGACCCGACTCTGAAATCATCGGCGCTCTCCGCGAGCCAATTAGCAAAGAATTCGGCACCCGCCGGCGGCTTCCCGTCTTCCCAAGTGGAAGCAATAATCAGAACCAGACTCTCCTTAGCTAGATCCTCCGGCTCGTAGCTTTTCACGTCGACGAGCTCGAACGAGAGCCCGTTCGAGTTCAAGAGATCGTGGAGCTGGCGAGCTAGGGTTTTGGAAGTCCCGGTTTGGGAGACGAAGAAGAGCTTCCCTCTCTTGATGGAAACCGCAGGTTCGCCATTGGAACGGGGATTAGGGTTAGGGTTTGTGGAGAGCTTGAGTAGCTTGAGACGGCGAGACCTGTAGAAGCAGTACACGGTGGTGGCGGACAGGAGAGCGAGCAGCGTTAGTCGAGCTGGAGTTGAAGAGAAAGACATGGCGGGAAAAACTTTGATAAGATTATTTTATATATCGGATAATGAGCAGAGCCCGAATGACCAGGCGCCGGTGAGATGGAAAATTGGGAATGGCGCGATCATGGGATACGTTTGTTGAAGACGAGAGTTTGCGACGGGAAGAGGGAGGAGGAAGAAGAAGAAGCATACGAAGACGGCGGCAGCGGCGGCGGTAGTGACTGGCGCCAGAGGTAGTTTGCACTTTGCACAGCCGGTGGGCCATTTCGTTATTTTGCAAAACCCATGGGCTTTTGTTCAACGTGTCTCTGTAGTTTTAGGCCTTAATTAGAGCCTTATTAGCCCAATAGGCCGGATCAATAGCTAAAGCCCAAGTAGCTGAAGTGCAATATGAGGTATAGGCTTTTACTCTTCTGTTTTTTAGTTGGACCCGTTTTCATCCTCTTTTCCTTATGGTTTGAATAAGGTTTTCACTTAAAATTTGGGGTAAATGCTAAGATTATCGCTAGGTGTATTAAAATGTATCATGTTTAATCACTGGAAAAAATTAATATCAATTTTGATCATTTGAATTAGTAAAACGGTTCACGTTTAGTTACTTTCCGTTAACTTTATATGATGTGACAGTCCACTCTAATAGTTGACCGTTAAATGCCTGACATGACAATTAAAAATTAATAATAAATAAACAATTAATTGATGAAAAATAAAAAAAGACATTATTGACCATTCTTATCGTCTTTCTCCAGCGCTGACGACCCTCTCTCGCACCCGTCGTTGCTGCTTTCCTTTGGCCACTTTTGCCATCCCGATCTTCTCTTCTCGACCGAACAACAAGCACCTCGTGGCAAGATCTATGGAACATGAATGAGATTTCAAGCTCCCTGTCTTTGTCCCTGCTCTGGGCTCCTCGTCCTAATCGAATAACAAGCTCCCTCCTCTGGGATTGCGAATGGTGGAACCCGCGAAAAAAAAATATACTAGAAATCCAAACCTAGTGATGAGAGTGATGACATTGATTCCATGTCCGTACATGAGCCTGAATATTAACAATATTGTAGAATTTTGCGGTATTCGAGCTAGACATACACCGAGACTTTCATTAAAGTAAATGCATAAGCTTAACATGGATGATGGATGTTAAGCTTATGTATTTACTTGAAAGGCGAGTACAATCCACATGGTGAGAAAATTACAACAATCAATGATGATGACGTTTGTACGAGGATAAAGGGATGATTCATTCAAACCACACAAAGGGATGCAGTTCCGGTTGTTACATAATAGTACACCTGAAACCAGCTAGAAAGCCACACAAAAGGGCAACGCCAAAACTCGCAAGTCTTTGTGGGCTTGTGTCTGGAACTTTTATCGTGGATGAAGACATAGGGGAATATAACATATATGGAATATGGCCCCGACTAGGGTACAATAGTTCGACAATATGGTCGATCCATCAATTTTCTAAGAAAGCACTGTACTATTATCATCTTGACATTTGTCATTGTGCATCTATTAGAGGTGGCAATTCTCAATCCAATCCACCAACCCATTAAAAATATCCACCTAATCCAATCCAATTAAATCCAATCCATTTGATCCAAATCCAACTGGATTGGCAAATTATGGGTTGGTACCTATAATTTTTATATTTTACATTTTGGTACCCAAAATTTAATTTTTTATACGGAAAATATCATTGGAAAATTACGTTTTGGTACCTAAATTTTTCATTATGACATTTTAGTACCTAAACTTTTCACATTTTGCAAATTGGTTCTTGGTTGAGGATGTCATTTGGATTCATGGATAATCCACCAATCTACTTGATCCAATCCATCAATCCATTAGATCCAATCCATTTGATCCATCAATCCATCAATCCAATCCACCAATCCATGGATCAATCCATTTGCCACCTCTAGCATCTATGCACGTATCCAGGTGAAGTCGTCGTCTGGTTGACAGATATGTAAAACAACATAGCAGTGGATGAGTTAGGTTGAAGGTAGGAGGGGCTATAGCTCCCCTTAAATTTGAAATGATATCAAATATTTAAATAGTGGTTTAATATATTGTATCAACCTGATAAAATATCGTTTGTGAAATAAAATGTGGAAAATATATGAAACATTAAATTACTTAAGAATGAAAACACAAATTAAGCCATGGATTGATACCCACTCAAATCACCTCATTTTCCTCTATGGGTGGGTAATATCATACAAGATGAATGCACAAATCAAATATATCCTCGAATCAAATCGAAATCAACCCTACTCAAAAACTCTGAAAAATAACACCAATTATGCTGCATACAACATACATAACAATGTTACCCTTTCTTCAAGGTGATATGATTCCGAATGGTCAACTATACACGCTTAAATTACTTGACGAAGAAGCTATCGAAGTTGGGAAGGAGAGCAGGATTTGGCCAAGTCAAAATCCGTGTTCAGGGTACCTACTTTGGAAGCATGTATCTCACAAATGGCTCAATGAAAATTGGAGATCAATGTCTTGTTTTGAAGATAAAGTTGCCATATTTCCAATGGTATACATTTTGGATCCAGAAGATGTCATTCAGGTTGTTTTCCAAGGCCTCAAATTTGCTACCTCAAAACTGGAAAACTGCGAGGAAATTGTCAAGTATAAATCTATGTTCATGAAGCCTACTTTGGAGCTCAATTTGCGGAGCATGGATCTAACTCAAGTCAAAAGGCTTCTACAAAATGAAAATAGGTATGTTTATATACCAAGGGAAGGAATTTGATGAAAGATTGGAGTTCTGGAATGCCTCGAACAAAAGGTGCGAAGTTAGTACGAAAACTGTTTTTGGATTGTTTTGTGTCCTATTAAGTGCAGTCTTTTACCTTAATTGTTTCCTAGTTCTATAATGATTGTATTAGGTTTTATTTGCCTTTAAATACCGTTCTTTTTCGTTGTAAAATTCAAACTTTTATGAATTAAATTGAAACCTTTGGGTTTTTGCAAGTTTGCGCACTTGTGTGAGGTTTGGTGGATTCCAAGCTCGTTGAGCTCTGTATCGATTGAATACTCACTTCAATCATGGTCGGGCATCTATCATTACACCAATCGAGCCTTTCCCCAGGTGTGGAATTGCACTTTGGGTTCCGTTTTATCCCAGTTCGTATTAAGAACGTTTCATTTTTTATTCAAGCTCAATCGATCCTTCGATTGAGTCGTTAGCTGCGTGACTTTGATATTATACACCCCAAGGTCATATCACAAGGTGTGAGAATAATAGAAGGAAAATACAATGTTTGGTGGTCAAATTTTTTCCTTAGCAATCACTGGCAGCTGAGCTAGTTGTAAGAGTATATACAGGAAAAATTGAAGTTACAGGACAAAACGGTCACTAACGGTCTTGTCTATTATCTATGTGACAAGTGTCGCAGTTATTGACTAACAATAAACTAAACTAATTTGTGCAGCTAATTGTCACGCCACTTTATTTCCTCCTTTTTCCTTCTTCGCAACGGTGGCGAATTGGTCAGAGTTCGATCCTGCTTCGTCTACCCTTTTCTTCTTCATTTGTCACTCTGTATTTCTTTCCCTGGTGCTGCAACTGGAGCTGTCTATGTCATCTTCTTCTTCTTCACTCTTCTCATCTTCATTGATGGAGTATGACAATGACAAAACGAGGAGGGATGTAGATAAGGAAAAAGTAGGTTAGTAAGAACAAGAATGAAAAAAAAATGTGTTACAAACCCTAAACGCCAGGCGTCAGGCTGCAGTTTCTGGGCCAGCCTACAACCCATATTCATTTTCAGTCTGCCCATTTATGGTAGCAGCAAATTCAACGGTTCCTTTTCCTTCTGCATAAATTGATCCCAGAGCCAATACACTCCAGCGCAAGAAAAGGTGTCAAATGGTAATTTGCAATTATTACCATCAAAGCCCACCACAATCATAACAAGTAGAGGTGGCAATTGGATCGGATTCGTGGATTCATGGATTGGATTGGTGGATCCATAGATTAAATGGATTGGATCCAATGGATTGATCTATAAATCCAAATAACATCCAAGGCTTGGACCAAAATGTAAAATTTGAAAAGTTTTGGTACAAAAATGTTATAATGAAAATTTTTAGGTACCAAAATGTAATTTTCCAGTGATATTTTTCGTATAAAAATATAAATTTTAGGTACCAAAAATGTAAAATATAAAAAATATAGGTACCAAAATGGATTGATCCATGAATCCACCAATCCAATTGGATTTGGATCAAATGGATTGGATTTAAATGGATTGGATTAAGGGGTCGTTTGCTTCAAGGATTTTATAACGAGGGTTTTGTCATGGATTTGCTAATTAAAAACCTTGGGATTTATTAGGGATTTTGGGCATTATGGATTTGAGGAAATCTTTTGTTTGTTGAGCTATTTTTATCATGAATTTGATGGTTTTTCACCTTGTCTCCAAATCCCAGGGTATGAGGTGGGATTTACAAATCCGTGGGGCCCACGGATTTGGTACCCTCCATTTTGGCTAAACAAACAATGGCTTTTGGACATATCCTTCATGTGTGGGATTTGAGAACCAAATCCCACATCCAAATCCTTGAAGCAAACGACCCCTAAGTGGATAATTTGGTGGATGGATTGGATTGGATTCATGGATTTGGATCCTAAATGCCACCTCTAATAACAAGTTCATTACTTTGGCAGTTGGAATTGGAACTAGTTTTCAAAACAACTATCACTTATCTACAATACAATAAATATGTGAAGACAAAATAATAATGCATAAACTAAATGATGTTTATGAATTATGATAGACAAACACATCACATGGAGATAAATGCTGCATTATCATGGAGGGATCCACTAGTGGCTAGTGAAAGTCTTCAATTTGAATTATATATATGTATTGGACGTATGGAATGGGAGTGGTGTGTGAGAAAGTTTGTAAACAAAACTAAAAAGGAAAGAAGCAAAGCTTCTGCGTGTGAGTGTATGTAAAACAATGGCCAAAAGTATAAGGCATTGTTTGATTATGTGTTTTTCTAAATTGAGTGATTAAACACCAAATGTTTTCTTTGTATTGATCCTAAATTACCGCTACTTCCGCTAATACCCATCAAAAGGTAGAGCTCCAAGTTTACAGAGAAAAAACCAGAGATGAAGGTGGAACAAGTGCTTCATATGAACTCCGGGATGGAAGAAGAGACTAGCTATGCTCACAACTCCTTGCTTCAGGTAAATTCACATTACATTACATTACATTACATCCATTCAAATTCCAATTCAGATTTTCTGAGTGTCTTCTTCTTCTCCTTACATTTTTGCAGCGGAAGGTCTTGTCAAGGACTCAACCCATAACAGAGGAAGCCATTGCAGGACTGATAAGCAGCTGGAAGTTCCCCATAAGAAGCTTGGCCATTGCCGATCTAGGCTGCGCTTCAGGACCCAACTCACTTCTACCCGTGTCAGCAATCGTCAAAGCCGCCGAAAGGGTCAGCAGAGAGCTCGGCAGGAAATCCCCTGAGTTTCAGGTTTTCCTCAACGACCTCCCTGGCAACGATTTCAACCAGGTTTTCAAGTCACTGCACAATTCTTCTAATTCCGAATCACTGGTGTTCTTCAACGGGGTTCCAGGGTCATTCTACGGCAGGCTTTTCGCCGCGGAAAGCCTGCACTTCATCCACTCCTCCTACAGCCTGCACTGGCTGTCTCAGGTTCCTGAAGGGCTGAACCAAAACAGGGGAAACATTTTCATGGCGGGAAACAGCCCGCCGAGCGTCCTGAAGGCGTACACCGCGCAGTTTCGGAGCGACTTCTCGTCGTTCCTGAGGTGCAGGGGACAGGAACTGGTGCAAGGCGGGCGTATGGTTCTGACATTGCTCGGGAGGCGAAGCGAGGACCCATCGAGCAGAGAGTGCTGCTACTTTTGGGAGCTCATCTCCATTGTCCTCAATCAAATGGCATCCGAGGGGCGGATCGATCAGGAGAAATGGGATTCCTTCAACATTCCGGTTTACATGCCGTCCCCCACGGAAGTGAAGGATCAAGTCCGTGAGAACGGCTGCTTCGTGATTGATCGGTTGAAGGTTTGGGAGTCGAGCTGGAATGCTTACGACGGGGAACCAAACCTGCCGGAGGCCCTACAGGATCGTGGCTGCAATGTGGCGAAAGGGATGAGAGCTGTGCTGGAGCCGTTGTTCGTCCGTCAATTGGGTCCGCCGTCTGGAGTCGTCGTCGAGATTTTCAGGAGGTTTGGTGTTGTTCTCTCTGATCGGATGGCCAGAGAAAAAACGAACTACATCAATCTGACCGTCTCCTTGACCAAGCTCTGATAATTAGAAACTAAGCTCGAGCACAGCCGCTGCTGGTCGGCGATATCCCTGCCGGTTATTTTAGGAAACGCTAGCGGTAAAACTCATTATAATAGGTATACAAATGTGAAGGTTGAAGAAGATGTTAGGTGTGTAAGGTCGGTGTTGTGGTGTTACTTAGTGCCTAGGTTGTTTAGGTGTAGGCTACGCCTACGCGTATCTTGGCACAAGAACTAGAAATGACAGTTTGTAATGCATGATGAATGAAATAGCGATTTAAGACATTTTTCCGTTTCAGAGCAAATGGAAAACACGGAAAATAACTTACAAGTTCATCTAATAATAGCTTCATAGCTCTCAAAGTTCTTAAACTATTGAAAAAATTGAGAGCAGATTGAGCTTGTACATGATGTTAATTTCTCATTTCATATCGGCTTCCAAATTCCACCTAATTACATCCGGTCGACACGTAGCTTCGCTTATGTGTCGTGTTCTCGATACCTTACTCCCCTTGAAATCTCTAGAGGAGACGTTTTGATGTTGCCTAACGACTAGGCACATCTAAACATAAGATGAAAAACACACTTTTAAACCATCTTACAATGACCTGAACTTGATTAGATTGAGAAAAAACGCAAAGCAATATGAATCTTTAAATGAGGCGTTTTGATGTTGGCTAACATTTAGGCACATCTAAACGCAAGAATAAGTACTCCGTTATAAACGATGTTACACCAACCTTAACTTGATTAAGTTGCGAAAAACCAAAGCAATACGAATCTCTGAACGAGACATTTTGATGTTACCTTACATCTACGCATGTCTAAATTTAAGAGTAAGCACAGCCTTTTAAACCATGTTACAATGACCTGAACTTGATTAAATTGAGAAAAACCAAAGTATACGAACTCATGCTCGATACATACAAGTAACGCCTAAGTGAGCAAAAGATCAAAAAAGCGACACCAAAAAATTACTACAATACATTTCTAATTCGTGAATATACGTACGCCTGAGCTTCCTCCTTAGCATATGTAGCTCGTTTCTTCCATAGGCTACCCTATTTATCATACAAATCAACGTTGCCAGTATAAATTCCTATAGAAAAGACAGCATATTAAGCACCTAAAGATTTTACATTTTGTGCTTCCGCTGGTGCGATTATTGTCTTGCTTGTGACTTTAGTTTACAGGATCCATGTATAGAGATCTGACCTCAAAACGACAGGACGGGTACTAACTATACCCCTCCTTGATTGTTCGACACTTTCTCATCATGAGCTTGATGGTTATTCGTTGCAGCAGGCGAGGTCCCCGAGGAACTGCCCGTCGAGAAAGAGACCGTCAGTGATGGTCCGGTCGACAACATGGACGTCGATGGAGTTCCGGCATCGGTGACAGACGTGGGGTTCTCTCCGGAAGTCTCTCGATGCAAGGGAGATGCATTCATGTTGATTTTGATCCTGCAATATTTTCAGAAGATACACCCATTGTTATGCTACTAGTCTCATTCTTAGAAATCTTCTAGTGATTTTCAATATTTATTACCATTTTTTTACTAGAAGATTTCACTTACCTGTTATGGAGGTTGACGTATTCATCTGTTTCATCCAATATCTCTTCCTAAAAAGTAAAATCATAGAATGCATTCCACAAGATTAGTCTTCGAGAAAGAATGGTAAGATTAAACACAAGTTGTCATGCGTCTTCTATTCCATGTATCCTCTAAGAATGTATTGAGAGCTCCTAAGAGTTAAGATAATTTTACCTGCAGGAGCTCTTCAATTACATCCTCCATTGTGATCACACCAACCACTTCT
This sequence comes from Linum tenue, assembly GCA_946122785.1. Classification (NCBI taxonomy): domain Eukaryota; kingdom Viridiplantae; phylum Streptophyta; class Magnoliopsida; order Malpighiales; family Linaceae; genus Linum; species Linum tenue. Next base: position 71,719,094 of record CAMGYJ010000006.1, read on the forward strand.
TCATTAGATGAGAATTCCGGGATAGGACCATTTTCAATATCCAATATGCAATATGAACATCCTCTATGATGCTTCTTGAAGGCAGGGATCACCGGAGGCAAATTCTTCTTGTTCGATTGAGTTGTATCAACGGTCGGGTTTTCAGTAGTAATGGAGGGGCCAATAATATTGTCATCTGGCAATCAAAAACAGACTTATTAAGATTCACATACACACAACTAAGGGATAGAGTAACAAAATACTAGAAGATACCACAACTTAAGAAAACACTATGCCTTTATATATTATACGAGAATTTGTTTTTCATGTCCGAACCTTTTGTATGCGATGTCTCAGATTTATTGCTCTTCTTGCAGCTCTCTTTAAAGTCGAGTTCTTCGCTATCACTTTTGTTTGAATTCAAATCTTTATAAACAACAGCAATGTGGCTATGACCCTTCTGGAACTCATTTAGAATATCATATAGAGGTATGTCTTCAGAAACCCTGCAGAAGGAGCAGATAAGTAAAATGGAAACACTTACGCTTGGTATCTTTTAGCAACATACAAAAATGAAAGGGAGATCATACCTAGTTATTTTCCTTATGGTCATCTTTCTCACTGGGACTGAATCTCTGGAATCAACTGTCAAGAGATTTTTCACCTGTAGATCATATAATAGAAAGTAAGAGCTAAAAGGTGAAGGATTTATCCGATTCCTTGCATGTTACAGGGTGTATAAAGGAAGATTAACATAAAACAGGAGAAAAAATGGCGTCAGAATAAGTTCTTAGAAAAAGAAAAACAAATACCAGGATGAGTCCAATTATATTTGATGGACTTCCCGAATAAACTGGGACTCTGCTATGACCCATTGTCATGATTGCATTCAATGTCTCCCTAAAAATGTGCAGAAGGAATAGATTTAGGAGACAAGAAGGGCACTACCAAAATGACCAATGGCAAGAGTTAACCAGAACCACAAACCCACAAATTAAGAACTGCATCCAGATCAAGGGAAAACGCCTTTGATATGGGAGTCATGGCGTCTTTAGCGGTCTTTTCAGTCAAATCAAGCGCTCCAGTGATTATAGTAGCCTCATCATGTGTCAAATCACCACCTTTCCCTGCCTATGTGACAGCATAACATCGAAAACGATCCATTAGCAAATCCGAACAGGTAAAATGCCGGACTTAAAATCATTTTGCTTCTGATGCATTCAGTAAAATACTTGGAAGATTTTAAGTCAAATCGAGTACCTCATTGGCATGAAAGTTGACAAAAGTCTTCAGTTCTGCTCTCCGCAATAGAGCTGCATGCCCCTTGCCCAACATCCAATCCAAGACCTGCCGCATAAAACAGTGTTGTGAAAGGGGAATGAATAACTTATGGAAAATTGGAAATACAAAATAACTAAATCTACAAATCTGTATCAAAGAGGCCAACTTGCATGCATAAAATACATCACTTACAAATAACTAAGAGAATCATGATTGATAATACCTTACTGATTGGATATGCAATAGGGTAGAAGAGAACAACAAGTCCACGGACAAGGGGAGCCATAGTTGCTCCGACTGTCAACCCATAACGCGTGCAGATTGCTTGTGGCAATATCTGTTATCGGAGGGAGCACGTAAGGACCAAAAAGTCCGGTTGATACCAAAATGAATCTGGATAAAGCCAAAGAGAGAGCTTCTAAACACACACCTCCCCAAACAACAAAACAAGGGTGACTGACACCAAGACCGCAATGTAAGGAGGTGCAAGCTTGTCCAAGCATATAGGCAGAGCCTGGGATTCCACAAGAACAAATGGAAACACATGATACTCCTATAAGCCTCTTTAAGTTCTCGAGAGAAAACATTATTATGAAGGAACACAAAAAGGATTCCACAAATTCATTTACCTCCATGGCAAGAGCATTGCCGATCAAAAGGGTACACAACAAAAGGTGTTGATTCTTTACCACTGGAAATATCTTGGCTGCAACGATGAACAATATAATTCAGAACAGTAAAGTCTCATAACATACTCCAGTCCAGACAGACCACACGGATGCATCAATTTGGACTAGATGTTAAAGTTAAAAAGGAAGGAATATTTCTACCCAAAAACAAAGAAGGAATCTGATTCCCCAAATGTCCTCACTTGGAGAAACTGAAATTCTCCAAATCGACCGAAGTGGGGGAAGAAGATTGCCCTACTGTCAACTAGTTAACTAATCTAATAGACAGACTCACGAGTTAGGGTCCTGACTCGTTGGGTTAACTCGCTTTAAAACATTCGATTAAAACAGAGAAGACAAGAAAAAAAATTAAATGCCCAGATGCAATGAACTGACACCTCGAACAATCAAAATCACTGTAAATGAACAGCTCAGTAGGCCACCTTCTTCTTTCATCCATCATCATCACCCACAGTCTATAATCTCAACAAGCTTATGCAAGCTCGATCAATCAAAGCCCCAACCTCCATTGGAAGAGAATTGTATAAAAAAAAAAAGGCCAATAGAGCATACTAGAATCAAATTCAACCCAATTTCATCCCCTCACGAACACAATCAAAACTTCGTCCAAATTGATTGCAGCAGTACGCCGAAACCAGTTCTATCTCAACGAATCCATAACCACGAAACAGATTTAAGTAGCTCGCCAAGACTAAGGAATTCGTTCGTTCGTCGAGCAAATTAATGCCGTATAACTGAACATCGGAAGGAGAGAGAGAGGCTAATTAACGTTACCGGCGTGGATGCGATCCTGGGGGCGGCCGGACTTGATGAGGACTTCGAGGTCGACGAGGCCCAGCGACATGAGGCCGAGAGTGAGCCCGGCCATTAGACCGGCGAAGATCACCAATCCGATGACCGCCAGGACGTAGAGCGAGAATTGAGTTCCGCAGCAGGGGACATCGTCCGCCATATACGAGCCGGCGCCAAAATGAAGCGCCGGAGAATCAAATCAGCGATCGGGGAACCACAAATTCGTCGCTTTGATTCTCGTTGGAGGTTTCTCGAGTCGATGGGCTATGGAGTATGGAGAGGGAAGGTGGGAATTGGTTGTTTTTTGGGAGTTCTTATTTTCTTTTGGGAGTTCAGTTTAGTTTTTTTTTTTATATGTAGGAAGGAAAGCGGGTGGCGGGCGGGCCACGCGTATACCATTGGCCGTCGGAGGCCCGATTCGATGACAATTGACAACCAGGGAATGTTTGCCGCAACAACTAGGGATGGCAACAAAACCTGAACCCATGGGTACCCACCCGACCCAACCCGGTCAACGCGGGTAAAATTCGTGTTGACAGGTTTTGGGCCGGGTTTGGGTTTAAACCCGTTCACTATTCACCGGGTTGGGTTGGGTTTGGGTTTAGGTAAACCCGGCCCGTGGGTACCCGCCCACTCATATAATTAATTTTTTCGATATATTTAATATTCTAAACAACTATTCTTATTTATGTTTGTGGAGTCATGTCTAATTTTTTCTTTTTAATTGTGTAGAATGAAGTTGATGTTATGGAGTGGAGACTAAAGAAACTTAATTGAAAGAAAGAAGCTTTCAATTAAACATGTTATTTATGGATAATTTGTGATTTGCTTCAATTTTCATGAGTTTTCTAGATTGGTGTTGAACAATTTGTATAGTTAATTTGTGATTTGCTTGAATTTTCTAGAATGGTGTTTTATATATGGATAATTTATATTGAGAGATTGATATTTGACTTTAATTTTGATAAGAACTTGTAATTGTAAATTTTTTACAACAAAACCCGTGGGTACCCATGAACCCGCGGATACCCAACGGGTTGGGTTAGGTTTGAGTTTTTCAAACCCGGTGGGTTTTACCCCGGTTTTTTTTCAAAGATAAACCCATGGGTTTGGGTTTGGGTTTGGCAAAACCCGACCCAACCCGACCCATTGCCATCCCTAGCAACAACCCAAAAAATATTGGTATCACAATTTTTGATCAGATTCGACCTATTCTGGTTTGTTTCGAGTGGGTAGTGCATATACTTAATACGAGTAATCTTATGACGATCATCTGGTCTCATATTAATTCGTTCTATTCTCGATCCGTTTGTCTAATTTTGATAAAAAAAAAATTAGTTATTCAAGTTAATTAAGAGGTTTTGATTTCTGAAAAATCTCCCCTAATTCATCATATTATACTGTCCAAGCAAAGATTGTTTCTTAACTTTCTAACAAAAGAATTGATTTGTTAATTCTTTTTAATGCGCATTCAATGAGTTGACATGTTCAAACCAGAACACGGAGATGACATATGTCATATATGATCTAGCAACGGAGTGAAGGCTAAAGATTGGGGTCCCCAGAACCCCACTTTAGAATACTTATAAGCTGAAAAAGTCTAGATGCATAGTGAATCGAATTAACGATCGCAAAGTGAATGATCTCACTCAACATACTAAAAACTCATCATGTATCTGCACCTTGGCTCCCACGTCTATCACTTGCCTGGTACCGCACTCAAATTCAAGTCTGGCTACACCATTCATCTAGCCTAATTTTCACGAGATAAAAACAATAATGTCGAGAACTCGAGATATCTAACCCAACCTAACTCATTGTCATTCGTCTTCCTGATGAAATTATCTTTCGGGAAAGTAACAAAATAAAGATGTATGGGCGAGGGGAAAACTTGAGGAATAATTACCTACTCATCTTTGGTTTATTTGGTATATGATTCTTTTTTAAGTAGACGGACATAATGTTGAATTTTGTGTATTATTCCAGGAATACAAACTGGTGTTGGCCCCAATTGAACCTGACAAATCTTTGTCCAGATCAAACCCAAATTGACATTGTTTTCTTCACAACAACAAGGGGGCATTGTACTATATAAGATTCTCCGCCCTAGCATAAATGTTATTTGATTGATTAGTTAATTGAAGGGAGATTGTGATTTTTGCCTAGTTGTCATTGGGATTTCCCTCTGTACATTGAAATTATAGGTTCTGTTTTGTTGTTATTAGTTTGGATTCTTCAATGTGCCCTAGTACCACCATATATATTATTTATATAATCTCATTGAGCCGTCCGAGTCTGATGAAGGAATTTCCTTTTCTTTCCAATTCCTGCCATATGCCAATAATATTCACCGCTGCGTCATGAGCTTGCGACGCAGCGTTTTATGGTCTATAACTTAGCATTGATTTTTACTGTTTAGTACACGTGTACGGTGTACCGCAATGATTAGATGATAGTAGCGATTAGATGAAAGTAACTTTCAGTTTTCACAAGTATAAACAAATGACTGTCATGATTCTTTTTCACAGGAAAAAGTTCTTCTTCTTCTTCTCGTTCTTCTTTTCTATTTTATAAATACATAAATCTATGTAAGTCGATGCATCAGATTTTGGTTGAAGAGACTCATGGGAGGTGGTTTGCCTAATAAAAGCCTCTATTAGGTAGAGTGATTAATTCACGCCTTCAATTCGATCATTCCTACCAAATTCCTGAAAGAAGCTCACTATGAGCAATTTCTGCAATCGTTTATTCTCTCTCTACCTCTAATCTTCTCGAAATGATAACCTGATTATGGTGTCGGCGCTATATCCGTTTCCTCTCCCGACTTTAGGAATTTTGCTTCCCTTATTCCAGTCTATTCCATTATCTTCTTTGTTCTTGTTGTCTTTACTCTGAACAACGGCAAGGCCAGTTGATCCCCAGAAACCGAATCCTTTTGATGAATTAAAAGCCATAATGGCTCAATTTGAAGATTCTTAAGCTAAACTCCTTACCTTCCACCTCTGGCTGGAGTCTGCCTACCTTCATCTCATCGAAACTTGTGTTATGGAACAGTTGCACAGAGTTGAGCTGGACACCGTTGGGCTAGGCCGCAAGCCTATTTGACCTAAGGCCCACATCGCCGGCAAAGCCCGACAAAGAAGGCCCAAACAGCAATGCTGGCCCTCGCAAAGCCTACTTGTCCGACGAGTCATTTAACTTGCAAACATAACGTCAGCATTGACACAACATTAAATGTCGTCGGAGAGTGTCCCGGCTTCCGCCTGTAACATATCAGGCTCAAACACACACAATCTCGCATACCGCTCGCATCACAAGTAAGCTGAACCCTTCTACAGTTATCCTCAAATCGACATGGGTTGTAGAATGGGAATCTAAGTTCAAAGCGAAAGTCACGAGACATCGTTATGTATGACTGTTACGTAACCTGAACAAAGGAAAACAAACTCATCCAAGTTGAGACAAACCCACATACGAGGATACGGCTTTCAAAGATGTAGAAGAAAAACTTCCATTTGGCGAACTAGAGCTCAATTTAATAAAAATACATAACAAACAAAACTTGTTTGACAAATCATAATAAAACATAATCATGACCTTTAGCCAATATTTATTTATCTTTACGTGAAATATAATGCATATATATATATATATATATATATATATCAAAATCTATCTTTAAAATATTATAAACAATGCAGTATTAAAATCGATAGGAAAAAACATTCATCATCCTTACTCTATGCTGTAAAAAAAATTGTCAGCCAACATACTCGAAATTTAGTTGAAAGACAATCTTAATCACTCGACAAATATAATTAAACGTCTATCAAGGTACTCACCATGCTAATGCATGCATAAAACCACATAGATGCATCCATGAAAACCTTGTCCTACTTCATGATTTGTCATTTACTACCATGGTTAGTTCATATTAAGCAAAGTAACTGCGAATGATACATATAACTAATTACTCTATAAAAGTGGGAGAAGGATCAAAAAGCTTTAACGTAAGTCCTAGCGAAAGGAGAGACTTGCCTAATTGACGGTTGAAAAATGTGGGTTAAGGTGAAAACCCTTTAAGGTAAGTCCTAGTCAACGTGAAAACTTTGCCTAATCGACAACTAACTAGAAAAACGTGTGTTGAAAAATTGGATAATAAAAGCTTACAACAAGTCAATTAAATATAAAAACAAACTAAAAAATTCAAGAAAATGGATAATCATCAAGCATAATAAATTGCAAATTTAACATCAATAATCTCATTTGTGAACAAAATATTTGTACGGACAGTTATCATGTTGTTAAATAATTATTGTGTGTTTATATTTTGGAGATAGAATAATATGTGTATTATTATAAAATATAAATTAGTGATAAAATATACAATGTGGTTTTGTGATTCAATGACTCACTCACCACCCACACAAATTTTATTTATCACAAAAAAAAAAACAATGATCCACACTCATCCACCATATCCATCCAAATATCGTATTGGATGGGTTACAATCTGGTGAATTAAGTGAGCTTAGTGGTTGACCCACACATTGCGCATCCTTATCCATACATATATGCGGAGTCAACGGTTAATAGAATACAGACTTAAATAGTCTGATTAAAACCCTGGTAATCATTTGAACACCCCCGATTTGGTGACGTTCGGCGGACCTTCCGGTGGTGGGTCATTGCCATTGGTGGTAGTGCAAAGCAAACTAGTCGTTTGAGGCATCTCCTTGTTTCGGCTCAACTTGTGTATGTGGGGTATGATCTCAATTTTATGTTATATATGTGCTGGATTTATGCTGTGTATGTGAGGCATCTTCTTTCCCAATTGTTTGGTAAGTTGTGTTTCCATTGGTGCTCATCTCCAATTTGTTAACTTTCCCGTTTACAACAAAACTGATCTTGTCATTTAGTAGGAGACACAACAGATTCCTTTTTACCACTTCTCTTCCCCGAGCTTTACTCTCCATGGCCAATTGTCCTCCCCTGCAGCCACCCACTCCATTCGTACGGAGAGACCAGAACCACAAAACAAATTCCGTATCCCCCTTTCTGCTCCCGAGCTTGCTCTCCATGCCCACGAATTATCACCCTCACCAGCTACATTTTCAACTGCGTATTCGTTTAGTCAGCAGCAATGGATTTTCTTCACCTTCTCCTCCTCTCGCTTCTCGCCGTCTCCACTTGCTTCCTCCTGAAATTCGCCCACTCCGTCATCTGGGTTCCCTTCGCGATCCAGCGCCACTTCAAAAACCAAGGAATTTACGGCCCCGGTTACCGTCCGATCGCCGGGAATTCGGCCGAGATCCGCAGCCTCTTTGCCCGAGCAGCTCGGTCAAAGCCCAAGTCAACGCCGGCGGCGGCGGCGGCGGCAGCAGGATTCTTCCACCACCGCGACGTCGTCGCCAGGGTGTCCCCATTCTACCACGAGTGGTCGCGCGCGTACGGGAAAAGTTTTCTGTACTGGTTTGGGCTCAGGCCCAGATTGGCCGTGACGAGCCCGGAAGTGATCAAGGAGGTGCTGTTGAACACGGGCGGGTCGTTTGGGAAGGTCCGGTTGAACCCGCTGTCCAAGCTGCTGTTCGGCGAGGGGCTTATTGGGCTCGCGGGTGATAAATGGGCCCTTCATAGACGGATCACAAACCAGGCCTTCAACATGGAGAGAGTTAAGGTACCAAAAGAAAAAGAAAAAGAAATTTTTTTTACTCACTTTACTTTAGCTCGCCGTAGTTGGTTCCTTATTTGGTCGTTCCGGTGGCAGGAATGGGTGCCGGAGATTGCGTCCAGCGCCGGGAAAGTGCTGGAGAAATGGGAATTCATAAGAGGAGAAAGGGAAGAGTTCGAGATCGACGTCCACAAAGAAGCCCACAACCTGTCGGCCGATATCATCTCAAGAACTGCCTTCGGTAGCAGCTTCGAAGAAGGGAGACGGATCTTCGTCCTCCAGGATCAGCAACTGGATCTCGTCTCTCTCGCCCTGAGAAGCGTCTACGTCCCAGGGTTCAGGTTCCTGCCCACGAGGAAGAACAGGGAGAGGTGGAGATTGGAGAAGGAGACTCGGGATTCAATTAGGGTTTTGATTTGGGGGAACGGCAGGGGATTGGGGGATTCCAGAAATCTGCTGACTTTGCTGACGTCTTCGCACAGGAATCAGGACGATGTGATAGACGAATGCAAGACGTTTTACTTTGCGGGGAAAGAAACGACTGCTAATCTCTTGACTTTTGCTCTGCTCCTGTTGGCGAATCATCAGGAATGGCAGGAGAAGGCTCGGGAGGAATTGATTCGTGTATGTGGAAGAAGAGACCAACCTCTCGTTGCAGAGAATCTGAGGGAGCTTAAGATTGTAAGTCCCACTGCCCTAAATCTGAAATTAAGTCTAGACTATGAAAGTTTTGAACTTGGCGGCAAAAAAGCTCACTAGTCACTTCTTAAGAATGACTGTTTGAATCACTGCAGTATGGACATACCATCAGTAAAGAGCTCATTCAACTAGTAGATATACAACTGACTCAGGATTCAGTTGAATGTAGTGTCTGAACGATTATATCGGTTCCATTTTAACGCGCTACATGATGAGCTCAGTACTGATCCATTGTGAATTTGTGATATGATTGGTGCTTAACATTGCCATTTGAAGAAGTAATGACAATATGCTCTTCCTATACATTTCCATCGTCTGCAGTTGAGTTTGATAATCAACGAAACTCTAAGAATGTACCCTCCAGCAGTGATGATAATGAGGGAGGCCACCAAGAGAGTGAAGCTGGGCAGCCTGGAAGTTCCTGCAGGAACACAACTCTACGTCCCTGTGATAGCCATTCACTACGACTCTGAAATATGGGGTGGAGATGCTCATGAGTTCAATCCTTCACGGTTCGAGGAGCCTCGAAAGCATATGGCTTCGTTCTTCCCCTTTGGAATCGGTCCCAGGAACTGTGTGGGTCAGAATTTGGCCGTCGTTGAAGCCAAGATAGTGTTGGCTACCATCATCAGGAGCTACTCTTTCGTATTGTCCCCAACTTATGTTCATGCCCCTATGGTTTTGATCAGCTTGCAGCCTCGGTATGGAGCTCAGATTGTGTTTAGAAAGATTTCTGGAAATGGAGACTCGTAGGCGCCGTGTTGTTAGAGATGGTTGCTTGATCATGAGACTAGTGTACGATTGCAATTTTGTATGATTGTTTGTATTGTGGAATATCTAAATGGTCAGAATCTGTACATTGAACTCGTCAACACCTTCATCATTCATGTTCAAAATTTGTGGATTCCTCTGTGAGGTCACACCCTATGGCTGGCGGCCTTCATCAGTCGACAGTCATGTTCAAATTTGTGGATTCCTCAATGAGGTCACATCCTATGGCTAGGCGGCCAGCGCGGAATCAACAGCTAGCTTGTTCAACAATCTCATAATCCTCCATTTTTGTTGTTGTTTGAAGTTGTTATCAATTCTTTCTTTGTATAGATACCATAAAGGCATAAACCTTTCCAAGAGTACACTTTGAACATATAGTGTATCCAATATGCGCATAATATATCTGAATCGATATCGAAGCAGCTTTTTCTATGACTCTTTCTCTAATTCCTACTTGTCTTCCTACAAAAAAAAAAAAAAAAAATTATACTTGTCTTAACAACTTTCATAGAGAATGTGTTTGGTGGTTTCAATCAGGCCACATAACCGACACTCGAAACCTGCCTGAGCACTGGATATGGATGCTTTCGATGAATTACCAAAAAACGAAAGAAGGGTGAATCAAAATAAAGCTCTATAGCTTTAACTTTCTATAACTGAATAGCCAGAAAGTGGTGTTGACGACAAGATATTCTAATGGACGGGAAAAAAGAACCCCAATCAAACCGCCCCGAGAGCAATGAGGTAGCTCGACTGCCCTTGTTTAGTTCATCATTCCATTCAGATATAGAGTTGTATTCCTAGTTAAAGGACCAATTGACTCATTGTCAATGTTCTTGCCTTGTCTTGGGCACAAAAAAAAAACATCTTCACGTATTGTTCGGGGAGGGGGCGGAACTTGAAGTCGAGTAAGACATTGTTCCACTTCTCGATTCTTTTACCAGCCAACCAACGTGATAAACAAGAAGAGCGAACATAAATCATCTTGTTGATATGAAATGAGGTTTTGTTGCAAACTATGATGAAGCAAAACAATGTCAAATGTCCTACTAGATTTGTCTTTGCAATATTTACTATTTTTTGTATGTTTTGAATATTGTACATCTCTTTTTTAACTATAAGAAACTCACACTTTGACACCAAAGATTATATATATTACTGAGTAGTATCTTCCCCAAATTTCTGAAGTGTCTAACTTTTAATTCATAATCTGTAAAAAAAATCGATCCGATATTTTTTTTTGTCGTAGAAAAAAATAGAGCTAAATCAAGTGTAAACTTCTCCAACAGCGAGATATAATTTTGATTCTGCAGAAATCACGTGTAAACTTCTCCAACAGCGCAGGTCAATCATAACACGAAGGAAATTTCTGTGATAAAAATATGAAAGATCTATTTTCGAGGAAAGTCATCCCAATAATGAAAATGAGTTAAATTGTTATTAAGATTCCAGTCTTAGTCGTCGCGGTCGTAGTCAGTAGCGACTAGCGGGAGAGCTATCATTTTGATTTGGGTATTTATTTGGCGCATCGGCCAAACTTTATGATCGCTACCTAACACCATCTCACCTGTGTGATCGATTCAACGCTCCCACTTTCGACAGTCTCGCCCAATTCAAATCTCTCCAGAGAAAACCCATTTCCGGCAATCAATTTTTCTCGGCGACGGTGAGAGAAGAAGGCAGTCTGTCAAAGAATGTCGGAAGTTGGCAAAGAGGCATGGCGGAAGTATCTGATTCAGCTCCAAGCCCATCCTCTCCGAACCAAGGTCTCGTAATACTCTTTCTGCCCATCTTTCTACTATTTTTTGTGGGCTCCAAAGTCTACAAACATTTCATGCTTTGTGGGGTTTTTTTTGTTTTGACATTTACCAGGCAATAACTTCCGGGGTCTTGGCTGGAACCAGTAGTTTGGTCGCTCAGAAAATTTCTGGATCCAAGATTCAACTCCGGAAATTGGTTCTATTCATGGTAAGGAAAACGAAGTTGACTTTTTTTCTTTGTGGGTTGATTTTGCCATGCCATGTCCTCAACTGGGCATGGATCTGATTGATCGTTGACCATGTTTTTACTCTTTCCCTTCTGGATTGCAGCTTTATGGGTTTGGTTATGCAGGGCCGTTGGCACACTTTTTGCACAAGTTATTGGATACTCTTTTCAGGGGGAAGAAGGATAACAAAACCGTAGCCAAGAAGGTATGGAAATGTTTACAGCGCTATGTGTGCAGAGTGCAACCCATTTGTTCTACTGTTGTCTTAGTTTTGTAATTTTGTTTCTCTATGATTAGGTGCTCCTTGAACAATTGATTGTTTCTCCATGGAACAACATGGTTTTTATGCTGTACTATGGCTTGGTAATGGAAGGTACGCATGTTCAAATCACTAACTAAGCCACATCTCAATTTATAGCAGTTAGCACTACGTTCTGCAACAGACAAGCAGTTGGCACCATCTGCTTTTTAATAATTGGTTTCAAGCTGCTAGTTTGCTGGTCCGTTGCTGCCATGTTAACATTCTTAGCTAGTGTAACGTTGCTTCTCCTCGTTGCCTTAGCTGAAGTTAGTATGCTGGAAAACTAGAAAGAATTTTTTTGCATCTCAAGTGGTAGTCAGTATGTTCATTGTACAGTAATTGATAGTTAAAGCATAATTATAGGACGATTGTTCAAGGATTGAGGAACTCCCATGTCAGTACTGGTCAATGAATGCACAGTTCAGTCAATCTAGTATACTATACCAACATCTAACTTAAGGTCATCAATTAAAGCTTTGATTACTTACAGCAGTTAGCATTATTTTTGCAGGACAACCATGGCGTTCAGTGAAGGGTAAAGTCCGGAAGGATTTACCTTCTGTTCAGTTTGCTGCCTGGAAGGTAAGAGCCTGTGTGCAGTGCAAACCAAATTCTTCAGCTGCATTGTATCTGTCTGACAGTTTGATGTGTGTTCATCTGCGCATTCGTGTTGAGAGTTGAGACCAACCCAACAAACACTCTGGTTCGATCAAATGTTCACATACTAATACTTGAACCATGTGGATTTGCAGTTCTGGCCTATAGTTAGTTGGGTGAATCATCAGTATATCCCATTGCAGTTCCGGGTTGTGTATGGTAGCTTCATGGGTGCGCTCTGGTATGATTCCTTCACTTCTAATTTCTTGCTTTTGCACCTGGTTAACTCTGTATGTAGATCACTGTAATTTCGATGAAACTTAGTATATGTGAGATGTTCTTAAGTAAAAACCACGTCTGAAATTGAGTTGGCTTTGCTCTATCACTTTGGCTTTTCAGGGCAATCTTTCTAAATCTGAAGGCAAGATCAGCAACAACTCTTAAGCAGGCATAGATGTGCGGTGAGGCAGCACCTATTATCTACTTTAACTTTATGCATCTGAGCAGTTCTACCTTCATGTATTCAACGGAGAAGGATACATTAGTTACTCTATGATCTGGGTTGTCGTGGTAAAAGCTCCGAATCAAACTTTGCTCTGTGTACTCAGAGCCACCACGTTTGTGCATTAGTTTGATTTTTCTTATTTTTGTGCTAGATGAATGTAGTAGGGAGAAGCTTATGGTAGGTTTGATGCACCATTGATAGTAATGTTAGATGCTTAATGCTTATCAGGGATGCAGTGGATTTAAATCAATAATACGAATCTTGTTTTGCAAGAGGGATTCGTAGGGTTTAAGAACATTTAAGTTTCTGCTTAAGCACCAATTGTGATGATGATCTGATTGATCGTCCTAACACTTTGTATGGCAACTGCAACGAGTAAACAGAAGGTTGGAACGCCCTTTACGCGACTAGAATGGGGTAAACTGGTGATCCGAATTTCGGAAACCTTGATGTCAACAGACCGCAGGCAGATACATAGATGTATTGCCTGAATGCTACATTCGACGAACCATGCCTACTAACATTTGAAATCTCCCTCAAATCACCTTCTTGGCTCCGAATCGGAGAAGACATTACCATCTAGAGCTACAATCTGCAGTTCCCCTATCAGCAACCAGGACATATTCAGGTGTTTAAGTACCAGCAGAGACTAGAGTAGGTCTGAAAGGTTATAGAGACAGTTACAAAAACCTTGAAAGAAACCAGACAGTCGTCTCTTTAAAGACAACAAGACCTAGATATAGAGTAGCAAGTTACTGTTGTCTGCTGCGCTATGAGGAAAATCAGACCACCTCCACTTGAGATGGAAAATATTTCAGGATTATTAGCAAAGGGTCAGCTCAGTTGTACGTACCTAATGCGCAAGGATTGAAATACCGTACTGGAGATCCTATCGGAAAAGTCAGCGATAGAGTATTTTATGCTGTTTAACCATGGTTCAGCTGTATTATACCACTAATACTGTTTACCGGTTTTGCTTCCTGTAGGAGGTTTTTCAAATTGAACCAATGGTACTGTACGATATTTTAATTCTTGCTAATGAGGAGTCTGAACAGAATGGTCGGAGTATGATCCTTGTTTTTCATATGATTATCTTTTGTAAAAAAAAAAAAAAAAACAGAAATGGTTGGAGTTGGGATAATTGGGCCTCCAGGGGCCCTTTTATATTTTAAGCCCAAAGACAATTGAGCTAGTTAATGCCTAGTCAGATAGAAGCTACTGAGCTTTGGATGGGCCTCTGTCTTCTTTGCAGACTTACAAACAGATATGGCAAGGTTGTCAACCCACGAGTTAACCTGAGGGTTGACCTACTTTGATCCTGACTCAATGAGAAAAACGGGTCGCACGCATTCGCTGGGTCAACCGTTACAAGGTACCAGGTTGGAGGTCAAATTGTGTCATTTTTTTTTGTTTACAAAATGCACTTATTTTCCGACTTTTCTTTTCGCCTAACTCAATCTTTGGAATTCTAAGTTGAACATTTGAATATAAATGTTAATGTTATATAAGTGTGTAAATTTTCACTATATGTTGGATCTAAGTACGACATGTTATTTTGATGAAATATTACATGTTATAACTCATATGTCAGATGAGATTTGATATAATTTATCAGGATAAGTACAATATAATGACTCTTTCCATCTTTCCAGGCTAAACCGAGCTAAACCGGGTGACCCATTAACCCTTGACGCACTAGACCGACCGGGTCCGGGTCAACCCACGAGTTGATAACCTTGAGATATGGTAAACGTTATACCATCATTGTTAGATTAAATGTTAGCAATTAAAATTCAATTTCAATGTTTCAAGAACCGATGACATAGGTCAGGGGTTTGACTGTATAGTTAGTTGAGTTGTAACGAGCATGAAAAAACAAAGAGTCAAGCTGTAATTCTCAAACTTCCCAAATTCTTCAATTGACGGTTTACTTTCTTGTATACAAACTGATTTTCGTTCTTGATTCATCAAAACTCCATAATATAGTATGCACGTATTGTTGTGACTTATGGAAGGAACTATACATGCCATAATAAGTGAGACAAGTAGGTAGCTGAACTGCCCACAGTTATTGCTAGTTAGTTTGGTACATTGTGGGAAAACTTCATAGACTTTTTTTTCCTCTAATACTCACTTTATGTATTCTTCTTTTGGATTGAAGTTTGAACGCGACTGAACACAGACGAGATTTGTTATCGGACAAATAATGAAAGCAATAAATATTTGCATCTACCGGGCACATGCTTTGCTGCTGTGGAAGTTCATGTCATGTTCATATATGCATGCTATCAACGCTCCATCTACATCCAAAGAAGAGTTCGGGCCAAGCCATACATCCAGCTCCACTAACTCTTCCGTTCAAACTATCGTTCCCCCGCCGGTTCGCACAATTACAGGTCCAAATGGAACTACAATTCACATAATCGAAGTGCAACCGCTAGAAGCTCGGACTTCGAACAAAGGAAGCCCGTCAATAACGGAGAGAATGAAGAAGGTACGGAGCAGTAACCAACATCAGAAGCAGGGAATCTCACTGAAGAACAACGACAACAAAAAACCCATTTTGGGTTTGGTGACGAAGAAGAAAAAGCATACTAAAGGTATGGAGCAATCTATCCCCATAACCCTTCAAGACTTAGAAGTGTTAAATGCCAACTTCATCAACAAGCACACGATGAACCATGCTCTATCAGAGGAAGGGGTTGAATCATCTATAGCTATAAACCCCGATCCAACGAACGCTTAAAGAGTCATCCCGACGGATGCATGAACTCTTTCTCTATGATTTTTCCTTTGTCCTTTGGTCTCCATGTCAATTCTTGGTATTTAGAGTTTTCTCACAAAAGTCATTTTGTTTGAGCGGTTCGTCACTTATTGTATTTTCTTTTTGCGGGTGTGAAGTTCCTATCTTCTCACCTTTTTTGTCTGAGCACCACTCTTTATTGTAACTCTTTCTTGGCTTCGGCCTCCAACGAATCAAAAAAAAAAAATATATCTGTAGATGCCCAGTTGCAAATTTAGTTCCATTAATTATTATATATACTAGCATCCTTGCCCGCGCTCCGCGTCGGGATAAGTGTTCTATTTAAGTAGATTGAGAGAAAACAAAAACAACTTATTTAGTTGATAACACATAAACACACAATATTGAATCTATAAAACACTCTCCGGTAGTTTAAGTATTACAGTTTGAAAGGTGAGGCTTTCACCAAGTAATAGCATAGCATGAAATCACAAAAAGTACATGTCTTTAGTTTGCTTATTAATTAACATGATTGTAACAACATTGCCCAATCTCCAATTAAGGTACTCTAATCTTCAATTTAACCGTCCCTTGCCAGAATTATCAAATTTACTCTCATCCACTGGGCTGCCACCATTTCTCTTTGCAGATAACTGAAACAAAAATGGGGAAAAATTAGATTATGCATTTGCCTACTATTATAGAACAAAACTGAAAAAGTTTATTTATACATCCTTCTATACCTTTGTTGCAAACAAATAGAGAGAAAGAAATAAACAAATGTATTGCTTTACAATCTGATGGGAATTTAGAAAACAACAAAGATCAAGGCTACCTAAGAAGACTAAACAGGGGACTATGACACTTACCCACAACGACATAAGTATCACACTGAAGTTCTATGAAGAACCTAATAAGTGACTGCCATGTTATTACAACTTGAAGTTCAAAATACGTGCAAACCACAAATATTCATAATCACCCTGCTAAGAACAAATTGCCAAGATGCAACCATCCTGCCTACTTTCTCTAGCATGATTTGATACAGTGTTCAAATATACACAATGCTACTCTCTCTATGTGTAAGGCTCCCTCTGTAAACCCTCCAGTTCTGAATATAAACCCATTAAAGGACACAACATGGAAATTCTTCAATAAATAGACATAACAGCTACCAGGGAAAGGAAAATCACAGAAGTTTCAAAGCATCAGCACGCATCAACATATTTGTAGTGACAGCTTAATGACAAAATAAAAAAATAAATATAAGTATAGAAACTGGTTTTCAAGCACCAGCAACCATCCAAAGCAATGAAAGAATGAAAAAAGTCAATTCCAATACTAAACTTCTCTGATACTCATTGAAACAAAAATACCTAGCGCATGTAAAAATAGCTGACAATCAGATTGGCACCAAGCGCTCGCCGGAGTTGAGTTCCCTACACACAACAGTTAGATCGGAGAACTCAAATCCAAAATTATGAATGAAGGTAAAGAGGAAAGTCATCAAGAGAGCAAGAGATCGGGACCTCACCGATTGATACGACCATTACCTTGACTCTGCCCGCAACGCACCTGGAAGATAGACTAAGTATACTTGTCCACAATATGCTATTAACTGGTTGAGTAAATGCTGCATCAAATCAGAGGAAAGTGACTCAGATTGCAACTGAGTTTATTAAAAGCGCTCGTGAAGGACTTGAGCTTCCCTACAATCGTTTCTATCTAGAGACTCTGTGTGTCGACGATTCTCTATATTGTAGTGCGATTCTCATCAGCGCCAAACAAAAGTTTCCGCCGCCCATCTATCCATCATTAGCGACATTAGTTACCAAGCTTCACTCCGCTGGTTCCTTCAACCACCCATACACCAAATGAGGAAATGAGACATCAAAACCATACAAAGACAAAGCAAACCCAATTGTGAAAGTGGGAAAGAGACCAAATGCCAATCACCTTTAATAGAAAGCGATCCAAGAAACGTGTAGGTCCAAAGAAGGCGTAGCAGCATTTTGAGGGCTCGCCAGCAACAATCCTCCGCTTCTCACAGACCACCGCTATCTGGAAGCTCCCACAACCTCAACCCAAAGCTTCAAAGCACAAAATCAAAGAAAGATCGTCAAAATCGAACAGCGAAAACACTCAGCAACATGGTAGGCATAAAACTGATATTGTAAACCTTGAACAATTTCACTTCTCATAATCACCTCTAATCAAACGGAACTTGTGAGTATGGCCCCCCTCAGTACCTTTGGCAGACCCATCTATATCCGCCATTGATTGCTATGATTCTCTCACCGCCTAAAAGACCAAGAAAATAGATTAAGCAGAAGTGAGAAGAGAAAGCTAAACAGAGAGAAGAAGTGAGAGGAGGAAGAAAGATAAAGAGTGAGTGGTTCGAAAGCAATGATGGAAGAAGTTGCTAAAAATCCTTTCTTTATCCTCCTCTGATGTGTGGCAACATAAACAACAACGTGGCTTCTATTTCACCAAGTATACTTCCCTCACAGCTCACCAATGTTCTCATTGCTCCTCTCGTCTAACCAAAGCCTCTCTGCGATCAACGCATAGAGAACTGAGCCCCAATTCAGAGAAGCCAAAGAAATCAAAAGAGAGCAGACATCACACATCCATCCCATCAGCAAACCCAGGCTGCTTTATGGCCTTACCGTGTCTAGTCAGCCGATCTGTGACCAATGCGATTTTTCCCTCAGCCTCCTTCAGTTCTCGCAAAGGGTTTCGCGTCAGACTCAAAGCCCTGCAAAGATACCAGATGAAGCAAAACGACGGCAGGAGAACACAAAGGGCCCACTACATCTCAGCAACCAATCAAAAGAGAGTGAACAGGAAAATTAGGTCTAAATGAGCAGTGAAAAGGTTTCTAGATGTACAGTGCCAGTTGTTTTTAGCCGTTATACTTTTAATGATATAAGACTATAGTTAGCCTCTGCAATTTTAATTCCTTCAATAATATTTCTGTCCAGATTATTAATATTGAAATTAGTAATTACTACATTTCGTTCACGAGTTTAGATTCTTTTTTGACGAAGGAGAACCCTTATTTGCGGTCGGTGCTGACAGTGAATTCGTTGGCAGGTCAAAATTCGGGTTTGCAGCCCTGGGACAGCCGATATTAGGAACCGGGTGATTAAGCGAAGGCTTTAATTTCCAGGCATTTTTGGTAATCCAGAATACAAACGTGATCAGTACGACAACACTTTGTGTGCGCTGCCACACTTAGTGGGTGCACAACTCAAACAACCACCTCTAAGTCCAGGGCCCTCCAACATTAGAGTATAATTAAAGACGGAACGAATCACTGCCGTCTGTCACCAGTTTTCAATCGCTAGCCTCTCGAATTATCGTGTGTCGTTTCGCCAACTAGGCTAGGCTAGTAATTGTTTGCAATGAAATGAATCCTCAATAATTCAGAGACTTTTGAGGATAGGGATTGCAACTTTGCAAGTCATAATGACTTGAACAACTAATTCGAACAGGCTGAAAGTGACACCACAAGGAATAGAACGGCTTACGGCCTGATCGATATAATGTCACATGCTTTGTCTAGCCAGCTCATTTACGTCATTTTGTGTTCATTCATACCGTTTTATGCTCATCCACGTAAATGGTGATTTACGTAAGAGTGTTTTTCAAGTAAATAGAAATTCACACATTTCCCCTCTAATAATTTGTATTGGCTATATTTTATGGAATAAAATTTTGGATTATCAATTAAACTGCAAAAATATGTTGCATTGATCATAATCTACACAATGACATCCATTTCGATATATTTCAAAGTCTAAATTTTTTTTTTCTCTATTTTACAACGTCGTGAATAATTAACAATAGGCGCGCGCGAATGAACATCGGGTTGCGTGACCTGACATTATTTGGTTGCGTGAATAATCAACACATACGCTTACATGAATAACGCAAATATAAAACGTGAACGAACGAAACAAAATACGACGCGAATACAACAAATATGGCGTGTAATAACCCAAAATCAGCCACAAGAGAAATTGCCATCTACCAAATTAAAGAAGGCAGAAGCTCAGCGACTCCAACGCGGATTCATCAATTCACGCAATTGACCGGACCGGTGGGGAGGTAGCTAGCTAGCTAGCAGCAGCAGTTACCCTAGTAGCTAGAGGGGGTTTAATTAATTTTTCACAATCTTAGTTTACAATTTATTAATTTGAATAATAAAAACAAATCTACTGAGATTTCCAATACAGTTTGAATGTGGCCAACAGTTGGTTGTTGAGGGACTTCAATGCTCTCTCAAATCAAAACCACGACGCTAGCTTTTTGGGGTTATAAAAAGACCCCATTCTCATCAGACTTTCCCAAACCAAGTTTCCCAAAAAAAAAAAAAAAAACAGAAAGGCGAGAGAATATGGGGAAGGGAAGTGGGAAGAGGATTGCTGCTGTGGTGTTGTGTTTGGTTTGCTTTCAGGTTCTGGCGGGGAGTGTTTTGGCCAGGGATTTTGTGGGGAAGTATGAGGAGGAGAAGAAGGGGTTCCGTAGGGGCGGCGGGCTCGGCGGCGGGTTCGGCGGCGGCGGCGGGTTTGGTGGAGGCGGAGGGTTGGGCGGTGGTGGCGGGCTGGGAGGCGGGGGTGGAGCGGGTGCAGGGGGCGGGTTTGGCGGAGGTGCTGGTGGCGGCGGCGGGTTGGGCGGCGGCGGCGGGTTAGGAGGCGGCGGCGGTTTAGGCGGTGGGATTGGTAAGGGTGGTGGACTAGGCGGCGGCATTGGCAAGGGCGGGGGAATCGGCGGTGGGATCGGAAAAGGTGGAGGACTTGGCGGCGGAGCAGGTGGTGGGATCGGAAAAGGTGGAGGTCTAGGTGGCGGAATAGGTAAGGGAGGTGGGCTTGGGGGCGGTGCCGGCGGTGGGAAGGGCGGGGGACTTGGCGGCGGAGCAGGTGGCGGATTTGGCAAGGGCGGAGGACTTGGTGGTGGAGCCGGCGGAGGTGCTGGTGGTGGGTTTGGCAAGGGAGGAGGACTCGGCGGTGGTGCTGGTGGTGGAGCCGGCGGAGGTGCTGGAGGTGGGTTTGGAAAGGGTGGAGGAATAGGAGGAGGAATCGGCAAGGGAGGTGGATTCGGCGGTGGAGCCGGCGGCGGGGCTGGTGGAGGAGTAGGAGGAGGTGCCGGCGGTGGAGGAGGGTTCGGCGGCGGCTCGGGTGGAGGAATTGGGGGAGGATTCGGGAAAGGCGGCGGGATTGGTGGAGGAGTGGGCGGCGGGAGCGGAGGTGGAGGTGGGTTTGGAGGAGGCGGCGGAGCAGGGGGTGGATTCGGTGGTGGCGGCGGTGCCGGAGGCGGGTGGGGCGGCGGACATTAGTAAAACGGCGGTGATCACGTCCCCCTCTCCTGTCGTGCATGCATGCATGCACGCATTTGATAAGAGGAGCTCATGAGGAGATCCAATCCAACGAGGAACTGAACAAAAAAGGGATTTACAGTCGTTAATTAATAATTATTCCCATTCGCAATTCATGTGTTTCTTTCTTTTATTTTATCACCTGTATTGTAATTTGTAAGAGACTAAGAGTTATTGTAATTCGACTAAAAATGTTTTATATTATAAAATTATAATCTCTCGTTGTTTATTTGAAGAAGTAATCAATATCACACCTACTTGCACACCACACTTACCACAACTACCATGCCACATGCATATTAATGAGCATAATATGGTTAAAAAATAAAAAAATAAAATGAAGAAAATTGGTGAGGAAATTGAAGCAGGAATGTTGGGCTTTGGAATGGTAGGTGTGGGGAATTATGGGAGATGGGCCCAAATGGGAGAGTGCATTTAAAGCCTGGTGTTGTGTCTAGAACAGACAGAGTGGCCTATCGTCATTATTGTGATTGAAAATTAATTCATGGGTAAAAGATAGACTGGGCTGTTCCCCGTGGGAAGCCGAAAACAGTGGTCCATTAAGCTCTGTAGGAATTGGGCCTCAGGCCTTTGATTCGGTAGTTACTAATTAGTTGCAGGCGATACGAAGATTATCGTTGACAAATGTGTGAATCAGAGATTCAAGGGACAGTAAAATTTCCAGACTTTGTGATTCTATTGGGGGTAGTTCAGGTGATCTTTGTGGGTCATTTTTGAAACAGAGTAAGCTCATTTTAGTGGCTCGACAGGCTCTGTCTTTGTCACTTCATTCTCAATCGAGGTTCGATTACTTAGCGTGGTTAAAGATATAGATAGGTTTTGTATCAGGTCATGAACGGGATCTATTTATGAATCTCTGAATGAGAGTGATTGATTGGCAAAAACAAATTTTTTTTGGAGTTTTCCTTTTCCGCTTTAATTTTGCGATTGCTAATGCGTTGCGCGTTCTCAAACTCGACTCGTTTGCGGTTCTATTTATATGCCTTTATGTTATAAAAGGTTGTCAAATCGGAAATCATTAAGGAGGTTTCACGAGTAGTTTGAGGTTCAATGATTGGATCGGGTGGGTTCAACTAGTTTAAGTTGGGTTTGATAGAATACGTGAGAAAACCTCTGATACCAATTATGTATATGTATCATGTATGACATATTTTAAAACAAACTCACTAATCTACATTAATATATTACCAAATAAATTTCCGCAATAAATATACTTATTACCAAATTATCCATCCTCATCTTCAAACACGATAAGATTAGCTGATTTTGACTAATTTAACCCGATTTTGTATTTTTTTAGACACCAATCCACCGTCTATTTCAACCGTTCATATGACCATGCCGGTTGGACAAAATCGAACCGACCAGCCAAATATTGGTTCGACAACCTTGATCATATAACACAAACACATATAAATTTGAGATACGCTATCACATAATCCGCTTGATCGTCACTAATGCATTGGGTAAAAAATAACTTGTGCCGGTAAAACCCCCTTTTCTTTTTCTTTCTAAACGAAATAGGACGGGAAAATCAAAATGTTCTCCCTTGCTCTCTGTAACAATGACAGCCAAATTCGCCAACCCTTATGATGACAAGTTCAAGAAAAAGAGAAGATCTTTAGAAAGGCAGCCAGTTGGGCAAAGAAAATGGACAAGTAAAGCAGTAGCTTCCACTGTCCAGTTCCCTCTTCTTCTCCGCCACACAGCGTTCAAAGTTGTTCCACGAAACAACAACAGCTCGTCACCAGCTGTATTGTAGGGCTAATTCTTCCTTCCATCATGGCTTTTTTTTTTTGCCCACCACTTGCATTTACAGCAGGTAAACCGAAAACTAGCTTTCCCCCATCATTAATTATCCTCCAAAATGGGTGAATTGTGAGACCAAATAGTTGTGTGCCGGCCGGACCATTTTGGTCTGCCGCTGATGGGCAGAGCAGAGGAGGCCGGGCAAAATTTGACTAATTCAATTGCCGGTCCCATCCCACTTGGTTAAAAACTTTAATCATATTCTGGGTCTTCTTTTCCCCACCTCTTTCCCTGTGATCTGCAGTGTGAAAATTCCCCTGTGGCAGGTGATTTGAATAGAAAAATCAATTTCCCTGTTTGCTCTGCTCATTGCTGCCTGCTACTGTGTACATCAACACCTCACTTTCTCTCTCTCTCTCTCTGTCTCACTCTGAAAGCATTAGATTTCGTAATTTAATGCGGAGATTTTCCAGCTTGTTAAAGAATTCCGTTGTTTGAAAACACAAGTTGGGCGGATTTGGGGAAGGCGAGGGAGAGGGGGAGAAGAAAAAGAGGCAGAGGTAGGAGACGCCGAAAAAAACAAAACTTTTGGGGAAGAAAGATAGAAAGCAGTGTATTAGCTTTGGATTCTCGGTCGTGGAGATGTACTGTGGTGGTGGGATTGATGGGTTGTGGGCTCATTCGATGCTTTTCGGATATGAAAGGTACTTTCTTTCTTTTCCTTCTTTGGATGAGCTCTTGATTTGATTCCCCTAATTCGCGTTTTCCTTGATGTGTGTTTTTTAAGTCAATTGTTTATGGTTCTAGTCTCCTACCCATTTCGGTTTCTTTCCAAAGTTGTGATATTTTTTTGCCGGATTCCTCCTGTATTTCATCTGGGTTTGGCTTCAATTCTTCCACGAAACAAACATCTCTATCTGTTTAGAGTTCCTGGGTTCTCAACCTTCTATCCCCCCATTTACTTCTGTGTTTGTTGTATGTTGATCATGTGTTTATTGCGTGAGTTCAGAAGCTTTGGGGTTGAAATCCCGCTGCGCCTTAGGCTATGGAGAGGCAATTTGAATGATGTAATTGTTGGTCATGGTATGGGGTTCAGTGTGGTTGATTGAGGAATAGGATGAGCAAGAAGAACTGGCAATTGGGGGGGCTATGGTGTTCTCTAGATGGGTCTGATGTCGTCTCCAGAATTGGAATTTAGGGTCCATGGTTCTTATGAACTTAACTATATGGTTTTCAGTTCCTGACAGTACTCTAATTGCTGTTCCTTTTCTCTTCTTCTTCTATTTGGTTCCTGTTTCTGCTGTCAATTGAAAGAGTTCCCAGGGTTTTGAGAGATAATGACACTTAAGTCTCGGGTTCAAAACTGGAAGCTTCGATTTAGTGTGAGGTTCAGGAAAATGATGAAGTGTATGCGCTCTGTGGAGCAGTTGGGAGTCGATGATATGGCTGCTTCGTCTTCTGAGTCTTTAGCAACTAGGGACTATTCAGCAAGTGGCTATTCGTCTCGGGCTGCTGAGGTTGATTCCAAGCTTGATAATAGCAACATTGAAGAAGCAGAGTCGTCCCTTCGTGAGAGTGGGTTTCTAAATTATGAGGTACAGTGTTGAATCAAGTTTTTCTTTAACAAGTTCATGTTCTACGCAAAGAATGATTAACAACCCCTTGGTGAGTAGCAGAAGAGCATCGTTGTTGTCATCTTATAACAAATAGCAGGCGGCATTCTTGACTTGGATAGTGCTTGCTCAGTTTATAACATAGTTTTGGTTTTGAATGAAGAAATCTTTTGGCAGGATTCATCTTTCTACTATTCATGATGCTAATTTTGGCTTCCCCCAAATATTTAGGAAGCAAGAGCATTGTTAGGGAGGCTGGAGTATCAAAAGGGAAATATTGAAGGTGCACTTCATGTCTTTGAAGGAATAGACATAGCTGCAGTGACTTCTAGGATGAAAGTCGCATTATCTAAGAAATTGGATCATCAGAATAGGCGCCGGTCCCAAAGTGATCCTGCTCCACCCATGTCCATGCATGCCATCAGCTTGCTTCTCGAGGCTGTTCTTCTCAAGGCAAAATCATTGCAGGGTCTTGGAAGGTTTTCAGGTATAATTCATCATCTCTCATTTGACTTTCAAATTTCTGGTTTAAATGTTTTGCTATGTTTTGGTTCTTATTCCTAAGATTGGAACTGGTACTGTTTGCTTTGCTCATTTTCATTTTTGTTATGTTTTGTGCAGAGGCTTCCCAGTCTTGCAAAATAATTTTGGACACTGTTGAGTCTGCATTGCCAGATGGTGTATCAGAACAAGTTGCTGCAGATTTCAAGCTGCAAGAGATTCTGAACAAAGCTGTTGAGTTGCAACCTGAGCTGTGTAAGCTTGCTGGGTCACCTGAAGAAGCTATAGTAGCGTACCGACGTGCCCTCCTCTATTACTGGAATCTGGATACAGAAACGACTGCTAGGATACAGAAAGAATTTGCCATTTTCCTTTTGTATAGTGGGACGGATGCAATTCCTCCAACGTTGCGTTTCCAAATGGAAGGTTCTTTTGTCCCAAGAAACAACATTGAAGAGGCAGTCCTTCTGTTGCTGATTCTGTTGAGAAAATTTGCTCTCAGGAAGATCGTATGGGATCCAACAGTCATGGATCATATATCTTTTGCATTATCTGTCTCGGGGGACCTAAGGGCGCTTGCTTATCAGGTGGAAGAGTTGCTTCCAGGGACTACCGAAAGGCAAGAGAGATTTTGTACTTTGGCTCTTTGCTATCATGGAGAAGGTGATAATGAAGTTGCCCTAAATCTTCTGAAGAATTTCCTGAAGGACAGAGAGAGTAAGAACTGCAACATGGAACTATTGCTTGCTTCTAAGATATGTGCAGAGAATTCAATGCAAGTTGATGAAGGGATTAATTATGCATGCAGAGCTCTTTGTGACCCTGGAAGATGTGTCCAAATAGCAAGCATTAGTAACTGCCTCTTGGGTCTTTTACTATCGAATAAGTCAAGATTGGTTGCTTCTGATTCCGAAAGGGTTGTAAAGCAGTCTGAGGCAATTGAGAAGCTTGAACTTGCAGAGCGGACGATGAAAGAGAAAGACCCGTATGTTGTATTTCATCTGGCGCTAGAAAATGCTGAGCAGAGGAAGTTAGATGCTGCACTGACTTATGCAAAGCAGGCTTTAAGACTGGAAGCTGGGTCTTCCACAAAAACTTACGTGCTTTTGGCTAGAATACTGTCTGCTCAAAAAAGGTTTGTTGATGCTGAGACTGTGATCTGTGCTGCTATAGATCAGACCGGTAGGTGGGATCACAGTGAGCTGCTGAGAACAAAGGCGAAAATCCAAGTAGCACAGGGCCACTTAAAGAGTGCAATTGAGACATACACTCACCTTCTTGCCATTCTCCAAGTTCGAACTAAAAACTCTGGCATGGAGAAGAAACCTCACAAGGTATGGTGACTTACTTGGCACTCTTTATGCAGTAAGAATGACAATGGGGTGGCTATCTTAATAACACACCCTCACCGCACTAAGCATGTTCTGGTTGGGAAATATCCGTGAGACACAGGTCAGCTCATTCCGACATGTGACTGGAAAAAAAACATATGCAAACATCTCAATTTAAATATGAAAAGTTGTGAGAAAAGGCTTTCTGAATAAGAAGGGAATGGAATTACATAACTAATGACCCCAAATTATGAAAGAGATGGAGGCTCGTATTAAGTCATAGCTGTATTAATTTATAGAGTAATTAAAATAGCATAGATATGAGTAATATACTCAGACCTAACAAAAAAGATATGAGTAATATTAGAGAAGGATGACTGTTGAGATAGACCAGACCAGCCTATTGTCATCCCATTATGCAGACACATTGTAATTGAAGTATTTTCTTAAGGACAAGGGTGATAGGATATTGGAGATAAACTTTTTCCCATGTTGATTCTTGCAGAGTAGCAGGAACAGTGATAGGAAGCTGGAGATGGAGACCTGGCATGATCTAGCTAACGTATACACGAGCATGTCTCAATTGCGAGATGCTGAGGTCTGCCTTTCGAAATCCATGGTTATCAACCCGTTTTCTGCGTCACGATGGCACTCCACAGGTAATCAGTTTCTTCTCACAAACCCTCCATTTCCCTCCCTTTCCAAAACCCTCATGGTATTACCAATTTCTTCTACAGGCGTACTGTATGAGGCGAAGGGAATGCACCAAGAAGCACTGGAAGCATATAAAGCAGCATTAGATGCCGAGCCAACCCATGTCCCGAGCCTGATATCCACTGCTTGTGTCCTCAAATGCCTCGGGGTCAACTCATTGCCGGTCATCAAGAGCTTCATCACCGATGCCCTTCGATTCGACAAACTGAACCATTCTGCATGGTACCAGCTTGGATTGATCAACCAGGCTGATCCGAGTGCATCAGCAACCGATGCCTTGGAATGCTTCGAGGCTGCTGCTATGCTGGAAGAAACTGCACCTGTGGAACCATTCAGATGACCCCGGCTAGGTGCAGCTTTGTGGCGCTCTATAATTAAGCACAGTTAAGGTGTACATTGTAACTTTGAAGATGCATTTCCCCCCATATAATCTGTCAGGCATTAGTATATGATGATATACATATTATAGTACCAAATAGAAGGGGAAAAGAAAAGAGGAAACAATGATGAATCAATATTTGGCATTGTTGTCTATTTTTCACAGGTTTGAGTGATTTATTTAGTTCCCCTTTTGTTGTGAAATATTTGGGTAAATTGCATGGTTGGTCACTCAAATTATTAAAAACGTTCATGTTTGGTCACTAAAATATTTAATTCTATTCGTAGTCACTCGAATTAATCTAACAGTTCAAGTTTGGTCACTCTCCGTTACCTTCCGTTAACGCCGTCAGTTTTTTGCTGACGTGGCTAACAGAAGTACCTAATCAGCTAATTTTAACTATAAAAAAAATACCTAACCTGCCACGTCATAAAATCAGCACCCAACCCATTCCAACCCTTACAAAGTACCCAACCCATTCCAACCCTTACAAAGTATCCAACCCTTACCCGACCCTTCCTCTTCTTCCTTTAGCTGGTCTAACACTCTAACGGCAAAAGGAAAAAAATCCCTACTTCCCCAAAATCAGATCCGCCTCTGGCTCTCTTTCTTCCTCCCAGTCTTATCATTTCTCATCCACTCTGACTTTGCCTCCGCCTCCGCCTCCGCCTCCGCCTCCCTCTCCACTCCCTCAATTCTAAGACAAATCGAGGGTACAAATTTGCACTGTTCATCGCGACACTGGCGGAGGTTTTCAACGGCCGATTCATCCCCCTGCTCCTCCGGCGGTGACTCAGTGAAATCCGGCCGAGAGATTGGGAGGTGATGAGACCGCAGCTCTCTGTCGTACGCCAACGCCTCATGGAGGATTTCCACGGCTTCGAACTTGTCGGTTTGTTCTGGAATCGGGCGCTGCCAGAGCTTGATTCCCCATGGATTGAAGAAGGTCGGCTTCAAGGCGGAAAGCCTGACGAACCACAGTGACATCTTGGAGTCAAATTCTTGCGATTTTGCTTTTCTAGTCGACAAAAGGATTTTAGGATTTTCAATTTCGGCAGCGGGGAGATGGCGGAGTTTACCGAAGACAAGTCAAAAAAAAGTGGAGGGAGATTTCAGGGTTGCTGTTACTGCTGATATCTCCCCCGCTAACACGAGGTGAGGATCTGGAATTAGAGATCCCAATCAGTCCTAATCCAGTCCCACATGTCCCAATACTCTCTTTTGGGTAGAATGAAGGATTCCAAACCAATTAGAGAAAAAATTGGTTTTGTTGTCGAAGCCGTGAAAGCCATTCATGGAGTCGTTTTTGTTGAAATTGACCTAGTCGTAGATCTAGCTACCCGCGCATTGTTTAAAAATAACAAACCCAGATAATCATTACATTCCAACCTGGAATCTCGTGGTTTGCCTCAACAAGACTCCATCGACGGCTGCGTCAACGGTGAAATCATGTTGTTCTTCACGAGCTCTAAGTCGGAGCAGGAGATGGTGGAGATAATAAAAGCTAGAAAGAAGATCGGAGGTGGCTGGAGGTCGGGTTGATTGCAAGTGGAATGGAGGTCGACGAGCGAGGAATCGGAGGTGACTAGAGCGAGGAAGTTGCTATAGTGGAGGAGGAGGACTCTCTGGCGGAGATGGAGGGAAGAGGGGGGTTCATGGCGGCGGAAAACTTGGGGAACTCTGGATTTGGGAAAGAATCATCGGAATCAAAGTCTAGTGGGCTTGTTGCGGGTTGGCCGGCTGGGTCACAGTTGGGAAGGAATGGGTTGGGTTAGGAAAATGACAAGGCAATTTTTAATGACGCGGAGGGTTGAATTTGGTGATGTGGCAGGTTAAAATTAGGTTAGTCAGCACTTCTGTTAGCCACGTCAGCAAATGACTGACGGTGTTAACAGAGGCTGACGGAAGGTAACGGAGAGTGACCAAACTTGGACTGTTTGATTAATTCGAGTGACTACGAATGAAATTAAATATTTTTAGTGACCATACATAAACGTTTTTAGTAATTCGAGTGACCAACCATGCAATTTACCCGAAAGATTTCGATAAGCAGATGTATGATTGATAACAGAAAAGAATGGGTGTAAATTTGTATCAGAATCCAACAACCTTTGTGCCCTAGATAGACTATTGTCTCGATGTCGACAGTATCTCCACAATTATCCAATCGAAATTGTCATTATGATCATATGGCTAAGGTTGACTTTGCCAATTTCCTTCATTAATACAGCATCAAGATTGAAATTTCTGATGATACACATTAAAATGTCGTTTTATTTCTCATCCTATACAAACCCTAAAAAACACGAACCACATACAAATTGAGCAATAAAAGATCCCAGAAGAAGATAAGACAAACGAGGAAGTCAATTTTGGCCAACGCTCTCACCACGTCACTGATGTGTCATATCATGTCGGTGATCATAACACTTGTACCTTAAACGTTATAGTAACAAATTTAATTTGTATTTATTCATTTTTTTACAAATTTTTATATGATACAAGTTGTACCATTAACTTTAACGTTATGATATAAATGGTTTATACCTATACCTTTACAAATTCTTTTATGGTACAAATTGAGCGTGTACTTTTATCGAGCTAGTATTTTTAGGGAGTTGCTAAAGGTCGCCCTTAAAATTGCTAAATGTCGCCCTAAAAAATATTAAAGTTACAAATTTAACCTTTTAGCTTCTTTACTTTCCCTTTAGCAAACAAACACCACTTAGTAAAAAAAATAAAATATTATTCAAAAGAGAGAATCCATCATCGCCATTCTGGAGTTGGAATCGTCAATAGGACGTCTGGATCATGACTAGCGACTCTTAATCGGTAAAGTTCACTCCAAAAATTGAAAAAAAGGGAACCGTAGCTCATTTGCGGTTGGTCCATGGTGCAACCGCAAATGAGCTACGGTTGGTCCATGGTGCAACCGCAGCTCACTTGCGGTTCCACCATGGGCCAACCGCAACTCACTTGCGGTTACACCATGGGCCAACCGCAAGTGAGCTGCGGTTGCACCATGGACCAACCGTAACTTACCTTAGGTTGAGCGTTTTTTTGGAAATTTTGGTAGAGAACGGGCGACGACGGCGGCGGGAAAGGCGCCGGCGGACTGGTGCGTCGAGAGGGATTCACGAAGAAAGCAGATGAGGCGTTCAATTTGAGGAGTTAGGGATTGTTTAAATTTTAAAATTTTATTGGGAGTATATAAGTAATTTATCATTAGAGTTAGGGCGGCCGTTAGCAATTTTAAGGGCGACATTTAGCGATTGGGTTTTTTTTTACCTAAAATGTAATATCTTGATTATAGTTAAGAGTTAACACATAATAAACTTGCAGATTTACTATAAAGGGGTGGAAATCCTTGGAGTAGTGAAATGGCCTTAAACATATTTGATCCTCATTATATCATTAGCTTTCAAACCCACTTAATATTGAGATTATTATATCATCACAATGGCAATATCACAAATAAGCGGACTTGTAAATAAGGTTCCATCTCGACCAACATTGTCATAATGATCACGCGGCTAAGATTAACTTACCCAATTTCCCTTCTTTACTTCGGTTGTAAATTTCTGATGATACTCATTAATATGTCATATATGTGCCATTTCTCTTCCTATATAAACCCTCCAATCCTAGTACTAAACCCCAATAAGAACACAAACCACACACAAAAGCAAGAAAAGATAGAAAAAAAAGAGAGAGAAACGAGGAAGTCAGCCATGGTCAACGCTCTCACCACGTCATCGCTGCTTCTGGTGCTGCTCGTGACGACAACGCTTGTCGGAGCTTCATCGGCATGGAGCCTGTGGCCGTACAAGCATGTCCACGTAAGCAATGAGCTGACCACGTACAATGGCGACCTGCACGTTCACTGCTGGTCCAGGAACGACGACAGAGGGTTCCACGATGTGGCTGTCGGGACGGAGTTTACGTGGAGGTTCAAGCCCAACATCTTCGGGACGACCAAGTGGATGTGTGAGGTGTCCACCGATGATGGTCGTCGTGCTAGCTTCGATTCGTATTGGGAAGATCTGGGCGAAGGGAGGAGGGAGCACAAGGAGAACATTTTTTGGGTTGCGGAGGAGGACGGTGTTTATCTTAGAATTATTCAAGAGAATAGAGATCAATACTGGGCAAAGTGGTAAATGCAGTAGGTTTTTTTTTTTAGAATTATTTTCTAGTTATTTGTGTTTGAATAAGGTCGGAGCTATATAGCTCACATTAGTTTAGGTTAAATTAATGTATTTCTCCCCCATCGAATCTTTTCATATTAGCTTAAAAATTTATTTGTATCGATGTTGTTAGTTAGTTTTTTTGTGTTCGAATAAGGTCGGAGCAATATACTCACATAATTAGCTTAGGTTAAATTAATTTATTGCCCCCACATAGGATCATTTCATATTAGATTACAAATTTATTTGTATCGATGTCGTTAATTAGTTTCTTTGTTGGATAGAAAACCATATCTATCATTTAGCCCGGCCCAGAAAACCATATCATTATTTAGCCAGGCCCAGAAAAGCCCAAGAGGCCCATAGTGAAAACAAATTCCAAAGATAGGAACCCCGGCCCAAACTTCCATTCTTCGTGGAAAAGTTCCCTCCCTTTCTAACCCGGGAAAATTGAGTAATAACCGTCCATAAACCCTAGAGAGAGAAACCGAGGAAACTATTTCTTGTCCGGCTAGCCAGCCTGATCATGGCCATGCCTTCGTCCCAAATCACTTTCTTCCCTCGCTACGCTTCCAGCTCCTAGAATCCAGACTTGCGCGTCGATTCTGGAATCTCAAATCTCTACTGCTTCTCCATTTTAACACACATTTTCTGCGCTTACTCTGGGTTGTGGTGGGTTTGAAGTTTGATCACTCTCATTCAGCATGCCAGAACCTCAACTTCTCGTGGACGAGTTCGTCTCCCAGCTTCGGAAACGGTGAGTTTCTTTGCACATAATTGCTCTGGTTAACAAGAGTTAGCAGCTTCCTCCTTTCTCATTTCGGCAATTGACCCTTTTTTCTCGACGGAATTTCGATTCCTTTACTTATGTTGCTTTTCCACCACTGATCATGTTCTTGGGGGAGATGGGGTTTTTTCCTGAACGAGCTACTCTCGTGATCCTGGGCATCCAACTGAATGAATTGTACGATTGGCAAGGTTTATGGGTTAATTCATTTTCTGGGTACGTTTTCATTCCGCAGGGAAGTGGAGGGTTCGCAAGCGACCGCTCAACTAACAGCAGAGTTGCTTCGGACTGCCATATCTCAACTGAGGGCCGCTGAGGCTCATGTTCTTGTTGAAACTGTGAGAAAGTTGGGCAAGGAGTTAATTGCTGCTAATCCCGTTGGTACATTTTTCAGTCCTTTTCACTTCATCTTTAGGAGACTTGCGTTTTAGTTAGAATTCCAAGTGATTTGTCGTTACCGTGAAACTGTGAGCTATTGAAAATCCCTCTTGTCAGGAGCTGTATGTGTTTGTTGTCTTTACAAATGTTCATAATTATAATGGGAACTTTTGTACTTCAGAGCTTTCTGTGGGGAACACTGTAAGGAGGGTGTTGCGGATCATTAGAGATGAAGACGTGTCTGGAGTAACAGATGGTTTGCCATCCGATGGGGATAACAAAGAGACAGCTGATTACACGGATGGTCAAGATTCAAGTGCTGATGTGTTGGCTACTAGAAGGTTATTGCAAGCTCCTTCACTGCACCGTTTACTTGACCGTGCACCTATGGACGATATGGAAGGCAAAAGGAAAGGTATGATCATATCTGATTATGTATTTCAAGCGAGATGCTTTTATGTTGAATAGTTTTAAGATTCTCAGCCTTGCCCAAATGGTTTGCAGCAGCTGCTGATAGGAATGCAAAAGCCTGGAGGTTGAAGCGTAGCGTGATGGAGACAATTAATGAGCTTGTTGAAGAGATAAGTAGTTGCCGCCAACAGATTGCAGAGCGAGCATTAGAGTTCATTCATCACAAGTAAACTCAATACCAAATTAACAATCTTAGCTTGAATAGTATCTACACAACAATGAGAGTTACTCTGACAAGAGCCCTTTGTTTTTCTGCAGCGAGGTGATACTAACTTTAGGACAGTCAAAAACCGTGGTGGAGTTTTTATGTACCGCGAAGAAGAAAAGATCATTCAGGGTTTACGTTGCTGAAGGAGTTCCCAAGTTTGAAACTCCCAGCAGTTTACTTTGCAATGCCTTTTTTCTTTTTCTCTAATCTTCTCTTGGTTATTTCTTTATCAGGACTGATCCATTAACAATTTTGGCAATCACTTAGGTACCAAGGACACTGCTTTGCGAAGGATCTATCTGCAGAAGGTTTTAAGACCACTTTGATCACAGATTCTGCAGTATTTGCCATGATTTCACGGGTGAACATGGTGAGGCAGCGACTAATCTATTCCCATCACAAGTCGTAAAATGTAATGCATGAGTGGTTTGAACTTAGATGTTTACTATTTCTGGAACAGGTTGTGGTCGGAGCTCATACTGTGATGGCCAATGGTGGGATCATAGGTCCAGTTGGGTTGAACATGCTCGCACTTGCAGCCAAACAACATGGTGTTCCATTCGTTGTAGTTGCCGCCACTCACAAAGGTAATAACAAAAAAAAAAGGAGGAATGAACTCATTTCCCATTTTCATCTGATTATGAGTTTTGATTCTGCACCCCGTTGGTTATGCCCTTTGTACCCAGAAAACCCAGTAGTTCGGTTGAATGAACTCAAGTCGCCATCTGATCTCCTCCAGTTTGGAGAATTCTCAGAATGAATGGAACTAGCACCCGATAGCAGCGCTTGTGTGCTGAACGTCGTAAACCCTGCGTTCGATTACGTTCCACCACAGCTCATCAAGCTTTTCATTACAGACATGTAAGTTCAAAAGGACCATAATTTACCTGGTTCCTCAATCACCCATTTTAAGTTTTACTCGTATGGTCTTTTCTGATTTTGATTTTGTTTGCAGAGGCGGACACAACCCGTCGTTCATGTACAGGTTGATTGCTGACTACTACTCTGCCGAGGATCTCATCCTCTGAAAAATTAGTAAATTGTCAACAGCTCAAGCCGTCGAAACAAAGGCGATCGATCTTCTGCACTCGATTTGAAGAATTAGAACAGTTTTGCCGCCTAGATTCAATTCACTGGAAACAAGAACTTTAATACATTGGACCAATGCCGAACAGTTTGGCTGTTATGAACTTTGATACATTGGATTTTGTTGACAAGAAACATATTGAATGTAATGGGAAACCTTGACATTTCATACAGAAGAGAATATGGAAAGAATCTACTACTGAAAGTTTTCAAGAAAAGGAACTTTCTTATTGGGATCTTTACACCTTGCGAAGATCAACGCCGGCCGTCGACTCCATTCTTCCCGACGGTCTTCAAAGCATTAGTGGAGAGTCGAAGCTTGACGGAATCGAGCTTGCCCTGTCTCCTTCCCACCAAACCTTCTTGTACAGCAAGTTTACACGAACTCGGCTTCAATCCCAATTCCATTTTCTCTCCAGCATTTCTCTGTTTCTCTTCACATCCGAATCCAGCGGGCAAGCTGAGTAGGGTTCACAATCCCGGGAATGTGGGCACGTTCCGTCTTCAATAAGCTCGCCACCTCCGCATAGCTCTTCTCCTCGTCTTCCTTGTTCTTCTTCCTCCCCTCCTCGGCGGCCGGTACTGCTCCGCCTTTCCTGATTCTCGACGGCAGCGCGAGAGGCACCGCCGCATCCGTCGACTTCGCCGGATCGAACTTCTCCCCGAGAATCGTCCCTCTCGTTAGGAACTCGTAAGCCAAGTACCCGGCCAGTAGCCCGTTGTTGTTGGTTGAAGGATTTGGCGTCGACGGCGGCGGCGGCGGCGGCTTGTGGAGGTAGTCGAGCCGAGCCGATGGTTTGGCAGCTGGATAAAACGCTGGCGTTGATTCTCTGTCTTTTCGCTTCCTAGACTCGCCAGGTGGCAGCATCTTAAGGATCGGATTTGGAGGCGGGGGGGGGGGGGGGGGGGGGGGGGAAAGAACAAGAAACCGGTATAATTGGAAAGCGAAGTGGGGAGAGAGAGAGAGAGAGAGAGGCTATTTATGAGCAGAGTAATAAAAACGGGAACCAAATCGGAGGAACTCGCCGGCGGCGGCGGTCGGAGCTAACGAATCGGGAAGCTTCGA
Organism: Linum tenue; assembly: GCA_946122785.1. Classification (NCBI taxonomy): domain Eukaryota; kingdom Viridiplantae; phylum Streptophyta; class Magnoliopsida; order Malpighiales; family Linaceae; genus Linum; species Linum tenue. The sequence goes on from CAMGYJ010000006.1 coordinate 71,754,977, forward strand.
ATTGCCGGGGAGAAATTGGAGCGGGAGAGAAGGGGGAAGAAGAGGAGATTGGAGTGGGCGCGAGGAGGAGGAGGAGGAGGAGGAGAACGAAGAGGAAAGGAAAAATGGGGCGAAAGAAAATTGGGGATGGGGAGAGCGGTTTATATACGGTCGGCTTGATTGAGGAATAAGGAGAATGCCATTGGATTTGGGAGTTGAGGAGCGAAATGACGAGCATGTCCTTGGTGGGGTTAAATGACGGATATGCCCTCAGAATCTTATCCTCTTCGTCGTTATGCTATGCTGGGCCCAACAAATTGGAGGCCTACTTTTTGGCGAGTAGGATGGACTGTCGTCCATTTAAGTATGGGCTTAAGGTGGAAAATGGAAATTAGTACGATATCGGTATTGCAATATCAAACACCGAAAACTCGAGATACAAAATAGTGCCATAAATTCGGTATTCCAATCCCTAAATTTTTGTTCGCTATCGGTATATACCAAATGTAAAATTTATTTCCTTCAAAATTATGAATTCAATATACAAAGGCAAATGCTAGCTCCATAACTCATTCTCAAAATATATAAAAACAACAATGGTGTGGTGCTAACACTCTTGCAAAACAAATGATAATAAATCTCAAGTATAATGACAACATACTAGAAAAATGTGATGCCTAAGAGCACATTAACAAACTGGACACATGGGATGACTAAGCAACCCATAAACGTACTACAATTAACAAAGCTTGGTATTGGTTGTCACATAGTGTGGGAATGAGCTATGTAAATTAAAGTGATCATCTTGGCGGTTGAAGGTCTGATAGTAGTGAGTGAGATAGTTTAGTTCAAAGGGATAAAATACACACAAGCTTATATTTCGCTATTGATCAGTATTTCGGTAAATACAAATCACAATCCCGTAATTCCTAATACCAAATAACCCTTGAAATTCAATCTGAATCCCAAGAAATAATATGTGTATTCAGTAATATCAAATATCGACAAATTCGATACGATATTCGGTATATCCCATATACCGGTTCCAAACTTTCAACCCTACTAGCTGGTTATAGTGTTCTTTTTTCATTTGAGTAACCTGGATTCAAATTCCAATAATAGCATTTTTTTTTCTCAAGGGACTGGCCCACTCGTAATTTGGGATGAGAACATCCACCACACTATTAGTTCGAACTTTGAGCCCAACTGCCAAAGAAAAAAGAATTTGAGTAGTGAAGTCCCTTTAAAAAATAAAAAATATTATAATAGATTAAGAAATTGTATAATATTGCATTTGGGACATATTTTGTTCAAAACTCAACCCGTTTTTCACCTGATCCACCCAGAAAGCACAATGACATCATTTTGTGTCTAACGTTAACACTATGAATAAATTTATGGATGTTTTTTTAGTCTTTATGAAAATATAGTCATAATAATATTAATTATTTATGAATATTATTAGTCTTTATGCAAATATATTTGTAGAATTTTTTTATAATATAGGATTATATTCATGAGAATAATGTAGGATTATATTCGTGAACACATACGTACACATGCATTTGTTAGTATCCATTGGATTGAGTTGAGTTTCTCTTCTAAAATCCATTACGGAATGTTTTTTATATGCACCCGCTAAATTGGATTTGAGTTAGAGAAATCTGACCCAACTCTACTCATTATATCACTAGCGGTGACAATAAGAAAGCTTTTAGTTGTAGAAGTAAATAGAAGATAAATACATTTTATACCATTTATCTCCACTGTTTTTTATGGATGTCTCATCAATTTCTTTCAATTTTTAACCTCGGATGATTCGGCATGAAAGGAAGGATAAAAATCTATTTTTATCCAAGAAATTGGTCCCGAGTAGAATTTATAAGTGTGTTTTGATCACATGGACTGAGGAGGCTTTTGAATATTTGACCGCATGAGAACAAGAGTTTTCCTTAACTGAGGAGTAAGAATTGGGAAATTGAGGAGTTTTCAGTTAGGTTGACAAATAGTTGCACTTATTTGCTTGTATTGAACTCTTGAGTTGAGGTTTTTAACTTATGTGGTCTAGCATGGAAATTTTACTCGTACAAAAATGGATAACTATGTATACCTAACTTTATTTTTCTAAGTGGGGTCTTAGTTCTTTCCAATTCGTTTCAGTGATTGGGTTAATCCGATATACGACAAAGTCAAATTCTTTGAACATGATTGAAAGATGATCTTTTAATCGAAATTAAGCATTTGACATGCAACTACGATATAGATGACGGTCGAGTGTATGTGGGTTGAAGTGCTAATTCATACTTCGTCCTCAATCCGGGGAAAAAAGTCATCCAAAGCCCTAACATAATTCTTCAACCCTCCCTTTAGAGCTCGTTTGGAGAATTGTGGTATGAATTTCTAGATTAAAAAAAGTCTAAACTTTTGATTGTTGGAAAAGGTTTTAAAATTTTCATTTGGTAACTATGATTGTTTACCTCAATGAAAAATAAAAATTATAGACATGTTTATCCTTAACCAAAAATTAGGATGGTTGAAGAAATATTGATAATTTATAAGTAATGGTATTTAGTGGCAGGTCCCTAATATGAGAGATCGTGTCTTTTCTCTGCCCATTGACCAAAATGTTACTCCTGCTATGAATGATACCTTAACTGCGGCTATACTCCCGGAGGAAGTACGTAAGACAGTTTTTGCTATGGGATCAAAACATGCGCCGGGATCGGATGGGTTTACGGGCAAATTCTTCAAATCCTTTTGGGATATTGTGAGGCCTTCAGTGATTGAAGCTGTCTGCTCGTTCTTCTCAACGGGAAAGATGCTTCGTAGTTTCAATCATACCTGGCTTACTCTAATCCCAAAAGTGGATAATGTTGAATCAATGAGGCATTTGCGTCCTATCAGCCTATGCCAATTTGTGTACAAAATTATAACCAAAATTCTGGCTGAGCGGCTGGCCTGTATTTTACCTACGATTGTCTCGGCTGGTCAAAATGCTTTTATTCGAGAAAGACAGATTGTCGAAAATATCCTCCTCGGACATGAACTTATGCATTACCTGAAAATCAAAAAACGTGGGAAGAAAGGGTACATGGCTCTAAAGGTTGACATGGAAAAGGCCTATAATAGAGTCGAATGGACTTTTCTCCTTACGGTTTTGGAAAAGATGGGTTTTAATTCTGTATGGAGGGGTTGGATTCAGGAGTGTCTTCGGTCTACATCCTTTACGGTGATGATGAATGGTACTCCGTCTGGCTACTTCACTCCCTCCAGGGGACTTAGACAGGGTGACCCCCTGTCGCCCCTTTTATTTGTGCTATGCACAGAGGGGTTTGCGGCTCTCTTGAAGAAGGCTATCTCATACAAGAAATTGGCGGGGATTAAGGTGGCTCCCAGAGCCCCGAGGATCTCGCATTTATTCTTTGCTGATGACTCATATTTATTCTTGCGTGGAACGCTCCAAGAATGTGAAAATCTAATCGAAGTTTTGAATGAATATGAGGAACTGAGTGGCCAAAGAGTGAACCTGGCAAAATCAGCGGTGTGCTTCAGTCGAAATATTACGATACCGGACCAGGAATTCCTAGCCGCGATTATGGGGGTAGGGGCAGTCGGGGTCCATGATAAATACCTTGGGCTCCCATCCCTGATAGCTAGATCGAAAATGGAAACCTTCCGTTATTTAGAGGAGAAACTCCTGGAACGCCTGTAGGGATGGAAGCAGAGAACTTTATCCTGGGCGGCTAAAGAGACCTTGATAAAATCGGTGGCAATGGCTTTACCCCTTCATGTGATGTCCTATTTCAAGCTGCCTCTGGCCCTGTGCCGCCTTCTGGACAAGCATGTTGCCCGCTTCTGGTGGGGAGATGATGATAATCATTCGAAAGTACGATGGATATCTTGGCGGGACATGTGCCGGAGTAAACATGATGGGGGGATGGGCTTCCGACGGTTTGAACACTTCAATCAAGCCCTTTTGGCTAAGATTGGCTGGCGTATCCTCCTGGAGCCCCACTCCTTGCTTGCCCAAGTTTACAAAGGGAAATACTTCCCTAACGGCCATTTCCTCACTGCGAAGGCTCGCTCGCGACCCTCGTGGGGTTGGCAAAGTATTCTACACGGGCGGAAACTCTTAGAGATGGGGCTTCGATGGCAAATTGGGAATGGTCGTCGGCATCCATGTTGTACTCTACTTGGGTTCCCCAGAATCAGTTTGAGCCTCTTCGATATAACCCACTAATCTTGCCAGTAGGAGGGGATCCCCCAGTTTCGGAGCTTATTTGTCAAGGGGAAGGTCGCTGGTGTGACCTCAAGCTTAACCAATGGTTTGACCCTGCTACCTGTCGTATTATTAAGGCTATTCCTCTCCCTTGTACGAATGTGGAGGATAGGCTCATCTGGCATGACACGGCAGATGGTGAATTTTCGGTGAAATCTGCTTACCATCTGGCAGTCGCCTTGGACAGGCGCAGGGGTCGTTGGAGGGCTGGGGTAGACTGGATGGATCGACAAAGCTGGATCCGCCTTTGGGAGGCTAACATCCCGCCGAAATTAAAGGTGTTTCTCTGGCAGATTTTTCATCGAATCCTTCATACAGCAGAGGCCTTGCTAGAAAGAAAGATCGTGGTCCATCCTCGCTGCCCGGTTTGTTGGGAAGACAAAGAGACTATGGAACACCTGTTTTTGGATTGACAGGTAGCCAGAGCACTATGGGGTGCTGCGGGTCTAGAGCATATCGAGGAGGGACTGCCGCGCCATTCTTTTCCCTTGTTTCTTAAGAAGGTCATGGCTCTCATCCAGTGCCCTGCTCTGTTCATGGCTGTTGTGGCCGTCCTCTGGCGTATTTGGCGATCTCGTAATTGGGTGGTCTTTGAAGGCCAGCAGTACAGAGTGGATGCACTGATGCACCAGTTCACGCAGCAATACGAGGAGTGGATGTGCCTCCCGGTTGATAAATCTAGCGCGGTCCATACTGATGCGGCGGCCCACCGTTCGAACCAGGACGAGATGCCAGGGGATATCTGTGGTTGGGATGAGGCTACTCGGAGAGGATCGCATTCAGCAGGAGGTGTGGTGCTAATGACCCCGAACCGAGACCTCCTAATGGCCACTGGGTTACAGATTCCCGTCATTGATGATTCTCTGGTGGTGGAACTGCTGGTCTTGCGAGAAGCAATTCTCTGGTGCATTGGACATGGGTTCTCTAGTGTGCGATTCGAGGGAGATGCCAAGGTTGTTATTGAGAAGCTCCAACTGATGGATGATAGAGATGGCAGGATAGGAGCTATACTGAAGGAGGTGCTGCATTATTTGTCCCGCAATCAAGGGTTTTCTGTTCGGTTTATAGGTCGGCGTGCCAATAGGGTAGCCCATTTAGTGGCTCGTAAGGCCCTCTCTCTGTACCCGGCTATGAACCGTCATTTTGATTATCAGACCTGGCTGATCTCCAGGATGTAACTATCTTTTTGATCTAATATATGATTACCTTTTGTCAAAAAAAAAAGGAATAAAAATAGAAAGGGGTAAAATAGAAAAAATGTCTCGCAAATCAAGATATAAAATCTATATTACTATTAAAAAAAACTATATGGTTATGCGTGGTTTTATATTTATCAACTTTGGATATTTGAAATCTCTAAAAATAACATTCACGATAAAAAAAACACAGGAAAAAACATAATTTTATGCTTAATCTATAGATTCATTGAATCTATACTACAAATCACACCATAGTTGACAATCTAGATGCAACTTTAACCAATTGCTTATGTTTGAATTTTAGGGGTTGTAAAATGTAAACCCATTTAATTCTTAATTTTAAGAAAAGTTAGGACGTCCAATTATAAAAGTTAAATGGCACCCGGTGCAATTAACCCTCCATTTACATCATAAGATTAGGAAAGAAGAGTGTATTTGAAGCCAGTTTGAAATTAATTTTTTTTAAAAAGAATTGAATTTCATTCTCAAAATATAAATCATTGATTTAAAGGTGTAAAGCTAACACCGTCACTCTAGACATTAATACAGTCAAAGGTGCTGCTGGCAGATCCGTACTAACAACTCATTCCACCACAAGCAAACCCAAGAACACCCTAACGTTGAATACTAATAATAACTCTTTAACTTGAGAGTTACTCTAACAAATAACCCTTTGTTCTTGTGCTGCAAAGAACAGATTTTTCAGGGTTTTTGTCGCTGAAGTAGCTCCAAAGTCTGAAACTCCCTGCTGTTAACTCCGCAATGTCATTTTTTCTCCTCTTAGTTGTGTAATTGTTCATCACAACTGATCCGTTAACAATTTGGCTACCACTTAGGTAACAAAGGATCCTCCTGCTCAGCTGAGATCTAACTGCCTGATGTTTTAGGACAAACTGTGATAACAGATTCAGCAGTATCTGCCATGATTTCTGGAGCGATCATGGTGAGGCACTGACTATATCGATCACAAGTTGTTCAAATATGATGCAGTACTGGCTTAAACTCAGAAAGAGGCTTCCTGTTTGAGGTGCAGGTTGTGGTTGGAGCTCATACTGAGTGTGAAGGCAGGATCATAGGACAGTCGCGTTGAACAATGAACATGCTCTCGCAGTTGCAGCGAAACCTCATGGCATTCCATTTCATAGTAGTTGCAGACTTGAGACTTGCAGCCACTCACAAGGTAATAAAAAGATAAGAGTAAATCACTTCGAACCCATTCTCCACTTCATCAGAGTTTGAGAGTGAAAACCCAGCAGTGCATTTGAATGAGCTCAAGTCGCCATCTGAGTTCCGAGAATCCCCAGAATCCACAGGACTAGCACCCGATAGCAGTGCTCCTGTGCTCGTGTACTCGAAATCGTAAACCCCTGCCTTCGATTGCGTTCCACCACATCTCATCAATCTTTTCCAATACATATGTAAGTTGACACTATCAACAGTTTACCTTGTTCATCATCTCTTATGGTCTTTTTTCTGATCATGCTTCTGGGTCACCTCTACCTGTGTTGCAGAGGATGACAGAACCCCATAGTTCATCCTCCGCCTAGATATCAAATTGCAAACAGCTCTCGTCAAAAACAAAGGCGATCGATCTCTTCTGCACTCAATTAGAAGGATTACAACAATTTTGCCTCCAAAAGGAAAGTAGCAGCAACTGACTAGAAACATAAATTTGAACTTCAGTACATTGGAGTCTTCTAGGTACGAAACCTGCTGAATGTAATGGGCAACCTTGAAAAGCTTAAAGAAAGAAACTTGCTTTCTGAGTGGATTACAACTTGCGAAGATCAATGCCGGCCTTCTTAGCGACGGCGTCGAGGCCATTCTTCTCGATGGTCTTCAAAGCCTTGGTGGACAAACGGAGCTTCACCCAGCGCTTCCCTGCCTCCCACCAAACCCTCTTGTACTGCAAGTTCACGAACTGCTGCGTCTTGGTCTTGTGGTTGGAGAAGGACACCTTGTTCGCCCTGTTCGCTTTCTTCCCTGTGAACGGACAGATTCTCCCTGCAAAAAAAAAAAAAAAATACCCAAAACCAACAAAGAATCAATCAGAATTCAATTGACCATTTTCAATTTCCCCCAATCTACTCAGACCGAAGCAGGAATGGCAGACTCACGGGCGACAACGGGCTGGAGAGCCGTCTTGAAGGGTTGGAAGGAGCAGGGAGATTCGGAGGAGATGCGAATGCCGCTCAATTGGGAAGTGAGGGAGCTGAGGTCTGAAGCGGCGGCGGAATTGGAGAAGGAAGAAGTGGGCAGCGGCGGCCTTGGGAAGCGGGCGTTGTTGCTGGAGAGGCGAAAATTCACCGTGTTTCCCAGCAAAACTCCTGTTGTTGCTGACGCCGTCGCCATTGTTTGAGAATTTGGGAGTGTTTTTCTAGTTGGAGATGCGGAGAAAGGAGAAAATGAAAACTTATCTCATCGTCTGGTAATGTTCTATCTCTGGAAACAGAGGACGGCGTCTGTGGTGGGAATGGATAATGGAATTCTGGGATTTCGAGTATGACCGTATTGGGCTGGAGAAAAGCTTTTATGGGCTTGGTTCGGCCTATTGAAATGTTGCGTCGGCCCGCGAAAGTCTGGTGAAAACGAGTGGGAAAAAGAAGAGGGCTAAAAAATTATCAGAGCCTGGTTTCGATCCAGGGACCTGTGGGTTATGGACCCACCACGCTTCCGCTGCGCCACTCTGATTTATTTAATGAAATTAATGCGTCTTTGCTTCTTGAATAACCATCACAATTGGTCAATAGCATAAAGGATCACTTATATTTGGAGTGCTAACAAGACGGTCACTAAATCTTGGAACTTCTTATGGGTTCAAGGTTGGTTTGGGTTGTCAATATCATATCTACAACATTTCATTTATAAATTTGGGTGATGTGTGAACGTTTGAATGGAAAAATGGACGAAAATAACAAAATCATTTATCACCCTTATTAGAAAGAAAAAGAAAACATAACCATCAACTTGCTATTTTTTTTATAAGGATTATACATATATATTTGTTTTTTTTTTTCTCGATAAGGGTATACATACATATTTGTTGTTATTTGAGGAATTCGTTCCCAACACCTCAAAATTCAAGATTAGTGCTACTAGCCTACTACCACTAAACCATACTCTTGTTCGCTAAAATCAAATATTAATAATAATACAAAAACATTGACTTTTCAGATATAATCTTCCAATAAGATTCCACAATGCTCCCTCGACCCCTATTTTAACCCACCAAGGGAATCAACAGCAAGCACGAAGTAGAACATTTCCTCATAAAATTTTCCAGAACCAGAAGTTAGTGATAAGTATTTTCATAACAATGGACACGCACAGCAAAAACATTCCATCTTTCCTCTCTAATGAAGTAATGATCCCATTCTCTATGGGGTAAAAGGGTTCCTGGTGCCTATCTCTAACATCAATCTCTCTATAACAGAAGCAGCTCAGAATGCCAGCCCAATGGCGCTCAGGGAGGTATCTAACAGCATATCCCTATTGATTCTGGAACCTAGCCTTGTAAAGATCAAGAGGTACATATTCTGCTGTGACGGTACGATCATCAAATGATCTGCCATGCAAGCAGTGTGCTGCCATGCAAGAGGCTTCCGTCCTTCTAAACTCCACCAACACGCAACCCGCCTCGAAACTGCCTCCAGTTTCAATATCTTTCTCTGCTGCAGTTTGGTCGCCACCCTCCTGGGCACCAGAATCTGAAGCTGTAGGGGAAGTTGTGTCATTGCAAGAAGCTGCTGAAGAAGCCTTCTCCTTGTTTGTTTCTGCAATCCCTCTGCTTTCGTCCATGCTCGACAACTCTTTGCCCATTGGTTCATCTTCCATCGGTGTCTCCTTCACGTGACTTTCAGCAGCAACTGAACCAGTTGGTTGTTCTGTTTCAGTTATTGGGATTTTTTCACCGTTCATGTCCTGCTGACCACCAGCAGCTGACACCTTGTTGTCATGCGCGGAAGATTTTTCTGAGGTGGAATGAATTGCAGTATGCTTGACAACATTAATCGACTTCACAGCACCAAACCTGTAAATTTCATTTGAAAAGCAAACAATGCTTAAGCTGCTACTACGAGGCAAAGGCTTTAAAACAAAGAAGCAACGCCCCTCTATATACCTGGCGCACTCTAGTCGTACATCTTCTAATACTTCCTCAATTTCTGCACTGGACATCGAGGGAAGGACCTCTGGTTGGAGCTGTTCCATATTTTATGGCAAGTGACATTGAGAAGTCTCGAATGAGATTTTAAACAACAAATTACACAAAATAAAAAGCATCACAATAGCTAAAAAGTTCAAGTGCATGAACGTGTACCACATTCAGAAGTTTCAGAACTTCTGTAGGCTTCTCAAGAAGTGACTTTGCATGTTCAGGGATCCCATGGAATGGTGGACTCCCATTGCTTGCCTACCAAGTCAATCCGCCCGATTAGAGCACTCTTCCCTTTCCAGATAAAAAGAAGAAAAGGAAAAGGGTTTCAAATGAAATACCATGACTGAAGGATCTTGCACAGCTTGAACCGCAGTTAATACTTGCCCTCCTATTTTCATACCATTCAAACCAGCACAAGCTTTAAGAGTGACTGTCTCGTCTGCATACTGATATTAAAGTTACAAATTAGCCCTTCACTACCGCTACGACCAAGAGTTAAGAGGTATTTATGAGCAGCACCAAGATCAGGACTTGTACATATAGAAATCCTCAGTGGCAACAAGAAACCACGCGCCTCTCTGAATGAAAGCAACCGACACAAATGGTTTTCTTACCTCAAGGAAAGCATGTGGGCCATCACGTTCCTTATTGTTGAGAAGCTGGAATCCCTTCAAAGGTCCGAAGGCGCTAGCAATCTCCATAAGCTGTGAAGGCAAACCAAATACTTTAAATGAACAGTCACAGAAGTGCAGAACTAGAAAGGGCATCAGAAATAAAATAAAATAAAATAAAATAAAATAAAATAAGAGAATGTTAGGCATGGGATGAACCATCCCAGTTGTCAGTCTTGACCCTTGAGACCAAGAGCATTTGCAATGTTACACATTTGAAGGCAAATTACCATTTTGGAGGAAAGGACACTTGAAATTCCACCAACGAAGATCTGCAATGACTCAAGAAGAAAGCGATGAGCTTTATAGGCCTTAAAAGAGTAATTTCCAAACAGTTGGCGAACCACCTACACAACTATCGCAAAGGAAGTAAGTGAACTAACATGACGGCTCTGTACTTTATTTATTTATTAAAATTTGTAACTCATCGACAGGAGGACTGCATCAACAATTTCTACAAATAATTTTCAAAGCAGGGAGACGGTCGAAACAAAAACAAATGGAAGCTCTCTGCATGAACACAATAATCATGTAGCACTGGACAGAGTTTAACTGAAAAAGACCCTGACAGCAAATCGGACGTCTCGCAGTCAAGAATAATCAAGACAACAAAATGGTCTTTCAGATCCCTTTGTGATATAACTGAAGCAATAAAACAACAATGAATGAGAAAGAACACAACCTTGTGGGGCGAATCCTTAACAATATCAGTTATTGCCTGAACCACGGCAACCGACTTTTTTGCTTCAACAGTCTGCATAAAAATAGCAACCGACTGAAAACCCGCTACATGGACGGTAACCACAGTATATCTCAGAGGAGGATGCAGCAATTGAATAATCCTCGGAGGGATTATAGCTCCACTGTAAATCAAAAGCAAATGAGATCAACCAGATTTTCATACTTATTCACAACTGAATATTTATCAGAGCTAAAAGCTATCCGTTCATTGATAAGAGGAGAAAAGGAAAGATCAATAATGTCATAAGCCTTAATCGCCGCACGAGCAGAGAGGTGCCAAACAGGCAACTGGGAGTAAGAAATGGAGGAACACGAAAAAAATAGGAAGCCTTCCTTTTATCTTTTTCAACTAACTCAGACATTATCAACAATAAGAACAAACACATTTTCAGCATATGCATATGTGTTGATAAGAACAGGGTCCATAGGCACCCAAAGCAAGCAAGTAATACGATCAAACAAAAAGGACAGTGCATTGCAAATGTAACTGTTAACTGTATCTCACATTCATAGTTTTATGTTCTAAACTCCAGTATGACTGGAAAGAGGCAACTCTTCACTAAATTGGCACGAACATTTCCAGTTTTTGAACATTTTTCTCAAAGCTGCATACACTTGGAAGAAAAACACACTTAGTGTTACTTTTAGTTCGAAGATAACTTCCCTAAGCCAAGACAACACTGCATAGATTCAGGTAGATATAAGAATCTTAATTGATGTAATATTAACTGACCAAGAGGAAACTTAATAGCCAGTTTTAACATATTACAGTATCAACGAACTATTTCCGATTCCCTTTACTCAGAGAAAGCTACATGCATGAATTTAGAAAATGAAAAAGGACACAAAGGTACAACTAACATAAGAGATCAGCAGCAACAGATGTTGATCATATATTTTTAAGAAAATCGAAAGTAAATAAAATTCAGATGCATATGATTGAAAATGGAACAACACATGCAATATTTCGAGCAATATTGTGAGCATGAATCAAATGATGAAAGTGCTGCATCACATTCTGCTAGGCCAATGTTACTATCCCGGATACCTAGATCAGTTACCAAAAGTGAATGCCAGTAAAAGAAGCTCCATGGACATCAAACTTGTTCACTACACCTGGATATCCTCTTATTAGGAGACAGCTTCATCACCAGCCAGTACGTGAATTACGATACACGCAATATAAATACCCTATTTAAGATATTCCAACATGACAGTCAGAATAAATCTCACGTACTAGACAAACAGAGATTTGATAAGTTTGTATATTTAAAGCATAAAATCCTTAGCAGTTAGATCAATAAACAATCTGAATCAATGCAAGAAAAAGAAGAGGAAAAAGAAAAGAATCCAGCACATAAAAGTGATAGTGCCAACAAACTGTGTGACAATACATCCGTTTATCCTAAGGATTAAGCAATTGTGACGTAATTCTCCAACTCGAGAGCACTCCAAAATAAAAGGCAGTTTTGGCATATTTTTCTTGAGAATTTCAAACAAAACTAGGTGTATCTATTTTCATATCTGATGGCAAAATTTAGCAGCATGACATAGATTTTTGGCACCATTAGCATAAAATACATCAGATATGCAATCCAAGCACTCAACACTAAAGCAATCTAAGTTACTTGAAAGCATTAATTCACTTTATATCAACCAATGAAGTGTTTGTTTATCATCTCATGTTGTAGTATCAAATTTGGCACTTATCATTTGATCCATTAGATATTAGCAAAGCTTGAGCACAAAATTATACTGAGAGGGATACAATTAACATTAAATAGTATCCTACAGTAGCCCTTATCCAAGACACCCATTGACTGTTGGCATCAAGCCATCAGGTCTATCTTAACAAGGGTTTTGTAACAGCTCATAGGGTTCAAGTGCTATATTACTGGCATATCTGACATTTGGTTAGCATTTCTATCATCTTAACCAAGCCTTTCCATTAACTAAGATTGCAATTGCTTCAACGGATTAAAGGGTATGATGTTACATAGTAACACTATACTCAAGCAAATACCATCAAAACAACAATAAGCTAAACCATATCACTTTACAACAAACGAGCCAGCAAAGATTTATGGATCCCCTGACAAGAGTTGACTTAGGCAAGAAAGAAACACAGATGCCACTATAGGCTGTTTTAGGTGTGATTACTTTAATGGACTGATCTGACCAGATACATATTAGACAAGTGAAGAATAATGTAAAATAGTAAGCTTAACAAGTTGAGGCAAGATTGATTCCGAACAAGTGGTTCCCCGTACAAGGGTCAAGAGATTTTTGTAAATGTTAATCTGGATTTCTAATAGTAACTATTTCTTGACCCTTATACTGAAGGATTCCTTTCTCCAAAGTCTATCATGCCTTCACTATATTTAACCACCAAAGTAATAATTAAACTTACGACAAAATATAAACAAAGGAGTAGATAGTATTTCTTACAGCCACTTCAACATAGTCCTTGGGACGTCTGATTTTGATTGAAGACCCAGAGAAATAGCTACCATTGAAAGAAAGAGCTGCTGAAGCATCCTCCGCTGTCAGAAATTCAACAAGTGCTTGACCTTTTTCTTTATTGATCTGCGAAGATTATTTTATATCGGCAAATTTCAGACAAAATCCTTGGAAAAATTAATCTATTTTATTCACCAAGAAGTAAAGTGACTTACAATGCAGCTGATACATGGTTGTGATCCGGGAACATGATTAACACCATAAGAAATCAAACAGTTGCTAAGAAAGTCCATAATAGCTTTCTCTGAGGCAGAGGCTGGTACATTTTCCACATAAAGTCTCCGTATAGGACGAGTAGATTGTGTTAGTTGAATAGAGTCAATGGAAGTATTCTTGTTTGTTAATAGAGTGCTAGGTGATGCCCCAGAGATGGCCTTTCCTGCATCTAACGAACTAGGAACAGTATTGACTAGTTCACGCATAATCGAAGATAATTGCTGACTAGATAGCAAATTGTTAGTAGGAAGAGAGGCAGATGACGTTTTACTGTTTACTTTTGGTGCAAGATCCCATCTAGCACTTTTCTTTTCAGGAGAGCGCTTGGTTGGGGAAGGAGTTCTAACAGCTGCCTCACTTTTCCTTTTCCTTGGGGAATAGCCACCAAGCCCACTAGCAGCGTTGTGTTTGCCATTAACAATATTTCTCTCTTCATCATTAAGATGCTGTCTCTCAGACCTGCCCTTAGAATGAGAGGACAGACCATCACGGCCCCTTGTATGGTAAGAATCACGCTTCTCCTTTCGTAATGAGATAGAAGAAGAACTCTGATTTGTTTCCTCATGTTCTCTACTCCTAGACCGTCTTCGCTTAAAACCCGACTCTCTGTAATGAGATTTTGACAATTCCTTCCTACCATCTCTCTCAGAAGAATCTTTGACAGAGTCATATTTCTTTACAAGTTCTTGCACCTCATTTTGCGGTTTTCTGTTTTCAAGCTTTCGCCTGTTTTCATCTGTATGTTTGTCCCTCTGCATATAATCTCTTGAATGATGCTTTCGCACTTCACTTTCCGTAACATTTTCAGACCGCCGATCGTGTTCTCTGCTTCTAAGAGTTATATCTGATGCCTTCTCAGCTCTACCCCTACTCACATCCCCATGCCTCTTCATTTCCACCAAGTTCCCGGAATGCTTCTTAGCAGGTTCATTCCCAGAAATATCAAAAGAGCGCTTCTGAGGTTGCCTCCTGCCAGCATCATCCGCCCTTCGATATTGTCCTCTCCTTCCATCAACATATCTGTCCTGTACCGAATCTCTCAGCCGCTGGTCATCATCTTTTCTCCCGCGATGGGTTTTTCTGTCATCCTGGCTTCTGGTTTCAGGCATCACCACATCTCTGTTAATCTGGGACATCAACTTACGTCCGACACTTGCAGGTTGGATTTCTCTATCCCTTCTTTCAACTCGACACTCATCTTTAACCAAAGTCTTCAATTCTTTCGGCGAAGAGCTTGACTTCACATGTTCAGCCACTGAGCTCTCTGGTACAGCAGACGATGAAGCCTTGCCATGCCCATTAACCCTTTCCAATTGATCCCCAGAAACAAGTGCCACAGCTTCTGCGCTTTCATCTGTCTCGGCCAGTTTTTTCAATTTTCTTCTGTTCATTATCTCATCAAAGCTGAACGGTCTTGTTCGTGCAGAGGTTTCCTCTCCATCGCTTCCCAGGGAGCTCTCACTACTCACCCCATAATCTTCTTTACGCCGACCATGCCCACTCATTGCGCCTACTGATACTAATTCCTAGCCTCCTAAAGTAACACGAAAACCATTCAGGCACTGCCCAGCAGTGACATTATCGAAAACACCCGCAGTGAAGTCTCCCCCAAAACTAAGAAGCAAAGGGAAAAGGGATTTGAATCAAAATCAATTCTTGATGGCATCATCAATCCACAGCTGCAGAATCTTGGAAAGGGGAAAGGCTGAACGGGAGGAGGAAGCTTTACCTGGGAATTGCTCAGAGATAGGGCAGTACAATCGCATGGCGGACGCGGGAGGCCAAAGCAGCAACAGCAGCAGCAGCAGCAGGAATTCGCAAGTGTGGATGGAGGAGGGAGGATAAGTCCAGTAGGGTCGAAATCCAGGAAACCTAACCTAGCTGTAGAAGGGGAAAAGAGGTATTCACATTTCACAGTACTCCGGCACTCCGCAGTCTTTTTCCAAATTCCCCTTTTCTTCTTCTTTTTCCAATCAGGCAATCACAGTGGACCAACGTTGCTAAACCGGTTAATACCGTTCAACCAGTTGGCCAAGTGATTAGTTACTGAATCGCTAAATGTCGTCTTTAAAATTGCTAATGGTCGCCCTAACTCTAATGATAAATGACTTATATACCCCCAATAAAATTTCAAAATTTAAACAATCCCTAACCCCTCAAACTGAACCTCTCATCTGCCTTCTTCGCGAATCCCTCTTGACGCACCAGTTCGTCGTCGCCCGTTCTCTAACGAAATTTCCAAAAAAATGCTCAACCTAAGGCAAGTTACAGTTGGTCCATGGTGCAACCGCAACTCACTTACGGTTGGTCCATGGTGCAACCGCAAATGAGCTACGGTTCCCTTTTTTTGTTTTTTTTTTTTCAATTTTTTTAGTGAACTTTACCGATTCAGAGTCGCTAGTCATGCTCCAGACATCATATCGACGATTCCAACTCCAGAATGACGATGATGGATTCTCTCTTTTGAATAATGTTTTATTTTCTTTACTAAGTTGTGTTTGTTTGCTAAAGGAAGAGTAAAGAAGCTAAAAGGTTAAATTTGTAACTTTGATGTTTTTTAGGGCGACCTTTAGCAATTTTAAGGGCGACCTTTAGCAACTCCCAGTAGTTATATGATCCAATTGGTGAAAAAAACCGATTTATATCACTTCATGTCGGTTTAGTAAACATGTAGAAAAGAGAAAAATTATTAACAAGAAATGAATTAGGCATATCTATCTATCTATCTATCTATCTATCTATCTATCTATACATAATATTATGGCAATTCAAAAGTAATTGTTTGCCACCTAAGCACTTGGAGAGTTCACAAATTGCCAAGGTGGACAATATTTTTACAAAAAGAAAAATAGTATTGATATGTTTATGGAGTCATCTCTCTCTTCATTTAATATTTCATTTCTCTTTTATCCTTTTTTTTATTATATCAACGTACACAATAATAAATAATGTATGAAAAATGTCATATATTATCTCTAACTTTTTTAATATTTATTTTTCTTTTCCAATACTTTCTTTATGTTTTTGTTTTTACTTTTGCATTGTATCGATGTACGCAACAATAGACTAATGTCTTTGAGTCACACATATAACTTTTTTCTCAACCAAAAAATATCTTATTAAAGCTCACTAAGTAAATTTTTAACTCACTTTTACAATAATTTACAAAGATGTTACATTTTAATGAACAATTTATACAAACACACATACATAATAACATTTTACCGCGATAAAATAAAGATGGAAATTAATGTGAGAAAACAAGAAACGTTTGAATAGAAACTTGACCAAGCAATAAAATCTATTTCTTAAATAAAAACCTTATTCATTCTAATTAAGTGAAGAAATATGAATCATAGGTGCAATAATGTACAATGTATCCTAAGTTCAAATTACTAATATTTTGCATTTTTGCTCTAGATCGTGTTAATTGAGCAAACTCTATTGAAGTTTTACGCCATATGTTAAGAAATTTAATTTTCAAACTTGGAGTAATAAATTTTCAAGGATTATAAATCAAAATTTTCAAAATGACTTCGGTATGATTGTTTATGAACTTGACTTCATATCTTAAGATGAGACACGAGATACATTAAAAATGATACATGTGAAAATTAGATAAATCTTTGCTAAACTGTATGTTAAACATCATCTGTTCATCAACCACTGACCTATGCATTAATCAAATAAAGGTTTAAAATCTATCTGTTTGTCTATCTATCTATCTATGGCAATTCAACAATAGTTTGTTGCCACATAAGCACTTGAAGAATTTACAAATTATCATGGTTGACACTTTTTTTACAAACACAAAAGTAAGTTAATGCTCAATTTATGTAGCTATCTCTATCTTCATTTAATGTTTCCTTTTGTTTTTATTTAATAATTCATTTGTACCTTTTGTAGTATATATGTGTAGCAGCAGTATACTAATGTTTGGAGGCTGACATGCATCGTGATTGTTTAAACAAAAATATTTGAATAAATCTTATTAAGTGAATTTTCAGTTTACGTCATATGCTAAGTAGGTGTTAGGCCATTACCTTTTGATTTTTCGTTAGGAGAAGAAATTTTGAGTGAAGAAAAACAAATCAAATAACGGGTGTTAAATGCAATAGGGAGTGGAGATACCCGGGTAGACGAAACTAACTATGTCAACAATTTGGTGGCGCATGTGAGAAATGATGCAGGAGGACAATTTAAAATTCAGCTGACGATGTTACTATATGGGCCATGAATTGGTGGACAAAGGTGAGGATTGGACAGAGCAGATCTGGTATAGAACTTCAGTAGCGGGCGTGACAAAATGTGGGAGGAGACAACTTAGCAATTGATACATATTGAGTAAATAACATTTAAATAGCTAAACCTTTCATTTTTTTTAATTATTAGCCAAACCTTTCGAACTACAATATGATTAGCCAAATATTTTGTATCACATCAAAATATTAACCATTTGTTTGTTATCATTAATAATTTTGTAACTCTTTTTTAATTAAAATACTAAATTGGATTATAGACCGTCACGTGTCTCTTCCAACTCATCATCGTGTTGTTGAGTCAACATTACTAACAAAAATGCTAACGGGGAGTTAACGTTTGGCTAATACTTTGTATTTTGAATTTTTTTTGAAAGATTTGGTTAATAAAATGTATTTACTCTGTTATATAATATACTAAATTTGGGTCTCTTGATAGACATATGTTAACATAAGATCGTTAGGAGACTTCATGAACATTCACATGAAAATGATGCAAGATTAGAGAAGTTGATCATCGGTATGATCTTTCTTAGCAAACACATGCATTTTTTTTGCAATAAAACACATGCATAACTAATAATATATTTACGGAATAAAATAATTTGATAAATGAAGATGATAAGTAAGAATAATTTTTCTCTCACTTATAACATGTACTTTCATCCCTATTTTTCTTTTACAATTGTTCATATTTCCCCTTATTTTCTTAACATTTTACAAATCCCGGTAAAAGACAAGTATTAATTACACTTAAAAATAATTAAACTCTTTTTAATATATATGCTATATATTGACAATAAATGTGGTCATACAGAAAAATGCATATATTAGTATAAGTAATGAAATTTTTATTCCTAAACAAATACCAAACATAAATGAATTTTAGAAAACGAAGGTTCTACAAGTTGTAAAATTATACACTAACACACCATATTAAGATCAAAATCCGTATGTGAGTATCTTGGATTGAGATTCTAAAATAACATATAACAACGACAATGAGTCTCAGTTAGTCCAAATTAAATTTCAGAAATTAGCAATTGATACATATTGTATAAGAGACTAAATACAAATAAGATCTTACAGTAAACTTCATGAACTCCAAAAGTGTCAACTTTTAATTGGGATGAAGAAATTATCCAATAATGAAGTATATGTGCAAAGAAACTCTAACTAAGATGTCCTCTATTTGACAACGTGGATTCATATAAGATAGAGAAAAAAATTGTACATGGGACGTGGTATACCTTCGTGACATGGTTTATGATTAGAGAATTCAAACATTATAAGTGAATGTTGCCAATTATTGAGAATTTGAAGCAATATATAGACACACCACATACTCACTTATCAATACAAATATAATAAATTTAGAAGGTCTAAAATAGTTTAAACACATAGATAACATTGAATTAATGTCAACGATAAAATGAAACTCTCCGGCCAACGGGCCTGGGTAAAAAGCTAGTAACATATATGAAGACAATCTTCCTAAAATACACCATTTCAAACAAAATGAAAAAATATTTAAATTCATTATTTAACGCCAACATCTAAAAGTGTACAAATAACATCAACACTTAACTTTCAAATTTAAGAAATAAATTAGATTTCCTTTTTGTTAATTGAATTCTCGAAAGGACAACTTTTTGTTTTAAGGTCGGGAATCGGTCATGACTGTAATATTGGGGACATTCTAGTCGGTTCTGCAACCGCTACTAGTTGGCATGTAACTTACATGACAACCATGAAGTAGACGGTACTATTCGGAGAAATTATTCACTTCAAAATAAATAGACAACTACCTTTTTCACACAAAAAAAAAAAAAAAGACAACTACCTAAAAGAAAATGAAATTTGTACACAATTAATACAATTTTAAATTCTTTCAACAAAGATTAATTACACAGTTCACACATCTTCAAACACATAAGGATGTTCGATATTTATGTATTTGTGTTCCTTGACAATCTACGTCAAATTACACTTACTCCTAAAATCTATAGAGGCGCAACGAGAGTTCCAGAAACTACTAACATGGCTAATTTTCACAAAAAGATAATAACTTCACATGTATGTCAAAGTTGTAGTTTTGCGAACCTTGCATTAATCGACCCTCTCTTTTATTTATAGCCAAAGCATGTAATCATCTCGAAGAAATGTTTCCTCTACCTTTGCCACTTCATGATGCTATGTGGTGGCAAAGGTGATCTTGCATACCAAATGGTTCGCACACATACACTCTACCATACTAAACATGCACACTGCTCTAGACATCTGAAGATTAAGTATTTAAACTTTAAGTATATTCACTCATAACACTACACTCTCCTCATCTCAAACATTAAACAATCAAGAAAACATAAGTTAAAACACACAAGGAGCTACAAGCTAAGCCAATTTGAAGAGCAAAATGGCAACATAAAAGGCTCCCAACACATACAAATATGCAAACTCATCATTTACAATCACCTCACAAAGCATGTCGAATATGTAATCCATTCACAATCAATAAAACCATAAATGCATGAAAATATACCAGTATTAGTAAACAAGAATAACTACGCCCCAGCACTTAAAAGATCCCAACGCAAACCATAAATGCAGAACATGTAATCCATTCACAATCGATAGACCATAAATACATGAAAAACATACAAGTATTAGTAACCAAGTATAACTACACCCAACACTTAAAGTAACTCATTGTCTCCAATGGATTCATGTCAAACCATGAGTTGGGATAAGCATATTAAGGCTAAGGAATAAAGAATTTTATTCTTTTTCCATTTGTGTTGATATCCTATCGTATTTATCTATGGGTAAATGTCACATTTGTCATTGAGATTACTAAATCGTGTCATGTTTAGTCATTAGAAAAAATTAATAACAATTTTGGTCACTCGAATTACTAAAGCAGGTCACATTTAGTCACTCTCTCATTAGCCTCCATCCAACTGCGGTCACTAGAATTACTTTTTTTTAGAATGTCACTCGAATTACTGAAACATGTCACATTTGGTCACTCTTCGTTAGCCTCCGTCCAACTCCGTTAATGGAGTTGGACGAAAACTAAGGGGGAGTGACTAAATGTGACATGTTTCAGTAATTCGAGTGACCAAATTTGATATTAATTTTTTTTAGTGACTAAACATGACATGATTTAGTAATCCAAGTGACCAAATAGCAATTCAGATTTGTAAACCTATGTACAGTCATGAACTTCTATGTACAGTGTATAAATAGCTCATGATACATCAATGGAAATTACGTTTAACTCCTGCAAATATATTCCTTACTATGGTATCAGAGCTAGTAACGTTCAACTTGACCCGATCCATTCATTTTTTTTCATTTTTGAGAAACTTCCAGTTACGATCTCTTTTTTCCTTTACTGCTAATCACATGTTTGTGTTTTGTTAGGGCTGTCAACCCGCGGGTTGACCCACGGGTCGACCCAATTTGACCCTGACCCGGTGAAAAAAATGGGCCGCATGCACCCGCGGGCTGACCGCTATTAGGTACCGGGTTGGAGGTCAAATTGTGTCGTTTTTTTCTTTAGTTTACGAAATGCGCCTATTTTCCAATTTTTCTTTTCGCCTAACTCAATCTTTGGAATACTAAGTTGAACATTTGAATATTTATGTTATAAAAGTGTATGTGAATTTTCACTATATGTTGGATCTAAGTACGATATGTTATTTTGGTGTAATATTATATGTTATAACTCATATGTTAGATAAGATTTGATATAATTTATGAGGATAAGTGCAATATAATGACTCTTTCTATATTTCCGGGTCAAACCGGGCTAAAACGGTTGACCCATTAACCCTTGACCCACTAGCTCAACCGGGTCCGGGTCAACCCGCGGGTTGACAACCGCTAATACATTTGGGAAACCAAAATTATCAAGAAAGTGTCATTTATGTCCCGAACTATTTAATATTCCGAAAATGTCCCAACCTATTATGGTTGTGTGTCATTTATGTCCTGGCGATTTCGTTGACCGTTATAAATAACGGTTGACCAGACGGTGTTCAACTTGACATTGACTTTTGATGATGTGGCAAAAACATGGCAGCCACATGGATGTCACGTCATTGACACCTCATATTTTTAATTCAAAATTAAATAAAAACCAGACATTCTTTTATATGGAAAATAATTATAAATTAATATTATAAATTCCACGTCAGATGCCACATTTAGGACTGGAAGTTTGGTATCCATATTTGATAAACCGAATTTGTCGATATTTGGTATTACCGAATACATGAATTTTTTCATGGGATTGGGATTGAATTTCAAGTGTAATTTGGTATTAGGGATTATTGGATTGGGGTTGGTATATACCGAAATACCGAATAGTACCAAAAAATAATATAAAAGAGTGGTGCATTTTAAGCTTTAAGCTAATCTCTCCTCAGTCCTCACACATTTTTACCGGCCGTTAATTGCCAACTGAAATATGCATAACCCATTACCAAATTTAAATGACCCATACAATATTACAAAGCCCAACCATACTCTTTCCGACTTTGAAAATTCATATGACTAGTACGGGACAGCTAGCGGCCAATCCACGCGCCACACCTACTCTCATTCCACTAAAAAAAATCTAGGTCAGTATCTTCTCCCAGTTCGCCTCTCTCAATTCACAATTGCTAATCAATTCGGCGAAGAGCAAGCAAGCGAAAACCATCAAAAACAGGTCAAGAAATGGAGAAATTATTCCTGCCCATATAGCTTTAGTTTTCTCATCTCCAAATCCCGATCGGCAAGTTATATGGAAAGCAGCTAATATTAAACAATCAAATATCCTAGCTCTAGCCAAACTCCAACTACTTGGTTAGTCTCTTTGTTCTAAATTAAATAATCAAATTTAATTTATATATTTGTTTATTAATTGTAAATTTAACTAATTTTGTATTTGATAATACCGATTGGGATACCGAAATATTTAGGGATTGAGATACCGAAATATTTAGGGATTGGGATACCAAAATTATTTAGGAAATGAGATTGGGATTGATTTTAGGATGTAATTTGGTATTCGGGATTTGGTATTGGCTACCGATATCGTACATATTTCCACCCCTAGCCACATTAGTGATGACTAGACTTTTTGTTAAAACTAAAGGTCAAAGAAGGTCAATTTTAACGGAAAAATAGTTTAAGACATATATGGAATATTGAATAGTTCATGACACAAGTGACACTTTTTTTGATAGATCGGGTTTTCCAGTGGTATAAGCCCTTTTTTATCATGAGCTCCACAGTCAATTCACCCGCTTCCGGCAGTCTATCCCCAACAGAGGATGCATTTATCACGTTCAATCCTGCCACATAACTCCCTCTCGACCTCACACTAGTGAACTTCTCCTCCAACATCTCAAATAGAATCATTCATAGTGGGATTTGATCTTATCGGATATATCAATGATTATTGTTCTGCTCCACTAAACATACTCCTTGTCAATGACACCGAATCCCCAATTCAGCTTACCGTACGTGGTATCATCAAGATAAGTTTACTCTCCATACTCTTTGATGCTCTTTATCTGAGTCGAATTATCCATATGTCTTTGTAGCCTCTACTTCTCGAAGTGCGTGGTTAATCTTGGAACAGTTGTATGCAAGACGCTCTTTGTCCAGGATTATCAATTTGAAAGATCGGCTTGTACGCACGCGCAAGGGTGATCAAGATGTGGTGAATGACAACCTACATCCATATAAAAATCCATGGATTAAACGGAGACAGATAAGATCCATGGGTACTTTGTCTGGTGACTCAAGTAGAAACACAAAATATATGGGGATGATAACAATCTTAGTGGCAACCTTCATACCCATCACGATTATTGCAAAAATCAATACCTTGTTCATCAAGCAAGGAACCACTCTGCACCACCAAATCGAAAACTTCCACATCCCTCTAGTGAGTCTCACAGGATTTGTCACCTTGTCAATGCTAATCTTCCTCATACTATACGACAAGTTTTTCATCCCACTAGTGAGGAAGTGTAACAAAAGGCAACAACCCACGAGGAATCACGCTTCTCCAAATGATGAAAATTGGGCTCGTGTTCCACATCGTCATAATGCTAGTGGAATATGTAAGAGTACTCCTGCTACTATGCTCTAATGTATTGGTGCTTCAAGGTACATTGAACTTGTAACATAATGTTAAAGGTACAAGTTTAGTTTGTACCATGTATTTATACAAAAAATTTATATGTACAAACCTAATTTGTGTCGTTACGTTAAAGGGACAAGTTCTGTTTATATTGTAATTTTTTTCAACCTGAGCACCAAGTAAAATTCCTCCTTAACAGCAAGGCACATGCCAAGTGAGGCGAAGAAGCATGGTATGGTCAAGAATGGAGGCCAAATTCCTCTGTCCATCTTTGTCTTGCTGCCTCAGTTTGTGTTTGTGGCCAAGATTGATTTCTTCTATGATCAGGCGCCAGAGAGCGCGAGTTTGGGGACTTCTTAATCCACCACTAGCCTAGGGATTAGCAATCATACCAGTAGATTCCTTTTGTCAACCATTTCTGATGTCACTAAGAGGCATAGACACGAAGGTTGGATCATGAACAACTTGATTGCCTCTCATCTCGACAACTACTATGCCTTATTGGCAGTTCTCAACTTCTTGAACTTGAGCTTCTTCTTGGCCATGATTAGATTTTATGTCTACAAAGCTGAAGATTAAGATTCGATGCATATTCTCGCTAAATAAGTGAAAGAGAATGCTCAATTAAGGGAACAATCATTCAATGATTAACTTGTAGTGTTTGCATGGACTTGGACTACTAGCTACCGCTGAACATTTCAGCTCTAAACTACCATAACAAAATCTGCACCTGTAGGTTCTTTCTTTCCATGTCAGATTTTTTGATGCTTTATAGTTTATACAACACCCAAATGTCAAAGAAACAACTTTTTATAAGCGAACAATCACATAATGAGTGACATGAAAATTTCAAAACCCTTTTCAAAGGGAGAAGTAGAATTGACCAAGATTATGTGCTAGAAAGAAACCCTCTTCCAAACAGGTTTCTAACATCAGTTCCCTAGTACTAATAACCGTCAGTTGTTCTAACTTCTATTAGTACAATGAGCCATCTTTTACATTGTTTTCCTCTTGTTTTTATGTACTCTAGTAATCAAGGTCAACTAAATATTAAAAATCTATGTAGCTGCCTTGCCTTCCTGAAATGAAGATCATGTAAAGGGGACTAGATCCACGAATTGGTTTTCGCATCTCATCACTTCCTTTTGGCTAACTGGAACGATTTCTTCAAGAATTGATTCGCTACTCTATCATTCCTGTGGCATAAAACTCTCAAGATTGTGTTTGGATCCCCTCTATTCCATCTCCCTGTAGTTGGTGGCATTGGTAGTTTCTGCCCTGAACTCAAGGCTCCTATGCCGCTTGTTTCGCAAGCAGCGTTGCTGAAATATTCCATTAGTTGCTCTGTGGATTCACCCATCAATGCAATCACCCCTTCCACAATCTCACCTTCCCTTTCCACGAGGTCCTCATTCATCAGCCCTTCGCCACAAGTACAGAACATGCGTTTCAAGCTTTGAAAATCTTCCTCAATCATGTTATGATCAGTTTTGTAGAACACCCTGGAGCACCCTCCGGCAAGCAAAACCATGAGGAAGGCCTCGAATGTGGCCTTCATTACTTCTTTCACGGCTAAGGATTGGGCTCGATCGGTTAGGATTGCACTCATGAGAGTGATGTTTTGTTTGAGGATTCTGAGTGCTGGTTTGATCCTCGCATTGGCTACATCGATGACATAGAGTGATTCATATATCACCGAGCTCGAGTCGAGGAATATCAAGCGATAACCAGCCACTTCTGATACATGCTGACATGCAGATTGGATGGATGCATGGGCTTGCTCAAAGTAAGAGGAGATACTGTGTTGTCGACGACTATTACGTGTTCGAGCCGAATTAGACCTTGGAGCCAGGGCAAGGGTCTTGTCCAGTGCGTGCAGGTGAGAAACAAGGTAATGCAATGTGTTGAGTCGGATGTAGAGACGTTGTGTCCCACGGCTCGTTGATGCTCGAGGATGATGAATTTCATTGAACTCATTTTGGTGAAGATCCTCTATTGTCACAGTGCAAGGAGCTGCTTTTTTCCAAATTTTGAAGAATTTTGAGTCTCGGTTGCATCTGGTTAGTGGGGGAAGAGTTGGAAGATAGCTTTGTTTTGATCCTGCAAAGTGGTACATGAATTCAGTGAGAACAACTCCAAATATTGTAAGATATTGAGTGAGTTATTGATTTGAATACATACCACAAGCCGTCACAAAGTTGGCATATTCTAGAAACAACTGCTCAAGACCTTCTGCAAGGGCACAAATGAGATCGTCTGTAATCCCAATGGGGGTTTCAAAGAACTCTTCTACCGTTTCTGTGGCAATTTTGATGAGTTCCACAGCTGATTGAGCATAAGGCTCATTTTTGGACTTGGGATTCCATGTCTGCAAACGATATACATGCCAACAAGGTCTATGCAGTTCAAACCACAAAAGGTTTGAATTTGAGGATTAAACAAAGATTGAACTATCACCCTTTCCATGTCACAGTTAGCCTGAGAGAATAACTTTCTAACTCATGTGTGCCTGCAGAGTTTGCAAGGAAATTATGCTACGGAAAGAAGCAGCCGGAGAGAAAAAATAGCCGGCCTGATGGGGTGAATCAGGCCAAGAGAGCTGCTGAAAACACAGTCAGTCCACAGCAATTGATGAGGAAACTCAAGAACCCTAAACCCATTACTCCTCCTAATGATGCCCCCAAGGCCATTTCTCGTCCTGTTCGTGCTCCGAGCTTCAGTACAGGGTGCACCTCAATACAAAGCTGTTCAGAGAGCGCCATCTCGTTCTCGCAGAACCAGATGCGTGACTTTGAATCCATGGCGACCAAACTCACCAAGGAGTTGAGGTCCATGAAGGAAATTGCTGAAGCAACATTGCACGGCAACCCATCCGACTCCCCCAAATATACCCACCAAGAGGTATTTACATAAAAAGAAAATAGTCAGGGACCTCAAATGACTGCCTAACTCTCGTCTCTCGTCAATCCAATCGGTTCTTGATTTTACTTGTTGCAGGCGAGTAGTGCCATAGAGAAAGCAGCAAGAGTGGAAGACAATGCGCGAAGATGGCTCTCCACAATGGCAAGGGATTGCGATCGCTTCTGCAAACTAATGGTTTGTTTTTCCCTAACTGACTTTATACCATGGGGGTTCCTAAAATGCCAGCGACTCTGTACTTGTACTAATAGCTACCCGCTAAAATGAAACCTGCAGAAATTGGCCCAGAACGGTTCCGCTCCTCCAGCAGCAAATGTCGTCGTCGTCCAGAAGGAGAAGAGGAAGATATCATTCGCCGACGAAGCTGGCGGCCAGCTCTGCCACGTCAAGACTTTCAAGAGCGAGGTCGAGTTCATGGGGCCGGTTCATGTTGTTGATTGAGGGAAAAACCTGGGGCCATGGACACTTTCTCCTCAGCGCATGCTGTACTTGTAACGTTGTTGTACGTCCAGTCTCTTGATTCACATGAATGCAACAAAATTACTTCACGGTTACAGGCTAGTCTCAAAAGGATAGTGGAATTGCTCGAATCGATTGTTGTTGTGACTTGTGAGTTAGCTTTCTTTCCCGCATTTTTTTTAATAAAATTGTAATTTAGTTGGTTAATCTCTTGTAAATAATCTCTATGCTGCAGCCTGCAAGTGATTATGTGACACTTGGTCATATTTAAATGAGCTGGCCGTCCTGTTTTTGTTTCGTTTCCCAGATTTTGCGGTGTAAATTCCAATACTACGGCAACAAAATATTGAAACTTGAAAGCGACTCTGTAGTAGGCAATGGTCGAATCGGAGGATCTTGTTTGTTGCTAATACTTGTTGTTGTGAGGTAACAAAGTTGCCAAAATTATGGGGATTTTTCCAAAAATAGCACTGTTTAAAAAAAAAAATTTCAAAAATAGCACCCAACTTCGAAAAATTCCAAAATAGCACCCTTTTTGTAAAACCGCTACCCGGAGGTGCGTTTTTCGATGAAAACCGCCACCCTGGGGCGCGTTTTTCGATGAAAACCGCACTGGTAGGAGGCGGTTTTGCAGACCGCACCCCCACCATGCGGTTTGGTTGCAGACCGCACCCCCACGATGTGGTTTGTTTGCAGACCGTAGTCCTTAAAAAGTTATGCGAAATAAAAAAAAAATTCATGCCGTTTGG
Organism: Linum tenue; assembly: GCA_946122785.1. Lineage (NCBI taxonomy): Eukaryota > Viridiplantae > Streptophyta > Magnoliopsida > Malpighiales > Linaceae > Linum > Linum tenue. The sequence continues at coordinate 71,783,266 of CAMGYJ010000006.1, forward strand.
ATTTTGGAGCACAAAGTTACGGTTTTCCAAAGTTTGACGGAATCGGAAAAAAGCTCGTTCGGGGTAGCAAACGACATTTTTTGGGACGAAGGCGGGACCAAACCACCTTTGGCAGTCTTCGGCTTGCAAGATCTCAAAAAGTAATGCGGAATCAAAAAAAAAATCGCAACGATCGGATACCCGAACATAAAGATACGTTCGTTTGAAGTTTCCACCTAGGTTAGGATTTTTCCAAAAAAAAAAAAAAAAACAGAACGCATCGTGAGGGTGCGGTCTGCAAACAAACCGCGCCCCCGGTGGCGGTTTTCGCGTAAACCGCTGGTAAGGGTGGCGGTTTTGCAAAAAGGGTGCTATTTTTGGAATTTTTCGTAGTTGGGTGCTATTTTTGAATTTTTTTTTTAACAGTGCTATTTCTGGAAAAATCTCAAAACTATGCCGTTAGTGTCGAGTGAGTATAATAAGCCGTCAGTGTCTTATACTCACTAGTTTCAAGTTTTAACGTATGGATGAAGCACTCTAGTATAAGTTAAGATACGAAAAAGAAAATATAAAATCACTATTTATGTCGGTTATTATTGGGTAATATACATGAGAATATGCCAGAAATTGTCTTGCTCAAAACAATCTTACTCTTTTCTAAAAAAAAATCCAATTCTACTCTGTTAGCTCAATAACTAAACATGGTTAGTTATAACTGTGTGAGCCTAACTGAATGTAGGAGTGAGACTCCGGGAAGGATGTGGGTCAAGAAGAATATACGAGAGAGGATCGACCTTTTCTGGGGAACGGAGGTCGGAAAAGGTGAGATTCAGAGCCTTGAATCTTAGAGAGAGAAGTTGATGTTTATAGAGATAGAATGTTCAAAAATCGATCTCCTCACCCACCGGAGTAAATGCCTTATTTATAGGCTATATGGTGGGTGAGTGGGCATATTACATGATGGTACTTTGACATGACCACTGACGTCATGTCAGGAATTTCGACCCTACCTTTACCTAGACCATATCCCTACTTAGGGCCTGTCAGGGGTTTACCTAGGACTATACCTAGGACCTTGATGTGACCTTCTCTTGGGTAGCGCGATGACGCTTTCCGCCGCTCCTTGGTCTGGTCCGCGCGTGACAGGCGACAGCTTTCGCCATTGTCGCGCAGCCGGACATGTCTCCTTGGCGCGGGGAGGTCCGAGTCACATGCTCAACAATTGCCCCCCAGCAGGGGGTGTTCTCCGAGCACCACCTGTTGAGACCTTCGCTTGATAGACTCGGACCCGTATGATATTTTTCCGGGCTTGTTACCCGCGGCGCTCGTTGCTGGGGTTGTGCTAACTGCGTGTCAGTGAGCGCGTCCTTTTGACTTCCTCGCTTGATGTTTCCTTGCCAACATGCGTGCTACCTTGGGTCATGGATGAGGCTCTGAGATGTTTTTGATTTCGGATTCGCGTGCGCGGCTATTTGAGCGGTTGTTTGATTTTAGCGCGATCAACTCGGGACTGCGCGATGCCCGTGGGTGGGATCCGTGGGATCCTTCGGATTCTCCGTGATGCTTTCTCGGTGATGTCTGCGCGATCTCTGTGCGGTTTTCTTGGGTTTTTTTCTCTTCCGCGGGTATGCCATGCCCCCCAGGCGTTGTGCGACACTGGTGGCGTCAACGGCTATTGTCTATGGTTGTTATGATTGCCTACGTTAAGTGGTCTGCCACGTGTCGTCGTGTGATTGGGCGGTTTTGGCGGCCGTTTTGAATTTCGAAAATCCCTGACGGTTGCGACTCCCCATGTCACTTTAACCCCTCGCCTTCCCATCAGTAGTGATAAATAGGTGTCTGTCTTCGGGGGTTTGCATTCTTCTCATTTTGCTCCCATTGAGTTGTTCTTAGTCTTTCCTTTTCTTTCCATTTGCTCCTGTTCTCCGAGATTCCTCTCCTCCTTCTACAGCCTCAATTCTTCGTGGAGTGTAGCCATGGCTAGCACGAATATCAACGAGACTGAGGGCGTGCAAGGCGAAGAAGGTAATCTTTCTTCTTTCTCCCCTGTTTCTTCTGATCCTTCACTGGATCTGGCTGACTCCGGCAACGATGGCGGCGACGGCGCTGCGGACGACGGCGGGATTCCGGTGGCGTCGTCCCTGGGAGCTGAGTCGGAGGAGGACGTCCAGGATTCCGACGGCGATGTGGACGCCGGTGGGCCGTCGGGCGCTGGTGGTCGTGGTGTATTGATCATCCGGCGAGGTGAGCGCGGAAGATCGGTTGTGCAACCAGAGCCCCGATGTGTTGCGCGGGTGACCGAGGCGGTGAGCCGCTTGGGCTTCCGTGGTGTAGGCGCGGCCTACAATGTTCTCCACTGGGCGGAGATGTGGGGCGATCAACCGGCGCCCCATGATAACTTGCTGCGCGGGCCGGATCACGCCTCGATATACATGCGTGAGGACGTTGAAGACATAGTACGCGGGTTGGGATTGCCCCCCAATTGGGAGTACGCGGTACCGTCGACGCGCAGCATGATTGGCAATTGCCACCCGGGCTGGTTCGGGGTGTATACAGAGTACTAGATCATGGGATTTAAATTCTCCATCGATCCGCTGCTCTGTTCGCTTTACCGACGGCTCGGTTGTTCGGTCGGCAGACTTTCTCCTTCCGTGGTGATGCACGCGAGCTGCCTTCGTCTCGCGTGCAAAAGGCTCAAAATTGCGCCCACTTACGGGCTCTTCCTGCAGATATACAAAATTAAGGAGCCGACTCGGAAGAGCGACTGTCTGTCGATTAAGCACCGTGACAAGAGGCCCGACGGGTTCGTTTATGGGTCCCCCAAGTTGAAAAAGACTTGGTTCGAACGTGTTTTCTACGTTAAGCCGACTCCCGAGGAATGGGCGAGTGAGTTTGTGGAGGAGCCAACCGTTTGGAAGAAGGGCGGCACGCGTGAGTTTGAGTCGCACTTGGGTCGTTACGACGGGATCGACGTAGAATACGACGCAGTCATGCTGCAGAAGTTCAATCTGTACTTGGACGGTGTCCGCGAGGCAGTTTTGTCCGAGCTATATGACGATGGTTAGTAGTGTTTCTTTCTTTTTGCATTCTATCTTATTAACTGCTCTCTTACGACCTTTTGGCGCAGGTGTGGACTTCTCTAGCCTCGCGAGCATGATGTCACTGGATGACGTCGTGCGGCCGCCACGAGGGAAGAAGAGAGAAGAGAGAAGGCGCGCAACCAAAGAGCGCGAAGAGGAAGGAGATCGAGCGGCCATCGACGGTCGAGAGGCCCGCGAAGGTGGTGCGAGTTGCTGACCCGCCTGCGCGGGACCTGGTTGTCTCGGAACCTGCTTCTCGAGGGGGTGAGAGCTCTCGCCCAGAGAGGACCGCTGCTGGCAGCTCAACGGGGGCTACCGTCCAGCAGAAGCTGCCGCAGATGGCAGGTTTCGCGGGCACTCCCACCGCTGCTGTGAACTACTACCGCGACGTGCGGTTTCACACAGGCGCGACATGTAACAGTGCCGCGGCGAATGTTGCGCTTAAGGCGCTGGGACCCATGATTAGTGTCCCGCCGCGCCTCGAGAAGTCGTACCCATTGCAGGACCTGGCGCAGGTTCATTTCGGGGTAAGCTTGTGTTGGCTCTTTGCCATTTGTTCCATGCTTAGTCTGTGTCTTTGCCTCACCTAAGTATTAGTTCTCCTCTTTTTTTTTTACTAAGTATTAGAGCGCTGTCGATGTAGGGTTTGATGTCGATGTTCCGCGCGCAACGGGAGCGTAGTCGGGACCGCGCGAAGATGAAGGAAGATGAATCCCGAATCGTCCAGCTAGAGGGTAAGCTGGCCGGGGCAGAGGGGCGTGCGGAGCTCGCCACGACCAAGGCGAACGATGCATTGACAGAGCTCGACATCGTTCAGAGCAAACTGACCGAGCAGATGGAGGCCATGAGGGAGCGAGTTCGCGGTGAACTACGGGCTGAATTTGAAGAAGAGAAGAAGCGGCTGGCCGAAGAGCGGGAGCAGGAGATGAAGCGGCTAGAGTCTGACCATGCCGAGAAACTGGAGCAGGCGCGGGGAGAGTTCCAGAAAGAGAAAGAGGATCTGGTCCGCCTTCACGACGTTGCCAAGGCGGAGGCTGTGCACGAAGCATAGGTCGTTGCGGTTCGACAATATAAGTCTTCCCTGGCTTTTGGGAAGATTATGGAGGACGCAATGACCAAGGCGGTGGTCGCAGTTGGCAAGAAGGTGCGGCCCGAGAATCCAGAGTATCAATGGGACACTCGCGCCATGGTTCAGCATGTGCAGACCTGGCTATGCGAGAAGAAACCGCTGGACTCAGACTCGGAGTCGGAAGAAGGGTCGGATGAGGAGGGAAATGATGAAGGCGAGGGGCGCGATAGAGCTGCGGATGAGGCTGGGGGCTCTAGCGCGAATGGAGGAGGTGAAGCTGATGAGGAGGGCGTAGAGACTACTGCTGAAAACGTCGATTAAGTGTAGTCGCGCCTTGCTGGGTTTATTTTGTCATCAGCTGCTGTTTCCTTCTCTTTTTTTTTATCACCGTGAAATTTATCATCATGTACTCGTGCTCCCTTGTTATAAAATCCAAATGCATTTTGATTCCCTGCTTCGGTATCCGATTCCAAGAGTATTGAGCGACTATTGCTGTTGATCTATTTATGACGAACCATCACTTTTGTTTTGTTCTTTTGAATCATGTGTGCGCGAATATGAGCTGAGTGGGCGCAAATAGTACTGGACTATTGCTATTTTTGGTTCTTTACGAACTGAGTAAGCGCAAATAGTGCTGGACTATTGCTATTTTTTGTTCTTTATGAACTGAGTAGGCGCGAATAGTGTTGGACTATTTGTTCTTTATGAACTGAGTAGGCGCGAATAGTGCTGGACTATTGCTATTTTTTGTTCTTTATGAACTGAGTAGGCGCGAATAGTGCTGGACTATTGCTATTTTTTGTTCTTTATGAACCATGTCCTTTTTATTTATTGCGCCAACGCGCTATAGCAAATTAGGTACATGTTAAGCAGCCCGGTGGTACTTCCTGAGATTTTGCGCATTCCATGTTCTTGGGATCTTGTCACCCCCCAGTTCACTGAGCTTGAAGGTGTTGGCGCCGACGACTTCGCGGACCAGGTATGGGCCCTCCCAAACCGATGCGAGTTTCCCATGTCTGGGGTCGGGGCGAAAGTTCCGCCGCAGCACTTGGTCGCCGAGGCTTAGCTTGTGCGGGACCAGTTTCGCGTTGTGGTATCTCGCTACCTGTTCCTTCATTGCTGCCAGTTTGATCGCCGCTAGCTCCTGCCTTTCCTGCGTCAGCTCCAAGTCGAGTAGTCGCGCCTCGTCATTGGCACCTTTGTTGTAGGATGCGATTCGGTAGGTCGGGGCCGTTGTCTCAATCGGGATCACTGCATCCGTGCCGTATGTGAGCCCGAAAGGGGTTTCGCCTGTTGCTACTTTGTGTGTGGTGCGTTGTGCCCACAGAACTGTGTTGAGCTCGTCAGCCCAATTATCTTTTGCTTCACCCAAGCGGGTGTGCAATCCGTGGAGGATTGCTTTGTTGGCAGATTCCGCCTGGCCGTTGGCTTGGGGATAAGCCACCGATGCAAACCTTGCGATGATCCCCACTTGGTCACAGAAATCTATTACCTCAGCACAATCAAAAAAATTTCCATGATCGAAGATGAGCGCGTTTGGGACACCGAAGCGTGATAGAACGTTGTTTCTCAGGATGCGCGTTACCTGCTGTGCTGTTATTGATGCAAGCGCTTCAGCTTCGATCCATTTAGTGAAGTAGTCCACTGCGACAATAATGTATTTGCGCTTCCCTTTTGCCGTCGGGAAGGGGCCCACGAGGTCTACCCCCCACTGCGCGATAGGCCATGGGCTCAAGTTGCCTTGGAGCTCGGTGGTCGGTAAGTGATGCAGGCGCGCGTTGACCTGGCATTTGTGGCACTGGTCTGCGTATTTCTTCCTGTCCTTCTTCATTCGCGGCCAGTAGTATCCATGCAACAGGATGGTACGTTCCATGCTGCGTGGCCCAGCGTGCATTGCACACAACCCCTCGTGTAGGTCGGACACCAGGTCGCCCGCCTCTTCTTGTCCAATGCATTTGAGGTAGACGCCCGAGTATGACCGTCGGTATAGCTCTCCTTCTATGAGCGTACATCGGGCTGCCTTTTGCCTTATTGTCCACGCTTCCTTAGTGTCTTCTGGCACTGTGCCATCTTGTAGGTATTTCACGATTGGGCATCTCCAGTCTGCGTCGGTTGTGAGCTGGGTTGTGTTAATTGCTACTTCTGGGTGAGTTTCCTCCTCCTCCTTTTGGACAGATACGAGACGCGTGGATTCGAAGTCGGTAGCCGTTGCGAGTTTGGATAACGCGTCGGCGTGCGCGTTTTCTTCTCTTGGTATTTGCACGTACGTCACCGCTTCGAAGGTGGCTGCACGCAGCCTGACGCGTTCCATGTAATGCGCGAGTGTGTCTTACTTCGCATCAAATGTCTCGTTCAGTTGGTTGACTACCAGAGAGGATTCGGAGAGTACCCGTATCGTCCTAGCGCCCAAGTCATGGGCAGCCGTCATTCCCGCTAGGATGGCCTCGTATTCGGCGACGTTATTAGTCTTCAATGCCCTGAACCTGATTGCTATTTCGTGGACTGCGCCGGTGGGTGAGCGCACAACCACTCCCGCGCCGGTGCCGTGTTTGCTCGCCGCTCCATCTACGTAGACTTCCCATACCCCCTCTGGCGTCGTTTCAAGCGTGACTCCCTCGGCGATGAAATCCGCTGAGATTTGGGCCTTTATTGCTGGCCTTGGCGCATATTGGATATCGTACTCCGAAAGTTCAATCGCCCATTTGACCATGCGCCCCGACACTTCCACTGAAGTCAGGATCTTTTTTAGCGGAAGGTTGGTCAGGACGGTAATTTGGTGCGCTTGGAAGTATGGGCGCAATTTTTGTGATGCACTCACCAGCGCGAGGGCAGCTTTCTCTATCGGGGAGTATCTTGTTTCCGCGCTGACGAGGGTACGCGAAGTGTAGTACACAGGTTGCTCGATTTTACCATCCCTTCTAGATACCAGTACCGCGCTCACAACCCTTGTCGACACAGCAAGATACATAAAAAGTTTTTCATTAAACTTGGGGGCGGTCAATATAGGAGGGGATACAAGATACGCCTTTAGCTCTTGGAATGCTGCCTCGCACTCCTTGGACCATGCGAAACGTGCGCCGTTTTTGAGCGTTGAAGAAAGGCGCACATTTGTCGGCAGACCTTGGTATGAACCTTTCTAATGCCGCGATCTTGCCATTCAGGGATTGGATTTCCAATGCGTTCCGAGGCGCCCGCAGTTTTTGGACCGCGGTGATTTGTTTCGGGTCGACTTCTATGTCACGCTTGTTTATCATGAACCCAAGAAACTTCCCTGCTTCCGCTCCGAAGACGCATTTTAGTGGGTTGAGGCGAAGACTGTGCTTGCGGAGGGCCTCGAATGTCTCGCGCAGGTCTTCAAGATGTGAATTGCCTGCTTTTGTCTTGACAATGAGGTCGTCCACGTATGCCTCGATGTTTTGTCCAATCTGTCGTGAGAACACCGCGTCTATCATTCTTTGGTACGTCGCGCCTGCGTTCTTCAACCCGAACGGCATCCCGACGAAGCAAAAGTTTTCGAACGGCGTCATGAAAGCCGTTTTTTCTTCGTCTTCAATGGACATTGGGATTTGGTGGTATCCCGAGAACATGTCGAGAAAGGACAATGTCTCATGGTCGGCAGTGGCGTCGATCAATTGGTCGATGCGCGGTAGAGGGTAGGGGTCACCCGGGCATACTTTGTTGATTGTGGTATAGTCGACGCACATCCGCCAGGCCCCCGAAGATTTTTTAACCAGGACCACATTTGGCAACCATTTTGGATACTTGACGGGGCGAATCAATCCTGCTGCTAATAAGCGCGCCACCTCTTCTTCTATGACCTTCAGTTTGTCACCAGTGAACATCCTTCGCCCTTGTTGCCTTGGTTCCGCGTTGATTGGGACCGCGAGGCAATGTTGAGCTATTTGCCTGGGAACTCCCGGCATGTCCTCTGTGCATCAGGCGAACAGCTCCTTGTACTCCTTCAGTAGCGCTATATCGCGTCACCACGGACGTGGGTGGAGATGCGTATTTTCTTGGTCGGTTCGGCGGGGTCCAGCGCGACTTCGAAATCGGAATCCATGGATTCCGGGCGAGGCTCCTCTGCTCTTGTGTCGACGATGTTGGTTTTGCGCACTTCGCCGCGCTCTTCCCATGGCATTCCCCGTGCCTCTCCGACTCCCGTTTGGGTGGGAAATTTAAGCTTCTGGTGGCACGTTGACGGGAGGGCCATGAATTTCGCTAAGAATGGTCGGCCAAGGATGCCGTTGTGCGCTGATTTGCAGTTGACTATTGTGAATTCCACTTGCTTGGAGACGCGCGGCTCTTGGTCTCCAATTACTACTGGGAGGGTGACCACTCCAATTACAGGAACTCTTGTCTCGGAGAACCCGACCAGGTTACCTTGCGCGCGCTTAATTAGGCGCGGATCGATGTCCATTTTGTCGATTGTGCTTTGGAAGAGGATGTCAGCCGCGCTACCTCCGTCTATCAGCAGACGGTGGATTTTGCAGGCGGCAACTAGCGCGGTGACAATGAGTGGATCTTCTGATGGGATCCCTCGTGGGAACTCCGCATCATCGAAGCTCAGGCTGAACTTCGCCCGCGTGTCGACTGTCGCGCACTCCATTGCGCGTTCACGCTTGGTTTTTTTCTTGGGGTGATCTCCTTCGATTGTTACCACCCCTATCTCTTTGCGCACTACATACGCGCCAGTGGCATCGTTGTAGTCGGCTTGTGGGGGTGGTGGTAGGTTTTGGGGGCGCTCAACTTGTTCCTCCTTTGCGTGAGTGAACTCGGTCAGCAGCCCTCGCCGTATGAGGCCCTCTATTTCGTAACGTAGCTCGCGGCAATCTTCTGTCCAGTGACCCGTTGCTCTGTGGAAGTCACAATGCTTCTTCGGATCACGCATGTGGGGTAGGGACTTCAGCGGGGCGGGCCAATTGAGCTTGTAGCCCTTTTCACGGAGAACGTGGAACACATTCCTCACAGAATCGTTAAGTGGTGTAAAGGTGCTGGACGCGCGCCTGTCTGGCGATCGTCCGCGTTGAGCTTGCTCAGTGGGGGAGGGGGGTGGCGTTTCGGACCGCTATGCAGCTGCGCCAATTGGTCTCGCGGGATTGGGAGTTGCCGACGCCCCTGTTCTTCTCGCGGCAATTTCGCTGGCTCGAAACGCCTGACAGATCCCGCTCCGAGGGTCTCTTCTAGCGTGATTGCCTTCTCGATCTTCATTTCCAATTCTGTCGATAGTGTTAAGGGTCTCTTTGCTAGCGCCCGCTTAAGCTCCATGTTGTTAGTGGCCTCCATAAGGTGATGGGCGGCGGTCTCAGGGGTAAGGTCGCGCACGGTCATTGCCACCCTGGACCATCTAGCGTAAAATGCCCGCAGGCTTTCTCCATCTTTTTGCCTGATGTCTATCAGCGCCTTGAGGTGGAGAGGCCTCCTTTTCTGGGATGCGAACTTTGTCGTGAATAGGAGTATGAACTCCTCGAACGAGCGAATGATCCCGTTCGGGAGCCTATTATACCAATTGAGGCATATTCCCGCAAATGTTGACGGGAATGTTCTGCACAGTGCCGCGTTGGAGTTGCTTTGGAGTTGCATCCGCAGGCAGAAGGTGCTCACATGGTCTTCAGGGTCGGTCGTGCCGTTGTATGTTGGGAGGGCGGGTGGCGTTCCGCTTAGGTGCTCCGCCATGATTTCCGCACTCAATGGTTGGTGGAGGGCTTTTCTAGGTGGGTTGGGGCGGTATTGCGGAGACAAGTGTTGCTCCAGGAAACTGAGGTCCGCCCTTCCCGGCAGCTCGACCCCCCGTGTTTCGCACGCGGGGAGTTCCGTTGGCGCGTGTTGGGGTGGCGGGGCGGTTCCCGACGCTTCTCCTGGGGCTTGTTGAGGCGCGACTGCCGTCGCGTCTACTGTCCCCGCGGCCTCCTTACTCATCATGAGCGCTATGACTTGGCTCATTTGTTTCTGCATGTCAGCTAGGACATTGTTTTGCTTTGCCATTAGCTGCCTCATTTCTTTGACTGTCAGCTCGGGCTCTTCCTCTTCGATGAGCACCGCATTGAGGTTGTTGGCTTCTGCAAACACCCTTGGGTCGGTCATTGCTTTGATGGGCGTTGCTTCATCAGGTGAGTCGTGGTTGCGTTCCGCCATTGGTTGATTTCCTTTTGCGTCTCTTCTAGGCCCCACGGTGGGCGCCAATTGTTTGAGCTTAACTGAGTGTAGGAGTGAGACTCCGGGAAGGATGTGGGTCAAGAAGAATATACGAGAGAGGATCGACCTTTTCTGGGGAACGGAGGTCGGGAAAGGTGAGATTCAGAGCCTTGAATCTTAGAGAGAGAAGTTGATGTTTATAGAGATAGAATGTTCAAAAATCGATCCCCTCACCCACCGGAGTAAATGCCTTATTTATAGGCTACATGGTGGGTGAGTGGGCATATTACATGATGGTACTTTGATATGACCACTGACGTCATGTCAGGGATTTCGACCCTACCTCTACCTAGACCATATCCCTACTTAGGGCCTGTCAGGGGTTTACCTAGGACTATACCTAGGACCTTGATGTGACCTTCTCTTGGGTAGCGCGATGACGCGATGACACTTTCCGCCGCTCCTTGGTCTGGTCCGCGCGTGACAGGCGACAACTTTCGCCATTGTCGCGCCGCCGAACATGTCTCCTTAGCGCGGGGAGGTCCGAGTCACATGCCCAACAATAACCAATCCACCAAATAGTACAGGCCTAAATATTTAGACCAAGACGAATTTGGCCTCGTAGATTTAGCAGTAACTATACAACTACTGTTCCAACCTTTTCACTTAATAACAAAATTTGTGTAGTCTTTTAAGATTTACAAATATGTTGCATTTTCAATTCCATCCATGAATCTAAACTGTTGGATGGAATTCATTTATTACTTCATATCTACCGGAGTGAACTCACTTACAAGTTAATGTGACTTCATGAGATGATAATCGATAATTGTTAAACCGTACATCGAAGGTTGTACCGAAAAAATTAGTAGTAGAATATTTTGTGCTGAAATTGTAGTTTAATTGTGATACAACTTTTAATCGCATGAAGTCAGTATGTAGGTGATGATCAGACCAAATGAGCTAACAAATTCTTCTCATAACCAATGTAGTAAAAATCGTGGTTCTACGTCCCGGCCTGGCTTAGATCCAGGATGTAACTACCTATTTTTCAATCAATATATGATTATCTTTTGTCCAAAAAAAAAAAACCGTGGTTCTACGTAAAAGAAATTTGTTGAGCTAGAAGTACAAAATAGTAAGTTTTCAAGTTTTAAAGCGTAGATTTTACTATATTTGTAAAGAAAAAGAAAAAAAACGTGACTCTACGTAGAATCGTTTTAGTAACCTAGAAATATGAAAACGTTAGTTTTTAAGTTTTAAAACGTGATTTTAATTACATTGCACATAACCACCTTTACACAAGTTTATAGAATATATTGGTCAGTTTTTCCCCGAAAATATATAGTTGTTGTAGTGGATTTAATTATTACTTTGTATAAAACTTTTCTTGGTTCAAAACACATTAAGAGTTACATTACAATCTCACAAAACGAGCTTCATTACTATCTCAAATCAATACCAGTAAATTATGTACATTGTTGTTTCAATTATTCCGTAGTTGCAATGAAATAAAAGTTGTGATCGATTTATCCAACGATGTTAGCTCGTGTTGAAACAGAACAGTTCAGCATTGCTACTGTAAATCGTAGTTCTCAATCACCGATGAAGATCACTTTCCAAATCTCGGAGAAGGCCTCCACGATATCACCATGATACTCCCTGGAATTCAGCGACAGCAAGCACTGCAGCAGTTCTTCCAATTCCTTCGCATCGTAAATCTCCTTCTCCGCTATCATCTCCAACATCGACCTCTTGAAATCCCCCTTCGGATCCGTCGATTTCCTCACCACCGCCATCGCTTCCCCCATCGACCCGCCGCCGCCCAGCTCCCCCGCCGAAGAACTCGATCTCAACCCCATAAGCACCTGCCGCCGCATGTCAGTCGGATTCGGAATCCTCCTCTCGCCACCGTCATCCGCCGCCCGCCGCAGTAACCTCACTTCCTCGTTCTCGCTCCCGGTCGTCTCCCCGGCGCGGTTGAACTCGCACGAGGTATCGTCGAAGGAGAAGCTTCTGGAGGAGTAGCGGAAGCTCTCCGTCTCGTCGCCGTCGCGGGCGCCGTCCTCCTCCTCCTCCTCCTCCTCCGTTTCCTCGTCCCCCTCGTCGCAGGGCGCCACCACGGCGCCGCTCTTTTTGCTCCCGTTTTTCAATTTAGGGTTCCGAGATTCCGGGTCCGGGTCGCCGCCCGGCCCGAAATCGCAGCTGTGGAGGCTGATTTTGTTCGCGTAATTGGTCCTGGCCTGCCACATGGCGTCGCTCCTCCTCGCGGATTCGATCGAGTCGCTGTCGCAATCCGACGCCGACAGGTTGTCGTGGAGAAGCGGCGACCTCGAGTGACTTGGCGCCATCCGCTGCGGCTGATTGGTGATTTGGCGCCGGCGGCTGCCGTCGTCGGGGGTGGTGGGCGGAGGAGACGGGAACTTGGGGAAATTGATGTCGCGGGATTTGGGATTGTAGGGTGAGAGGCGGTAGGCGGCGGCGGTTGGAGCGACGGCGTCGCCTCTTTTGGTCCGGCAGAAATGGAAGGACGAGAAGGAGCGCTTGAGATTGTGGAGGCGCTTCCCCATGGCAGCGTTTCGGGAGGAGGAACTGTGAAAAAAAACGGCGAGGGAATTTAGGAAGTTGGTGGATGGAGGGGAAAATGAATGGGCTTGGTCCGAGGTTTTTATATACGGAGCGTGCGGCCCAAAAGGCTTTTTGTCTTTTTCCGGCCGGCCGATTTTGGGAGGATTAAATTATTGGGCTTAAAAGGTAGCGAGCTGTGAAGCTGCTCATCGGTCAAAAATAAAATAAATTAACTTGATACTGTACCAAAAAAGAATTTAACTTGATAAAATGGGCATAATTGAACTTGTTCGTCTAATCAGGATGATCAATAGTCAAAATGAAATATTTGTAATGAATGACTAGTCTAAATGGATCGAATCATGTCACTTAAGTAGGATCTATTAGATGAGACATTCATGGAAGGTAGAAATTACTATCTTATAACTCGATTTGAGTTAGGGGCTCATTAATTCATTTGTTAGCATTTTCACTCTATACGTAACAACCAACAAGTAGCAAGCTAGATGCATAAACATAGCTCGGGTGTCCGGTGCTCGGAATGCATGGGGCATCTAACAAATAACAACGAGGCAAGTTTATATTTATTTTGAGCGAACGATATCCCAAAAGTCTAGCTAGTCTATCACTATGAATGGTTAAAATTTTGACCTTGTATTAAAATTATTACAATATATGTAATATATTTAGTACTAATGCATTGTTTTTGCAAGTTGGATGAAATTATCAATTGGAAGAATTCTCATCCTATGACCAATTATTTCAAGAAAAATTCTCATATTAGGACAAAAGTCTGTCGGATCAAAATACATATAGCAATTTCGTGAGCTGGAGTTCTTAAGCGCCTGTGTGCTAGCTGTTTCACTCCCATGGCTGCTCTCTAGGTTTTGCCATTTGCTCCAAATTAACCCGCATGCAGTACTACCATGAATATTCCTTTTGTGATGCTAAAAACCTAGTGGAAGAGCTAGGTTGAAGCCAATAGGGGCTATAATCCCACTTAAATTTGAAATATGAGTAAAATTACATGTAAAATTCGTACTATATTTAGAAGATAGAGTAGTCGATAAGGCATTAACATCCCTCGCCCAATTATTACAGTTCAATGCAGCCCGCTCATTCATATTCCTGTCTCCTCCAATTACATTACTATCATGAACTCTTTTTCTGGTCGATTAATTATAGTGTCGTTTATATCCATTGTCATTGACGAATTCCATACCAGAAACAAAATAACAACTAAAAGAACCGGTAAATGTAATATTTGTATATATAAAAATAGTAGCTAGCGATTGGAATGGTTTTTGGGTATTCTTATTGGATGGTTGTTAACAAAACAAGCACCTGAAGGCCAAAACACAAACGTCGCCTGGTGGGACGCTGTCGCTTTGCTAGCTAGTGATCACTTTGCTGACGAGAAACATTCCAATTGCAATCCGTACGCGTTTCGGACTAGAATTCCTTCGCCCTGCCACGCCGAAAGTCCAAAACGATACCGAGGAAAGGTCGGCCAGTGGTTATTACTTTTTAGCAAATGTGAAGCTGAGACCATTGGAGAATATGCAATCGTAGCGGCAACAGAATTGCATATGGAAGAATAGAAGGAGATATTTTCACAAAAAAACATAAAATGTTTTACCTCGGTCTTTATGGTTTATTCAAAACTGTGTCGCTCTCATTTAAGTTTGATTAACCGTTGTCTAAACAAACAGTATTTAGTTGGCAATCGGTCAATTGCAAGTTGTCATGTGGCTAGGGCTGAAAATTGGTCTGACCTGCCCCAACCCTGTTTCTTTCATGACCTTGTCTGACCCTTTAGGTTCAGGACGGGTCAGGAAGGGTCGGGTCAGTGGGTCGACCCTAATAAATAGACTACTTTTCTAAAAATTACAATTTGGTACCCGAATTTATTTTTTCTTACATTTTAGTACCTAAATTTTATTTTTTTACAAATAAGTCCCTAAAATTTGATGGTAAAATTACGTTTTGGTACTCAAATTTTTTAATTTTTACAATTTAGTACCTAAACTTTTAAAATTTTACAAATAGGTCCAACATGTTTGTATGATGCTAAGGGTCATAGACTTATAGGGTCAAAAAGTGACCCGACCCTAAATTGATCCGGCCCTATCTGATCCTGACCCGACCCTAAATTGACCCTGTAGACAAATTGACCCAGCCCGACCCTGAGGGTCGGGGCGGGTCGGTGGGTTTTAAGGGTCTAACTTACACCCCTACATGTGGCGTACTGGACGAATTTAACTTAGCTGCTACGCATATATAAGAATACTTATTTCGATAAGGAAAATTTTTTAACAACATAGGATGTCAGTTGGGAATAGTAATAAAGATTGACTACAACAGAACAAATGGATTTCGGGAAAGCTATACCATAATATGTGTAGAGGCAAGTACCAAATTACGAGAAGAGTTCCAAGTGTGGAATGCAACTCCTCATTTGTGTGGAATGCAACTCTTCATTTTGAGTTTGATATGTTGGTTGCCAGTGGTACTTGGACCTTATTACCTCACCAGCCACACTATAATGTTATCGTCACTCATTATATTTTTTTTGAGTAAAACGCCATAAGGATTGGTCTGTTGATTGTTACAAAACCCGCTTGGTGGCCAAGGGCTATCATCGGAGATTATGTGTATACTTTCATGACAACTTGGCCCGGTGGTCAAACCTGTTACTATCCGAATAATTTATACTCTTGATGTCTTTCCAAATTGGCTCATTTTTTCAATACGATGTTAATAATGCCTTTCTTTGAAGTCCTCTTCAAGCGTAGGTCTTTATGATCCAACAACCTGGCTTTCGTCAGCTTGGTTATGTTCCACTGATCAACTTTGTTATCTTCATAAGGCCATCTATGGTCTTCAAAAGGCCCCGCGTGCCTCAATATAAATTTTAGCTCATTTCATGAAGAACAATGTTTTATCATGACTAGTTCGAGTGCATTTATTTTGGTTTATCATCAACAACACATCACACTATGATTTCTTAAATATATTGATGATCTCCTACTAACTGGTGATGATACCAAGAATAACTTTAACTTTGAAGATCGATTGTCACAATGGTTCTATCAAGCACTTGTGTAGCATCAATTTCTCCTTTGCATCAAAGTACTACCTACAGCTGATGAATTTCTTCTCTCACAACACAAGTACATGCGATATATACTCACTCAATTTATTCGCCTCGGTTTTTATATGGTATATTTAAAACTGTGTTGTCACATTTAAGTTTGATTAACCATTGTCTAAACAATGTTTAGTTAGCAATCGGCCAATGCCAAGATGTCATGTGGCGTCCTGGACGAATTTAACTTCGTTGCTGCGCATATAAGAAAACTTATTAGATAAGGAAATTTCGTAACGACATGGTATGTCAATTGGGAAGAGTGATAAAGATTGACTACAACATAACAAATGGATTTCGGGAAAGCTATACCGTAATAGGTATAGAGGCAAGTATTGAATTAAGAGAAGTGTTCCAAGGGTGGAATGCAACTCTTCATTTTGAGTTTGATGCGTTGGTTGCCAATGGTAGGGGTGTACATGGGTCGGTTGGGTTGAGTTGAGTTTTGATCATTATAGTCACCCGACCCATACACTACGGTTTACACATCATGAAACCCAAACCCACCCAATAAAATTAGAACCCACACGGTTTGGGTCGGTTCGGATCGGAGAGTTAATCCAACAAAACCCAACCCATACATCACGGTCCAACGGAAATATGTAATTCTATTACTCAGTTACTCTTTTGTCTACTAATAACTTATTTGCTTACCAAACTAACAGCTAAACTAAGAAGATTGAAACAATTGCAATTCTCCTGTGTGATAATCCAAAAAATTGCTGGTATATATATATTTAGCTACGGAGTTGCAATTGGTTTTCAAAAAGTGTCTTTTATGCAAAAGAATAACTAAATCATGAGGCTGCAGAAGATCAAACAACTAGAACAAAGGACAAAGGGCAAAGGAACTTACTGATTATATAGTGGACAACATGATATATAAATGAGTTGCGGGTGGTTCGGATTCTCCGGGTTGGAGAGTTCCCAAACTGGGTCCAACCGTGTATGTGGATGGGTTACAATAAACAAACCCGGATCCACCCATATATTTTGTAGCTCAACGGTTTTACGGATGGGTCGGTTCGGATTCACGGGTTGGATCGGTTTACGGATTGATATGTTCACCCCTAGCCAATGGTACTTGGACCTTAGTACCTCACCAACCACATTATAATGTCATCATTCGTCACTCATTAATTTTTTTTATAGTAAAACACCATCTGGATGGGTCCATTGATTGTTACAAAACCCGCTTGGTGCCAAGGGCTTTAGAGATCATGTGTAGACTTTCATGACACCTAGCCCGGTGGTCAAACCAGAATACTATTTACTCTTGCCCTCTTTCCAAATTGACTCATTTTTCAATGTGATGCCAATAATGTCTTTCTTCAAGATCCTCTTCGAGAAGGAGGTCTTTATAGTCCAACCACCTGGATTTCGTCACCATGGCTCTACCGATCAAGTTTGTCATCTCCACAAGGGCCATTTATAGTCTTAAATAGGCACCACGTGCCTAGTATACAAATTTTTGCTTATACCTTCAAGAACAAGGTTTTATCATGACTGGTTCGGATGCATCTTTGTTTGTTTATCATCAACAACACATCACACTTGACTTTCTTTGTATATGTTGATGATCTACTTACTGGTAATTAAGCCAAGAATATCTTGGTCTTTCAAGATCAATTGTCATAATGGTTCTCTCTCAAGCACTTGGGCCACATCAATTACTTCTTGGCATCAAATTACTACCAACTGCTGATGAATTTATCCTCTCATGACACAAAGTAGATGCAAGAAAACTTATTTCGATAAGGAAATTTTGAACGACATAGAATGTCAATTGAGATGAGTGATAAAGATGGACTACAACATAACAAATGGATTTGACCACAATACATGTAAAGGCAATAAATATGATTAAAAAATGGATCTTACCAACACTAGATTTTCCAGTTCAGAAACAAGCCCACCCAAAAAGATAAACGGGCCTTGTTCCCTAAATTTTGATCAGTCCAATCCAACCCGGACCAACCCAGAACCCAAAGAAGTTGGACTAACAGAGAAATCGCCCACTCGCCTTCCTTCTTCCCTATTTCAAAGTAGAAACCCTAATTTCCAGAAAACCTATTTAAAACCAGCATCCGCCCTTTCTCTCTCTGCCTCTGGCCGTCTGGCGCCGTTTCTTCTCTTCGCTCTTTCTGTTCGTTCATCTACAAATCAGTTGTGATCTCGCTTCTGGGCGACGAATGTTGCAGCCAATTTTCGTTTCCTCTCAGCTCGTGTAAAGCTTCTGTTTTCTCTTTTGCATCTGTTTACCCACTCCTGCTATGGCGTTTTTTTTTTACAAGAGTCCTAGAGGAGTTAAAACGGGTGCGGAAAGCTAAATCGGTTGGCTTACCAGCCCCTTGCTCTTTGTATTCCAACTTGCTGTGGGGTCAAATGGACCTTCCGACATTCTTTTCGGTCATATATTTTTTATCCATTAGGGGTTTCTTCGTCTGTCAAATTGGGTTTAGCTTGATTTTGTTAGTTTGCTTCACTTGGGCAGCTCACTGTTCTGGTTATGTCTCATCTTGGAGGAATTGTGGGAGGACAAATGATGCTTAGTTCTTATTCTACACACTGAGATTTATCAATGTGGACTAAAAACTCCGCTTATTATCTGATGTCTTCATTCCTTATCCCCCAAGGATTATATTTCAATCTATTATGCCATTGCTGGTTTTTTCCCTCATCGTTTTAAATGATATTTCGTTCCTTTTGTGAATTGTGGTGTCTGTCAGTTGACTGTTTTGATTGTGTCTTCATGGGGTAACTGTGGGAAGGCAAGTGATGTTTAGTTCTTATTCTACACACTGATTAATCAATGTGGACTACAAACTCCGCTTATTATCTGATGCCATCAATCTTGAGGAGTACAGTCATTTTGTATCGAATTGTAATGTGAAGTAGATTATTATGTATTGGGTATGTGAAAATGTGATTGCTTTTTAATGTCGATGATGAGAAAAAGCAGACGGGCGGTCAGAACTGATGCCATGTAGATTGTCTGCACACTTCCAATCTATTGGAGTGTCTCTGAGAGCTTTGCATCAACCATGGTTTTTGTTTTGGCGAAATAACTCTATTTTTCTACCCAACAAGGTTTTCGTGTGTGATTATGGCAGTGTTTTAAATTGAAGTGTTGGGTGTCTGTCTGCAATGCAATGATGATGAAAAAGCTCAATTTATGTCTGGACTTATGATTGTCTGTGATTAACCAATTGCTATCTATTCATCTGAGCATTGTCACCAAGCTTTTGTCTACCACTATTGAAGTTAAATTAGTTGGATGTCCTCTATGGTTCAATGTCTACTTTTAGCGAGTATACTAAGAGTGGAGGAGGTACAGTCAGAAGCTCAGTTTCTTTTAATTTGGCTAGGGGCAGCGTTCTCTTCCTCTGCATACGAGGCAGTATGAGCATCGTATTGTTGTGCTTTGGAATTTGGAGATTGATTGCTTTTGTGCTGAAGTGCTGAACCAACTGTCCTAATTCTTGGTGGGTCACTGAAGTTTGTGTTTCCTGCTGTAAATGTGGACAAACAGTAAGGACTAAGGAGTGGGATTTAGGTGGGCTAGTCGGAGTTGTAACTCTGCTCATAAAGAACCCAGATCACATTTTCTAAATCCTTGTGGAACACAACTTTGTTGAATCTGGTGACCAGTTACCGTAATGATTTAGTTGTTTTTGGTTCTTAAATGGCGTGTTGTTAGTTTAGAACTTTGCAGGTATCTACCTTTTGGAGGGCTTGAACGAACCTGCAACACGAGATACAAGTTGCTGGAGCTTGGAAACTTTCCAACTGGTTTCACTTCTTCTGTATTCTGTTTACTGAGTGCACATGTTTCCGGATTGCGGTTGCATGTTGCTTCCACTGTTGTTTAGTGCCCTCAGGAATTCTGGAATTGTGCATCTTATCGAGTTTGCTTTGCCTTATATTAAGGTAAAACTATAGCTTAAGTGACGAATAAATGCAGTTTTTTTTGTAGTATACAGATGGGTTTTCCTGTTTTGGTTTGTATTATTTCAGTATATTGTCGCAAACTTGTGTTGCACAAGTAGGGGTCGTTTGGAAGTTGCGATTGTTAAATAGATGTATTGTTGAGAATGCATGTATAATATTATACATGTATTGTCGAAGTTGATGCATTGTAGAATACAACGTTTGGTATGTGTGATTGTGTATGTCGAATTTGATGCATTGTAGAATGCATGTATAATATTATACATGTATTGGACAAAAGCTGAGACAAAACAATCTCAACTCAACTATCTCAACAATCACAACTAAGGGGTCTCAACAATCACAACTAAGGGGTCGTTTGGAAGTTGCGATTGTTAGTGTTGTATTTATTAAATACATGCATTGTCCACAATACAATGTTTGGAAGTGTCAAGTTGCAAAATAATGCATGTATTGTTTTGTGTGGGTCCCACCAACAATCAACAAAAATGAGGGATTGTACAATCTTAACTAAAAGTTGTGATTGTTGGTTTAATAATTGAGCACTTTTATTTTTTCCAATTATGTCCATAGTTCTTTTTGTTTTATATTAAAAGTGGAGGACAAATATGACATTTCCTTATAAAGTAACTTTATAACAATCAATTCATAAATTATAATCTCAACAACCAAACAATGTAATTTCAAAATGCATTTATTGTATCAATGCATGCATTTATATTATAGTGATTCATAACAATACACCGATTTAACATACGCAACTTCCAAACGACCCCTAAAAGTTGAGATATAACAATCACTCAAAATGAGTGATAGTTTCTGTCACATCATAGAAACATTCTATGTATTGTTTCTGCTAAAAAAACAAAAAAACGATGTATTGTAAACAATACATGCATAATGACAATTTTAACAAAACAATCGCATCTTCTAAACAACCTCTAAAAACAATTTGGCAACCCTTCCAAACGACCTCTAAATACAATTTCACTTCCCGGAAATCGGAATGAACACCCTCTAGAAAGACCCAATGAGTTGTACTTCATCGAATCTCATGATGAAGCTGATGGGAATCCATTACAAATTATTCAACCCGAAGAGAGACTAGAATATGTGAAACAGTGAAATAATTACCCGAAATGTAATGTAGGCATTCACAAACCAATTCCATTCCATTGTTTTATCTGAATTGCTATTTATAGCCCTAGTTTTTTCTTATTTATAACCCTAAGAGAATGTAATTACTATTTTACCCTTCCTTCCTTTTAAAATATTGAACTTGTTACAACTCCAACCAAACACTCCCTTCCCTACCAATTCAACTCGCCGGATTCCTCCCAGATTCCTCCCAAATATTCTCGCCGGCGACGACGAGCTCTCGCCGGAGACGTGACTCGCCCCATCTCTCCTGTCGCCGGATTCCTCTCAAATACGACGACCACCTCTCGCCGGAGACGAAATCAGAGCGCTTCGCGAAGGTAATTTTTAATTTTTGCACGAAGGAGGTGACGACCGGCCGTTTGACCCGCCGCCGGCAAGGGCGACGTCCTGCCCAGACGTCGCCGGCGACGGACGAACGTCCTGGCAAATGACGTTTTTTCGAGACGAAGACGGAACCCGACTGTTTGAGACTTGCAAGATCTCAAAAAGTTATTCGGATTCAAAAAATGGAGGCCGCAAACTTTTTGAGATCTAGCAAGCCGCAAACCGCCGAGTCTTGCCTTTCGTCAAACTTTGGGCGGCCATAACTTTGTGCTCCAAACTCCGAATGTTATGAACTTTTTTTTTATTCCGCATAACTTTTCAAGATCTACAACTTTTAATATAATCATAATTTCAAAATGTACATGGATTTCTGAAAAGTAAAGGTAAAGTTATTCTCAAGGTCCCGTATATTCACAAATAGTTCCTGTTTTGAAAATTTCATCCTAGTAAAAGTTGTAGATCTTGAAAAGTTATGCGAAATGCAAAAAAAAATCGCTACGATCGGATACCCGAGTGCAAAGTTACGTTCGTTTGAAGTTTCGACCGAACTTTTGGACCAAACCGCTGGTTGGGGTGGCGGTTTTGGGCCAAAATTATTTTTTTTTATAACAGCCCCCTAGGCCCGCGGTTTGGTCCAAAACCGCGCCCCCGACAAGCGGTTTTCGACCAAACCGCTGGGTGGGGTGGCGGTTTTTGAAAAAGGGTGGTATTTTTGGAATTTTTTGGGGTTGGGTGGTATTTTTGGAAAAAAATTTTAAAACAGTGGTACTTTTGGATTTTTTCCTCCAATAGCCGCTTGACTATCACAATGTATGCTTATTGGGGTTAACGGCTTTGGCCAAAACGGAACATCTTCCAAGAAGCTCCGAAGCCATTCCGCTTCTTCACCGGCTAAGTCCAAAGCTATGAACTCCGATTCCATTGTGGATCGGGCAATACAAGTCTGCTTGGAGGATCTCCAAGATACTGCTCCCCCACCAACCGTAAATACATATCCGCTAGTGGATTTGATTTCGGTTGAGCCGGTGATCCAATTTGCATCACAATATCCTTCAAGCACTGCCGGATATCTTTTGTAGTGCAAAGCAAAATCTTTGGTATGTTGTAAATACCCCAAAACACGCCGCATTGCCATCCAATACGTACTATTTGGATTACGTTGATATCGACTCAATTTACTTATTGCGCAAGCAATATCTGGTCGAGTACTATTCATGATGTACATTAGACATCCCAAAACTCGTGCGTAATCCTCTTGAGATTCACTTTTACCTCCGTTCTTTGTAAGAACAAGGTTTGGATCAATCGGCGTGTGCACTTCTTTGATATGCAAATACTTGAATTTATCAAGAATTTTCTCTATGTAGTGAGACTGCGATAATGCTAGACCTTGAGGCGTTCTCGATATCTTTATTCCAAGAATAACATCCGCCTCACCCAAGTCTTTCATGTCGAAAGATCTTGATAGCATTCGCTTTGTCTCTTCTATGTCAATAACGTTCTTACTCATTATCAACATATCATCTACGTATAGACAAACAATGACTTCGTAATTAGGTGTGTTCTTGATATATACACACTTATCACATTCGTTAATCCGAAAACCGTTTGACAACATAACTGCATCAAATTTAGCATGCCATTGTTTGGGTGCTTGTTTAAGTCCATATAGAGACTTCACCAATCTACACACCTTATGTTCTTGTCCAGGGACAACGAACCCCTCTGGCTGTTTCATGTAGATTTCTTCCTCCAGGTCACCATTTAGAAAGGCCGTTTTCACATCCATTTGATGGATTTGTAGACCATACACGGCAGCCAAAGCAATTAGCATCCGAATAGATGTAATTCTTGTGACTGGGGCGTAATGTATCAAAATAGTCAAGGCCTTCCTTTTGTCTAAATCCTTGGACCACAAGTCTTGCCTTGTACTTGTCAATAGTACCATCAGCTTTCAACTTCCTTTTGAAGATCCATTTATATCCCAATGGTATGCAACCGGGAGGAAGATCCACCAATTCCCATGTGTGGTTATTCAAAATGGACTCAATTTCACTATTGACAGCCTCCAACCAATATTGAGCTTCAGAAGACTTCATCGCTTCTTCAAATGTCTTTGGCTCATCTTCCAACAAAAATGTTAAGAAATCGGGACCGAATGACGTAGGCACCCTTTGACGTTTACTACGTCGTGGCTCATCAATGTTGAAATCATTTTCCAATGAATCATCCCGAGGTCGCTTGGAGCTTTCTCCAACGACTACATCCTTATTCCTATACGGAAATATGTTCTCAAAGAACTCTGCACTATCAGATTCTATAACCGTATTAGGATGGATGTCAGAGATTTCTGATTTATAGACCAAAAATCGATATGCTTTGCTATTATTGGCATAACCAATAAAGATGCAATCTATCGTTTTAGGTCCCAATTTGACCTGTTTTGGTTTTGGTACTCGAACCTTTGCCAAACACCCCCACACTTTGAAGTAATTCAAGTTTGGTCTTTTACCTTTCCATTTTTCATACGGAATGGTTTGCGTCTTACTGTACGGTACTCTATTGAGTATTTGTGTAGCAGTAAGAATAGCTTCCCCCACAAATTCTGAGGTAAACCCGAATTTAGGAGTAAAGCATTCGTCATTTCCTTCAAAGTTCGGTTCTTCCTTTCCGCAACTCCATTTTGTTGTGGGGTATATGGAGCCGATGTTTGGTGAATAATTCCATTTTCTAGACATATTTCTTCAAATGGAAATTCATATTCACCACCTCTATCACTTCTGACCATTTTTATTTTCTTGTTGAGTTGGTTCTCAACTTCTGCTTTGAATTGTTTGAATGCATCAATCGCTTCATCTTTGCTACTTAGCAAATATACATAGCAATATCTAGTGCTATCGTCGATAAATGTTATGAAGTACTTTTTCCCACCTCGAGATGGTGTCGACTTCATGTCACAAATGTCAGTGTGAATCAAGTCCAATGGTTCAGAAGTTCTTTCAATCGACTTGTAGGGATGTTTCGCAAACTTTGATTCCACACACACTTGACATTTAGATTTATTGCATTCAAACTTGGGCAACACTTCCATGTTTATCATTTTCCGTAAGGATTTGTAATTCACATATCCCAAACGGGCATGCCACAAATGATTTGACTCAAGTAAATACGCGGAAGAACCGTTATTATTATTATTAATAACATCGTTCACGGTAATTACATTGAGCTTGAAAAGGTCATTATTAAGATAACCTTTTCCTATATACACATCATTCTTGCTAATTACAACCTTATCGGAAACAAACACAACCTTGAATCCGTGCTTGACAAGAAGCGAGGTAGACACCAAATTCTTGCGAATTTCCGGTACATGGAGGACGTTGTTGAGGGTCACAACCTTGCCCGATGTCATCTTCAAGACAATCTTTCCATATCCCTCGACTTTGGCCGTGGAGGAGTTTCCCATGAATAATTTCTCCTCCGCCTTAGCCAAAGAGTAGGAAGTGAACATCTCTTTGACTGCACAAACATGGCGGGTAGCGCCAGAGTCTATCCACCATTCTCTTGGATTCCCTACCAAGTTACATTCAGAAAGAACGGCACAAAGGTCATCCATATCCATATCATCAACAATATTAGCTTGGCCTTTGTTCTTCTTCTTCTTGTGGGTCTTGCACATCGAGGCTTTATGCCCTTGTTTCCCACACTTGAAACAAGTACCATGAATCTTCTTGTTACCATTGTGGTTCTTTGTACCGGAAGAACTTGGAACAGAGTCTCTCTTCCTCTTCTTTCCCTTGGAGTCACTCTCCACAATGTTTGCACCAGAGATGATTGAGTGTCCCCGACTCTTCTTCTCGGCCAACCTATTGTCCTCTTCAATTTTTAGACTGACAATTAGGTCCTCAAGCGTCATCTCCTTACGCTTGTGCTTTAGGTAACTCTTGAAGTCCTTCCATGCGGGAGGCAACTTCTCTATGAAGGAAGCAACTTGAAAAGCTTCGTTAATAATCATTCCTTCATTAAGAAGATCATGAGTAATTACCTGAAGCTCTTGGACTTGCGTCACAACGGCCTTGGAATCAACCATCTTATACTCCAAAAACTTAGCCGCAATGGATTTCATCAATCCTGCATCTTCGGCCTTGTATTTCTTCTCTAGCGCCTCCCATAATTCCTTAGAGGTCCCTATGGTGCTATAGACATTGTACAAAATATCATCTAGACCATTTAGAATATAATTCTTGCAAATGAAGTCAGAATGTTTCCAAGCTTCAACTGCAAGAAATCTATCTTTCTCTGGCACTTCCTCGTTAGGATTTGGGATCTCTTCTTTGATAAATTTTTGAAGTCCCAAAGTAGTGAGATAGAAATACATCTTTTGTTGCCAACGCTTGAAATCTACACCGGAAAACTTGCCGGGTTTCTCCGCCGGTGCAAGCGAGTGAGTAGCAACTTGAAGTGGAGTACTTTGAGTTGATGTTACCGGATTTGGGTTCTCCCCATTTATTCCAGAACCAGCAGACATCTTTGTTCTTCACTATTTCCTTTCTCTAGAAACAGAAACCACAACACGTATTAGTAATCACTAATACCCACGAGTAGAAAACCAAAAAGGTTTAAACTCGTCCACAGTAGGAAATCACACTCTTTCCAAAGAAAGAATAATTATATATGACCACAATATATATCACAACAGAATTATA
The DNA here is from genome assembly GCA_946122785.1 of Linum tenue. Taxonomy (NCBI): domain Eukaryota; kingdom Viridiplantae; phylum Streptophyta; class Magnoliopsida; order Malpighiales; family Linaceae; genus Linum; species Linum tenue. The sequence continues at coordinate 71,809,384 of CAMGYJ010000006.1, forward strand.
TATAATCAATATTGAAACAGTAGCAATTAAATACGACTGCAACACAACCCTACAAAGAACAGGGACTAAAAGACAGACATATACATCGAATCACAGAGATTAACAATAACCAACCCAGTTTTCACACAATCTAGTACGGTTCTTACAAATCTAATAAACCTTTAAATATAAGACCAATACACGACACAGAGCAAGTTATACTGATAATATATATATATACACCTCAGAGAGACACGTATATAACCCTAAAGTAACAATTATATACATATAACTATAACACCAGAAGCAGTTTATATATATTAACCAATGTAATTAAACTTTCAATAGAGTAACCGACCAGAATTTCGTCTTAATCACAAGCGAGATCAATTTTTCATGCAAGGACACCAAGTTCAGATTCATATACGTCAACTTTGGGAAGAAACAGAACACGTGAATGAAAACAAGATAAAGTCCTTAAGATTGTTATGGAAAACGTTTCACAAAAGTATGTTTCTTGCCACACAAGTCATATATGGAAATCGACACATGCATAAACAACGCCCGAGCCAATAGAATTCACTATTTCAAATCCCAACAGGGAGAAGGTGGACATATGTGGGATGTGTATGTGCAGAGCAAGAACAGGAGGTTGCCTCGTTTTTGGGAAGAAGCTTTCGAAGCTGCCTATGAAGCTTTGGTTAGTGATGCTGCTGCGGTTCGTGATGGTGCTATTTCCGAGATTGCTAAGATGTCCATTTTGTCCATTAATCTCGAGTCCTTTTCAGCTGCCCAATCCTCAAACCAACCTCTGTAAGTTCGGATTGACTCTGCCTGACTCTTATCCAGTATCTGATTGCTTGATGTTGGTTTTTTACCATTTGAGTTAATGCGATCAAATGGTCGGTTCTAAGTGTTAGTGTTGTGGTATATGATTATGATACTAAAATCTATTAATTGAGTTATTGTGACGAATTGGTTAATTCTGGTCAAGTGGGATTTGGGTTTGATCCCCTGTCTAGCCGGTTAATTATGGTAAAGTGGGATTTGGGTTTGATCCCCTGTCTAGCCTGGTGGAAAGTTGGATTCCTTTTGCTGGTTCTTTGTTGGAAAGATTTCTTCTTTCTTTTTACTTTGGAATTTTTTTTGGCCGGAAAGAAAACCCTTTTTCAACAAACCAGAGCTCAACGTCGCAGTCGAAACCAAAGTTCAGGGGAAAAGATTGGTGGCAATCCGGCCACAATAGCGGCATTGGACCAACTGCACTCCTTTGTCAATGTTGCTGATTTATTCGATCTTGGCTACCATGGATCTCCTTACACTTGGTCGAACCGACGTTCAGCATCAGATCATATAATGGAGCGCCTGGATCGGTGTCTTGTTATCTAAACAGGTGGTCAAATCCCGAACGAGATTCCATTACGACGGTCGTTGGAACACTAATGTCGAGGCCTTGGATATCATCAAAGATGCATGGTTTAAGGAGGTACGTCTAATTCTGCCCGAAAGATTAGAGAGTTCAAGATGGCAATTGAGGAGGCTCGGGAGGCGTTTGTGGTTAACTGGGAGTACATTAAACTTCTCGAAACTCAGCTTTCCGATGCATATGTTCAAGAGGAGTGTTTCTGGAGACAAAAATCTCGTGTTCGGTGGCTGCGGGAAGGGGACGCCAACACCAGGCTCTTTCACATTGCTACTCTCCAACGGCGTCGCACCAATCGGATTGAAGGACTCAAAGATGCTGCTGGTGTGTTGCATCAGGAAGATGAGGAGATGGCTTGCATTGCTGTTGATTACTTTCAAATGCAGTTCTCCTCCAATAACCTTGATCCAGTTGGTTATGTTCATGGTCTTGGATTGCCGAGGAAGGTTACTGATGAAATGAACAGGTTTTTGGTAGCTCCAGTATCCTTTTCGGAAATTAAACAAGCGGTGTTCAGCATTGGGAGTTTTCATGCTCCAGGGTCAGACGGTTTCACAGCGGCTTTTTTCCAGGCCCATTGGGAACTCATTGGTAACGATGTTGCGGCAGCTGTCCTCACTTTCTTCTCCACAGGCAGATTGTTACATAGCTTCAATCATACCTGGATTTCTTTGCTCCCGAAGGTTCCCAATGCAGACTCCATGCGTCAACTCCGGCCAATTGGGTTATGTAAGGTATTTTACAAAATAATTGCCAAAGTCATCGCCTCACGTCTTAGCTCAGTCTTGCCTAATCTTGTTAGTTTGCATCAAAATGGTTTTGTTCGTGGGCGTTCTATTATTGATAATATCCTTATAGGCCAAGAAGTTATGCAATTTTTAAAAACAAAAGTTCAGGGTCGGGATAAGTGGATGGCGTTGAAACTTGACATGGAGAAGGCATACGATCGCGTGGAGTGGCCCTTTCTCCTTGGTGTTTTGCAGGAATTGGGCTTCTGCCAGACCTGGCTTCGATGGATTCATGCTTGCATCTCGACTGTGAGCTTTTCTGTACTCATCAATGGCAGCTCATATGGCTATTTTAGGCCCCAACGAGGCATACGACAAGGTGATCCTCTTTCGCCTCTACTCTTTGCTATTTATACTGAGGCATTTACAACAAAAATCTCTCATGAACTGTATGCTAATGTTCTTCATGGTCTTCAAGTCCACCGTCGTGCTCCGGTTACTTCCCATTTAATGTTTGCTGATGATACTTATCTTTTTCTTCGTGCTTTTATTCCGGAGTGTGCTAATCTCCTAAACATCTTTGACGAGTATGGCCAGGTGAGTGGCCAACGAGTCAATTTGCAGAAATCTTCCATTTGTGTGAATGCTAAAACGACTGTGCAGGAACGAACTGCTTTAGCAAGTTTCTTAGGGGTGGAGGTATCAAATGCTCATGACAAATATCTTGGGCTGCCAGTTCATATTCAGCGTTCCAAAACTCAGTCTTTTCAATTTGTTGAGGAAGGTTTGGCGGCTCGAATTCGATCATGGAAAGTTAAATCAATGTCCCTTGCTGCAAAGGAAACAGTAATCAAATCTATTGGTTCTGCATCTTCTATTTATGTCATGTCTGCCTTTCGTTTGCCGGCTTTCACATGTCGCAGGTTAAATGGGCAATTATCTCGCTTTTGGTGGGCGGATCAGGATAAAGAAGACGGCATCCACTGGCTAGCGCGGCAGGAGGTTTGTCTCAGCAAGTTTGAAGGTGGGTTGGGTTTTCGTGATTTTGACCGATTTAACATTGCTTTATTAGCGAAACAGGCATGGCGATTGCTCCAGTTTCCGGACTCCACTGTGGGCACAGTCTATAAGGCGAGATACCATCCGACTACATCTTTACTCGATGCCTTACCCGGAACTCGCCCTTCATGGGCTTGGCAAGGAATCCTTGCAGGTCGTGATTTGCTGGCACGTGGCCTCCGATGGAGGATAGGAACTGGACATGCTGTCCGTATTTTATCAGATAAATGGCTACCTTCATCACCTCCATCCTCGCCAATCCTTCTTCCTGGGTTGTTGATGCCCTTTCTCTTTGTTGCTGAATTGATATGTCAATCCACCCATACTTGGAAAGTTGATGTTTTGCAGGGATACTTTTCTCCAGCTTCGGTGGCACTTATCCTGTCCATCCCATTGCCAACACAGCTCATTCCTGATAAACTACTCTGGCACTACTCCAGCACTGGCGAATATAAAGTCAAGAGAGGCTATCATTTGTTGACCACTGAACTTAATAACCTTCACCCGCTTGCTCCTTTGCCGTTCGACGCCAAATTCTGGAAGTGCTTGTGGAATCTTCCCTTACCTCCAAAGTTGAAGTTCTTTTGCTGGAGAATGGTGCGTGGTTTCCTTCCGGTTTGTGCGGTCTTACTAACTAAGACATTAGTCTCTGACACTACATGTCATGTGTGTTCAGAAGGTACGGAAAGCATTACTCATTCTTTTATTAAGTGTCGAGTAGCTAAAGAACTTTGGGAGTTAGCTGATTTTGGATTGTTACGGCTGAAGTTGTCTTCTTTACCACTTGTTGAGTGTTGGAAAGTCATGTTCTTTGGGTTCCATTTATCAAAAGAGACACTTGCTGATGTTATTTTTGTTTGCTGGCGTTTGTGGAAATCCCGTTGTTGGGTGGTTCATAAGCACATTCAATATATGGGCTCAACCTTGCTTCGGCAATTCCGGGCTCAGTCTGCGGAATGGCGTGCTGCTACAACACCTATGACATTGCACAGAGACATCACTCAGCGGTCGGGTGCTAATGCAGGGGTGGGAAGTAATCTCTCTAGGCAGGGACAGGATATATGCCCCGCTGCAGGGGTGCTGGTTCGCTTTGACGGAGCTTGGTGCAGGGCCAGTGGTGGCAGTGTTGGTTTTGTAGGGTTCTCTGCCAGTGGTCAGCTGCTGTTTGCTATGGGCAAATATTATGCAGGTATTACTGACCCCTTTTTTATGGAACTTTTGGCCTTAAGAGATGCAATTAACTGGTGTTTAATGCATGGTTTTCTTATTGTGAACTTTTGTGGCGACTGTCAAACCTTGGTGCGTCGAATTCGAGAGAAGGATGTATCTCATGCCTTAGGTGGTGCTATTCTAGAAGAAATTCGGTTGGCGATATTTGCCTTTTCTACTTTTTCTTGTTGTTTTACTCCTCGCAGGTACAACATGGCTGCCCATTTAGTGGCTCAAAAGGCCCTTTCATCGACAGTTCGACTATTTGTCGACTGCCGCGTTTGGTTGCTTGCTGTTCTCTGACTATCTATTTGTTACCATTATCTATGACAAAAAAAAAACAAACACATATAGACAGAAACCAGAACCCAAAACTGTCATTTTTAACCTCCATTTCCTCATTTTTCTATTTGGACTGTTCCATCGGAGTTGCAGAGCTAACGAAAGCAACTAATAGTACTAGTTGCTTTCATCAGTTTGGTCCTATCAGTCTATGATTCTTTAGTTCCGAACTGACATATGATAGTGTCAGTTGCGATGATGTGATCAATCGTCTCTGTCTACATTGTTTATCTGCAACAATTGTCATTTTGTATTTGTGATTATGCCTCTGAGACTCGTGAGTTATTGTTGAGTTACAGGGAAACAGCAAAACCAGTGAGGAGGAAATCAAGCGAGCAAGGAAACGAGAACAAAAAGATGTAGGCAAAAGTCATAGCTATATCAAATTCTCTGTATACTAGTAGCTATAGCAAACCTCATTTATAAGCTTGATTTAGCCACTAAAGTGGAGGTTGAAATCTCTTGAAAAGTTAATCCATTTAGTGCGAGTTACACACGTTTATCATATTCGTATTCAACTACGGACATTATGAGGAATGACGTGCACAAAAAATTAACCTCATCCATAAGCTTGATTCACTAGAGCAGAGATTGAAATCTCTTGTAAAGTCAATCCCTTTAACGTGAGTTACACACAACATTGCAGACTTTATTCGATATTACGCAACATGCTGTTTTCATATGTAACCTAAGATTATGCTCCATCACCTGCCAAGTTTATGCTCCAGCACCAGCGTATATATATCCACAATTTAAGCCCAAAAGACAGGCTCGCTTTCGTTTGCTAGTTTAAGCATGCACAACTGTAAAGCCAATTTCAGGCTTCCCTTTACCTAGAATTAAGGTGAAAAGGAACATCAACTGATACTAATTATGCAAAAAAAAGGTGGGGTAATTTTAGGTTACACAACAAAATCGCACGAGCAGAGATGAATCAACGTTCAGCCGCTGCTCGCTCTATGTAAAGAAAGGAAAAGGAAAACAAGAACCTCTAGAGAACGAAAGAAAGGGATAAAGAAAACAAAGGAAAAGAGGCAACTGGGGAAAAAGCCATGTGCAAAGAGTTTCAAACAACAAAAACCCTGACATTGTATTTACTAGGATTCTCACCCGTTGCTCTATCTCTCTCTCTCTATAACCACCCTAATCTTCAACTGATTGAATCTCTCCCATCATGATTCTGTTGCTCACCACGTTGAACCCAAGAACCGAAGGGCTAACCTTCTTGCCTTTCTTTCCTTTCTTCTTACCACCAGCCTTGGAAAATCCATCGGCCGCATCCTGGTCGAAGTCCTTGATCCCCGCCGAACTGTCGGAATTCATGTCTCTGGCACTGAACCCAGCGGCCTTGCGATCATTCCGATTTTGAAAGGCGATTTCAAGGACGTCTTCCGGCAATAGATCCTTGTAGTTTAGGAACTTTTCGATGAACTGGTGATTAGGGTCGACCGATCCGATGTTCGATACCAGAAGCATCTCTGCTTCTGATCTCGATTGCTTCAAGCAGAACTCCAAGAAACTTGTGTCTGTCGGGCAAAAAAATAAGGTAGGATTTGCATCAGAGGAAGTACTGCTGCTGGAAGTTTACGAATTAAGGCGCCGAAATAAATCATTGAACAAGTTCAACAGAACAATAGGGATTAAATCAATCTAGAGTTATGATGAAGCACACACGTACTAATGTTTCCTACTCAGTACTTCTACAGGTGATTTTAGTGTTGCCCATCCAGCATCAAACACATACTTTCATATCTCGGTTCTTAATAAAATAAAAAATGTAGTAGAAAGTTTACCTTTTGAACCGATCAATCTAACACACTCACTCTCGCACCAATCCCTGAAACCCATCGCCTCTGCAAAAGAATTATCATGTAAGGTCCAAGAGTCCGCAAATGGAGAGGAGATTATCTCATCTGACATTGTGCTACCTGAATGTTTATTGTTGGCAGCTTCTTTCTTCCCCTTTAGAGAAGATTGTGCCGGTGAGGAGGAAAGGGGACGCTCAGCAGGCCTGCTATTCATCGACTTCTGACGGCCGAACGAGGTGGCAGGAGTTGCTTTCACAGGAGTGCTGCTTTTGGTTCCCCAACTTCCTTGACTGGTAAGTTGAGGGTACTCTGACCTGTTTACAATTAAAAAAAAGCAAAATATTAGCACTCCCAACTTCTATCTCAGGGAGATTTTGAATACACTCTGGAACTTGGTACAAACATAGCATGCGAACTGTGGAACTTGGTACAAACACTTGCATGGCCAAAACTTCACCATTTGATTTGATTGGAACAGTTAGCTTCTGTCGGTGGCTCCCGTTGATCAAACAACTTCTCAATCCAATACACCGTTTTCCACTTCATATTTTCTACATTATCAATTCTATCATTCTCTTCTAGAGAAACCCAAAAACTTGCGAAGCCATTTCAGTTCAACTTTAGAAAAGTTACCAAAGAGTCAAAGATCACCTTATCATTTCACAACCAAATCACTTATGTTAATATATAAAAAGATATTCTCAAACTTCCACTTTTATCATATGCTATGTTGACAGCCTCTGATAGGCTTCCTACCGGACAAATCAAACAGAGCTATACAAATGATCAGAAAAGCACATCGATTACAAAACACAGCCTGAATCATCACGAATCAGAAAAAAGTTCACAAAGAACGATGTAGCATATCTACTAGCAACTGCAAATGAAGGAAAGGAGAATAGATTTCGAAGCCCTAAACTACAATAACAAGCAAAGAAGAGACTTTGAAAATAAGCAAGGGACAGAAATCATACTGCTTGGCTTCATGTTTTTGTTCAACCGGGCCCCAGAATAGGTCGTCATCTTCTTTATGCTTCGACTGAGAAGCCGCACTAATCTGGATAGGAGAAGCCACCTTAGATGGAGAAGCTGATGATAGTGGCCATCCAGACCCACTTGCATGCATTGCTTGAGGCTGCGACTTTTGAAGGGTAGGTATCGGGATCTGAGGTTGGGCTGGAGAAGTCTTTTTTCCCTGCTCCTTCAAAATGTCTCGTAAGGATGTGGGTTTGGGAATCTTCTTAGCGTCAGCAGACCATGCCGGAGATGGAGAGTGATTTGAGGTGGACTCATCTTTCCACAAAACAAAGTCTCCAAAAGAAGGGCCTGAAGGGATTGCAGGCAATACTTCCTCTTGTTGCCCCACTCGGGATGAGCCCTTGACTTTCTCAACAGGGCTAGAGCTAATAGGTAGATCAGCAGAAGCTTGTGATACTGCCACTTTGGCTCCAGAACCCTTTCCTTTACCAGACTTTTTTCGGCTCTTTTTAGTGTCCTTAGCCTCAATAAAGTTGTTATCATCCATAGACTCTGTACTGTTACTTGCTAGTTGCTGCGAAGATAAGCCAGAAAAGCTGTCTCTTGACTCCATCTCTTGTTCAACCGTCTTAGCCAAAACTTCTACAGCCAATAGATCATGTAACTGGCTTTTCTTACTTCTAGAGCTCGGTGAAATTTCAGGCCTCATACCATATAGTTCTGCGCTGTTTGCCTCTTTTTGTACTTCTCTGAGGTTCTGAGGCTCCGCACCACCTACAAGACCAGACCAAGGAGCTGACAGGCCCACGGAACTGACAGCCGGCATGGTCTCAGGAACAGGCACTTCCATCTGTACTCGCCTCTGTTCTTCCTGCTGAATTTCCAATAAAGACTTCGGTTTGAAACCAGGAGCAGGTTTCCAAGCTCGTTGAGCTGCAAGGCTTGGTGCATCTGGAACTGGGACTGAAGCAACTTGCTTAACTTCACTCTTAGTTTCCACGGCATCATCCTGGGAAATGCCAGCTGACATCATCAAACTCTTAACCTGTAGGTTTTCCACATTTTCCACAGTGCAACTGCCCATTTTCTTGTCTTTCGTCTTTCGCAGAGATGTCTCATGAAACTTTCCTGCAGTTTCATCAACTGATTCCAGCAGCTGTGAAGAGCCAGCCTTCGATGTAGCTTTCCCCTGGTCAGATGAGGAAACAGCCTTGGCAGACTTCTGTTTTCTAGATTTCTTTTCAGAAGATTTTTTTACCTCACGAACTTCAATACCTCTCACTTCTTCAACAGACTCGACATTAACTTTCTCTTTAACAACTTGCTGCTCCTGAGCAGGGGCCTTCAGACTTTCAGGGATTTCAGGTTCAGAGACATAAGTATCCTCTGATGGCTCAGCAATAGGCAAAGAACTAGCAGCTCTTTTACCTTTGCCGGTTGCCAAGGCCTCTACTGCTCTATGCTCCAGTCGAGGAGAAACGTGCGACTCGGAAGGAAGCACATGCCCAACATAACTATCAACTGAAGAATTGTTTATTGCCGCCTTTGACAGTGAGCTTTCAACAAATGCAGATGAGGGAAAAGATAACTTTTCATGGATATCATCAATTTGTTCAGGAAGACTACTACCATGAGTTTTAGGGGCATTAGCCTCTCCAAGCAATTGATGAGGAAGATGTAGAAAAGATGGCTTTGAATCAACATCATGACTGACGTCATCCATTACTTGTGGTTGTGGAGTCAGGTTGATGGAACTAGTGGTGTGATCATCTTGAACATTGGAAACAGGCAACTGCTGCAAGCTCATCTGAAGCGCATCCTTTGAGGGTTGAAGACGAGAAAGATCGACAGATGAACTTCCAGAAGCCATGGCAGCGGTATGTTGCAACTGACCATAGGAATGCTCACCGAACTGCTGCTGGAGAGTATTTTGATCAGAAAGAACCTGGGACAGAAGCTGCTGTTGTTGACGTAACAAATGCTGCTGCTGTTCCTCTTGTTTCTGTTGTTGCTTAAGTAACAGAAGCTTATCTAGAACCGACAGCTGTTGGGTAGGAACCGGAGACTGATGATGCAACTGCAGCAAATACTGCTGGTGCAGCATATTAAGTAGCTGTGGATCCTGGGGAAAACCTGATGGTACCATTTTATCAGGTCCCAGCATAGAAGATTGATTATCCACACCTTGACCAACCATATTTGCTAAAGGCGACGTGTTTTGTGGCTGCAGCCTTTGCTGTTGCACGAAAGGTGCTTGTAAAGTCTGTCCATGATGCAAGTCAACCTTATCCTGAAGTGGATCTAAACTACTTTGGACAGGGAAATTTGACCAACCACCAGTAACACCATTATTTACACCAGAACCACATCTATCAGCTCCGCCTTGCAACAAGGACATTAAGTCAGCATTTGGAGAACGAGGTGGCTGCCGTGAGTTATCAGTGAGTGATGACAAGAGTTTTGCATTTGATATCTGAGAGTCCGACAGAACCTCAGACTTTGAGACTGCTGCTGCTGGATCCCTTCCTGGCCAGTATGCATGTGCACTGGGAATTGATCTCTGTCGCTCAAGAGCCATTTTCCTCGCCAAAAGGTATATGTCACTACCATCTGCTCCAGGGGGCAACATTCCACCAGGACTATTGGCAGCAACAAATGCTTGCATACCTACAAATCAAACATGAACGCTCAACTCAATCAACATTGAAATCAGAATATAAGAATTGTATTTGTGATTGTGCGTGTGAGTGTGCGTGTGTGGCAATGAGATTAAAAAGTGTGAATACACCAGTGCAAAAGAACAACCTTGAGATGAATTGGCCATATTTCCAGACATCAGTGACTCCAAAAACTTATTTTCAGCCTCAGTAGTCGACCCAAGTTTGTGCCTTGGTTCGTTTCTCATGTCAACTTCATTGATACCTGTTGTAGGAGGCCCAAAGCTACCAAAGGTTGGCCTACTATTTACTTCTGACACTTCATTCGGCTTTGGAGGAGCAAAACCAGGTGGTGGCCTTGCCTTCGCTCTTAAATGAGGCATTACATCACCAAGTGCTGCAAAGGGCATGTCTTTTGATGATGTTGCTACACGGACTTGCAACTCAATGCCAAAGTACCCAGCTTCAAACCATCCAATTACATCACTACCAGAAAACGGACCTTGTACTTCACCCTGTGGATCTTTATAATAAAGCATAAGATTCTCAGGAGACTGCTGTAACAACCTCTTGGCTTCTTGTTCTCTCTCCATCATTGCAGACTGCTGCAACATCTTCTTGGCTTCTTGTTCTCTCTCCAACATTGCAGACAGCTGTCGCTTGAGAACTGGGTCAATATTACTTTCCCATTGAGCATTAAGATCCTTGTGAGCTGAAGTCCAGTTTATGTTACCAGAAACATCCCTTCGCTCACGAGACAGACCATGGAATTGCTCTCCCAGAGACGGAGCTCGCCAGGGTGCACTATGAGGTGCAGAATAATTTCCCTGTGAGCTTGATTCTCTACTAATTGGTACCTCCTCATTCTTCCTGTAAAGACTGACATTTTCTCTAGCACCTGAAAGCATGAAGGAAATGGTGACATTCTTAAATTTTGAACGATCAACATCACAGGATTATATATTTCAGCACCTAATATATCCATAACTAGCTTGGTAAAATATCTTAGTCGTCCGAAAACAATGTCTAATGAAAAAGCAGAATACTCGAAGCAATTACCTTCAGCTCTGAACCTGTTATCAGGATGCACAAAATGGTCCTGTAACGATTCCAACTTAGAGTTGGAACCAGAGTACTGTAACTGCCTCTCATTAGATGCACCATCCGTATTATTCACAAAGCCACCTTTCATATTCTCCATGCTTTCATCCTTGATATCATCAACCGTAAGAGTTCCATCTTCCCTACTGCCTGCTCATACACAGCAACCATAACAGGTCATTTACTGCCAATCAAACGTTTGAATGAGATAAATTGCCAAGAGAAAGAAACTATACCAGCTCTAGCCCTTCTTGAATGAGTATAATCCGTCGTGTTCCTCCCCATAGATCCATCTTTTGAAAGTTGAGGGGCGCCACTACCTATAATTTCCCCTTTGTCAATTCCCTTCAACACAACCTACTCAAAAGACAAAACAGAAACAAAAAGTTAGAAGTAGGAATTTACAGACAACCCTTATTACACTTAAGAGAATAAAATTACCATCTCTTCTGAATTGGGTAAACATAGTGCAAGCGGTTCCACCATTTCTTCCTGCGTAAGAGATGGCACATGGACAAACTCATCCAATAGTTTCCAAGATGACCTCATGTCAGTCCTCCTGTACAAATCTAACAATTTGGTCCTGCCATATCTTAAAGGCCCATTTTCAGCCTTGTCCAGGATGGCCCCTAGAGGTTGAGGATGAGTTGGAGGGCTGTTCATAGAACTTCCACCAGCCCCAATTCTCCCACGACCAACAGAAAAGGTTTGACTGGCTTCACCACGTCCCCTGCCATATGAAAACATAGGGCCCTGTTTGTTTGATAGAGGTGTTGTTTGGTGGGGTGCATCCCCCCTCCCACGACTTTGGGAAGAACCAGATCTCCAAGGTCGATTATGGTCAGCCTCACGATCGTCCTTTGCTTGTGTGGGAAGAATCCCCAAGCCTTTCTCATGAGTAACATCTACATCTCTGCCAGAGTCTGTCTCTTTACTATCAGGTCCCCAGCGGCTGTTCCACTTGCTCTCACGCCGCTGCTCATAATTGTTGTCCTTGTTACTCGAATCAGTCCCCCAACGCTCGGTAGGGGCCCGCCGTGCTTCATGATGCCTGCCAGAGGAATTCTCCACCCAGCGGTCCATTTGCCTGCTGTCACCAAGCTCTTTCTCACCAGCCCTCCAGCGGTCTTTCCGGGCTGACAAATTGGTGTCCCTTTCCTCATCACGCCAGCGATCGCGACGATCAGGTTCCATGTCAAACAAAGAAGGCCTGAAGACATCCTTCTTCTTGTGGACATCATGCATATCTTCACCGTTAGTACCAGGAGACTTGATGCTGTCTGTGCGAGTGACATAGGCTGGGTGAGAGCCAAAATGGACTTCCTGTAATCAATTCCCCACCCGAGACACAAATTAAAACTGGAATCAAGAATACTAAGGCAATCCCAACCAAACAGAATACCAGAAAGCAAACTGATGGTGCTAGAACTACATATGACCAATGCCACAGGGAAAATACAAAAAAAAATGTTCAGATATCGTGTCCATGTAAACAAAAGGCGAATTACAGCCAAAAGGTACTTGCGAAACACACCCCAGTTCCTGACCCAGGCTTAGTGTCCCCTGGCTTTGGAAGCAGCCACTGAGGAGAAAGAGGAATTGGATTGTCAGATGCTTGACCAGCTGCATAGACAAAAAAAAAAACACATATCATTAATAACATCGCTCAGGGTACAGCTCAAGACAGTTCAAGATCAACAAATGCCATCATGTATCAGACTTCCCCCATTGCAAGTTACGAGTGAAACATGGAACCAGGTAAGGATACGCCAGAAAACCAGCCTCACATAACAATCAACTTCTCCAAATTATTACACAGACTCAATGCTTAAAGAGATCAAATCCTTCACAGGAAACACGTCGACAATTCCAGGAACCCTCCAAAATGATAAATTGATAAAAAGAACAACTCATCCAACCATAATAATCTTCCAATTCCAGAGTACAGATCACTGAAGAAGTTGCGGGGAAGTATGAGATACTCCGAGAAGAAACACACAGATTTGAAGGGGGGCAACTAAGCGACATTGGAAACGCATACATTTCCACTACTGCATTCGCAGAGCTCCACATAAACCCTAAAACCCTAAGCTGGTGTACTGCGAGTATGCGACACTGAAATCAGAGAGAAGCCAAAACACTGTACAAATTAACACAGCCGTCAAAAGGTGCGGGACCAGCCGGGGCCCCACCAATACACAACAAGCTAGGGTTCTATACCCCCCAAACAGGAACCCCATTCGGACACCAGTGAAACAAAACGAATCAAACTGAGGGAGAAGAAGAAGAGTTTAAGACTGAATTAAGGAGAAATTGAACCTTTCGAGATCTGGGGAGGAGTCGTGACGGAGAGTGGGTGGCGGGAATCGGAGGCGGCGGAGGAGTTGGCCATGGGAATGATCGGAAGTTGCAGAGGGAATTTTCTGTTCTTTTGATTGCTTGAGAGCGGAGAGATGAGAAGGGGGAACACGAAGCGAAGGGGGGGAAGAGCAAATATAGGTTTAAGGCGGAAGATAAATGAGCAGCAGCGAACCCTCAACTGAAAAAAATAAAGAAATTTGAAAATAAAGAAAAAACATTGCTGAGAGAAGAGAACTGTCCAAGCGACGCCGTGCGGGGGATGTCAGTCACCCTATCCGGTGGTGGATGCAGATTCGTTTAGGAATCCTTTGCATTTGAGCCCCACGCGTTGATGAGGCCGTGACCTACACTTGCCTCGTTATTCACTTGGATCAAGGAGAAACTGCATGTATGGACAAGGGGTGTTCATTCGGGTTCGGTTTTTGGGTTTACCCGAAATCGATAAGATTATATAAATTTTTGGTTTTTGGGTTTGTTTCGGATTTTGGGTTTGTTGGTTTCGGGTTCGATTTTGCTTATCGGTTTTTTGGGTTCCGGCTGAAATCTTTGTTTCATTATTAGTCAATGACGGTCCAATTTCATTTAATTAGCATGTGAGACAGTGAATTGTCAAATGTTGTAATTGACTGCCACCTAGGACAAACTTAACAGAATTGGATGGTCAATGACTAACGATGTAATAAATGTTGGAAGTGAGTGACCGGTACGCATATAAACAAAATTTAGTAGCAAATGTTAACGAAATTGATAAACCGAGTGAACCAAACATGCAATTCACCCCTTCCAATTATATCTCGTCCATCCCATACGAGTCCCAAACTTGTTCCTAACATGGTGAAACCGAGTTTTCAAGTCTTTCAGGCCATGTGTGGGTTCATAAACTGGAAGAGAGGTGCGACAGATTATTGATGAAGTATCTTTAAGTTTTTTACTTATCCCCACATGTTTCGAGCGAGTTTTCAACCCGTTTGGATTTAATTAAAATAAAACACCTTGAATACTCTACTATGGTGATTAAATTTGTTTATATTATTGGGGGCACAAATTTATTGAAGTTGCAAACACAATTACCACCATCATCAACATAGCAAGGCTAATGAGCATGTCATGACTCATGAGTAATATGGTAACCAATCCTTGTTTGCGCTTGGTTTAGTTATTGAAATTTGATATGAAATGAACATGTTTACATTACCAATAGATTTTCAAGGGAATATACAAATATAAATTTGATAGGTTTAGTTATCGAGACTAAATATTCAAACCAATCTAATGAACAAGTTTAGATCACTTTGATTCGATTTTAGTTTTTAGAGATAAACACCGACTTTTCTCTCCCACGTGAGAGCCTTCCCCCTTCTCTGTCTGGCAGAGTGACTGTTCATCTCCCGCCCTCTGCAGGTTCGAATTCCCCCTCCCTCTCGCGCCCTGTAAGATTGTTTTTCCTCCTCTCCTTTTAGTGATATATACTCTGATCTCCACTTTCTTCCTTCTCTCGTGGCGCAGTTTTGTTTTGGTGGAGCTTCGTGTGGTTTTGGCATCAAAGTGTCTTTTGGTCTCCCCCTGTCATGGCAACCGAATATGAAATCATCGACAAAATAGCTAACGTAAGCCTTACTGAAGAAGAAGAAACTAGTATCAAGATTGAGGAATCCGATGAAGAGAAAGGCATTGAAGAAGTGATTACGAAACTCGGAGCAGCAGGAAAGATCATAGCGGGGAGACTTGGCTCTGCTAGGATTATGAAGAACATTCTGAAAGAGGTCTGGAGACTGAAGAAAGACTTTGACATCAGAATAAAGCAGGAGGGCATTATGCTAGTACAATTTTATTGTTATGAAGACCGAGATAGGGTCCTTCTTGGAGGCCCATGTCAATATGAGAAGCAACTTATTGTGTTCAAGGAAATACTGCCGGATCTAGAGTTACAGGACATCGACTTTTCCACAACAGATATCTGGACTAGGATCCGCAAGATTCCTCTAAAACTAAGGAACAAGAACATGGCAACAAAAATCGGGGGGATGTTCGGATCTTTCCTCAAATGGGATGAATTTCATTATGGTTGTGACAGTGACTACCTAAGAATCAGGGTTACTATCAATGCCAGGAAGCCTCTAAGGAGACTTGTGAAGCTGGACGGCCCCCAAGGACCTTCCTCGTACAATGTGGCATATGAAAAGCTACCAATCTATTGTTATCACTGTGGAATTTTGGGGCACTTGAAGAATGGATGTCCGAAAAGGCTGGAAGCCCCGGAATCTGAAATGAAAAAAGAGTATGGTACATGGCTTCATGTTGAGTCCCCATTGAATAGAATCGATTTACAAGCTAAGGAGGAGAAGAAAAGAATGGACAATCTATGGATTAAGATGAGAGAAGGCAAAATAGTGAAAGGGTACCGAAGCAAAAGAGCTGAGCAGATGGCAAAACAGGTCGAGGAGAAAGAATTAGAGCTAAAAGAAGGTGAGTTAGCTATAAACATGGGAGCCAGCTCTATTCAGGAAGTAGAATCTGGTGAGATCACCACGAAGGAACTTGCCAATGAACTTGAAGCAATAAGCTCCAATGATAGAGAAACACCCAGAGACACAAATGGAAATTAGGAGGAGATGGGATCCTTGCCTTGTAATACGACCCTGGGGGGTGTATTTTTATCAAAGTAACGCAACAATCAATTAATCCGTAGATTAATTGAACTCGAATTAAGAACAATGTGTTCTTAATACGAAATTGGGATAAAACGGAACCAACGGACAATTCCACACCTGGGGAAAGCTCGTATGGTATAAAAGGGTAGCGGCTCGACCACGATTGAAGAGGATATTCAATCGATACAAAGCTCACAAGCTTGGAATCCACCAAACTCAAACAAGTCGCAACTTGCACAAAACCAAAGGTTTTTCGATTAATCAAAGTGTTCTGTTTTACCACGTAAATAGAACGGTATTTAAAGGCAAATAAAACCTAATACAAATCTAGATGAACAAGGAAACAATTAAGGTAAAAATAAACTCTAAAAAGGACTCTAAATTCGACCATAAACTTCCTTTCTTGAAGCACAAGTAAGCTGCCCGCAAAACAGTCAAAAGGCAGCTTTCGTACTAACTTCGCGCCTTTCGTTCGAGACCTTCCAGAACTCCGATCTTTCATCCGATTCCTTCCCTTGGTAGATAAACATACCTAGTTTCATTTTGTAGAAGCCTTTGGTCTCGAATCAGATCCATGCTCCTTGAATTGAGCTCCAAAGTAGGCTTCACAAAACAGTTTTCTGCCTTAGCCATTTTCTGGCAGTTTTCCAGTTTTGAGGTAGCAACTTTGAGGCCTTGGAAAACAACCTTAATGACATCATCTGGCTCCATAAAGCATACCATTGGAAAGATGGTAACTTGATCTGCAAAACAAACTCTTAAACTTGAATTTCCACCAAGCACATTGAGAGAACCATGCCTCCAAAGTATGTACCCTGAACACGGATTTTGACTTAGCCAAATTCTGCCCTTCTTCTTTCCAACCTTGATAGCTTCTTTGGCAAGTAATTGTGACTTGTAGAAGTGGCCAATTTGGATCATATCAGGCTTCCCCTCTTTAAAAAGCTTTGCCCTCAAAGCTTGTTCAGGCCTCTTCTCAAAATCGGCACAAAATTGATCCCAAATTGGATCGAAAGTACCTTGCTCAAACTGAAATTTCTGGAAAACTAGGTCAGAGTTCATCATCCATGGAATTGGGGATTTTTGATTTGGGTATCGCCAATCTAATTCACTGGCTCCATGCGATTCGCCAGGCCTCAAATTAAACTTATGCACCTTTTCCATACCTCGATTCATCTCCATCGTCGTCGAATTCATGTTTTCACTTTTCCCGCTGCCGGCCGAATTCAAATTCTTGAACCCCAGAATTTCGAACTCGGATTTGGGGGTTTTGATTCCCAGTTGCTTCGAGACGAATTGAAGCTCTCTAAAGCTTCATGAATCCTCCCGAAACGCGTCTGAAACTTCCATTTGGTGCGAATCATCGTCGATTGCTCCATCCACTTCAGTCGTTTCCTTGCCGTGACTGAGCTTTTGCAGAGCAGATTTAGCTCGAATGGGTCCCTTCGATTCAGAAGCATTCGATGGATTCCATTCCAGGGAAAAGATTCCTGGTCCTCCATCGATGGTTTCGACACCACTAGTTGGGTCTGAACGGCTTCCCACTTCTCCACCCAAATCCCCCTCTCTCCTGCTCTGTACTGCCATTTCCAGAGGTATTTTGGCCTGAATCGAATCCTTCTTTTCAGCGGAATTCGACACTTTTTCTCCCCACGAATTCGTTCTTGGGATTTTTGGGAATGTTTCGAATTCAGTGGCTTCACTTGAATCATCCCCAGTAGCCATGACGAGATCGTCGTTCATGACACTCTGTTTTTCTGGAAAATAGCAGTGTGGTGGCAGAGTCGTCGAGGAAGGAGCTTGATCGTCTCCAACCAGCTCTGGAGCTTTCCCTCGCATCGTCGTTGTTCCTCCAATATCCAAGCACATGTTTTTTGCCGCATCGTGTACCGTCTTCCCTTCTTCGACGTCAGCGGAGCAGCTAGCCTGACAACTCTGTTTCCGCGTCGCAAAACAGGGGTCTTTGCAAGCTGCTGGTGGCGGTTCTGGAACCTCCTTCTGGAGCTTTTGAAAGCTTAGAAAATTGAAGCCAATTCGACGTTGAACCCAAAACTGAGCTCGAGGCTCCTTTCCCTCGTTTTGATTCGCCTCCATCTGCTTCACATCGGCGAAAACTTCATCCGGAGATAGAGGTTTCAGCGCTATCTTCTTACCATTATGTTTGAATTTGTACCGATTGGTTCGACAATCATGAGACACTTCGCGATCATATTGCCACGGTCTTCCCAACATCATATGAACACAATTCATCGGCACAACGTCACAAGTTACCTCGTCTTCATAACTGCCGATTTGAAAACGAACCACCGCTTGCTTCGTCACATTAATTGTTCCGTGCTCGTTGATCCAATCGAGTTGGTAAGGCGCTGGATGCCTTTGTGTCGTCAATCCAAGCTTTTGAACGGCGTATAGGCTGATGATGTTTGAGCAGCAACCTCCATTGATCACGAACGATATTAACTTGCCTTCGACAAAGCATCGGCTGTGAAATAGATTATCACGCTGCTCATCGGATTCTCGATGCTTAAAAACGACTGCTGGCTGCTCCTCTTGGACACGAATTGGCATCTTCCTTGCCTCTACACTGCTCTCCACTATCTCTTGGTGTAGAACCGAAAAATTCAAACACAAACAGCAGCTGCAAAGTACAAACAGGGGCTGCCCTGTTTTGGCACTCGATAAAACTGCTTATACGAAACAGCAGGTTCTTCTTCTCCTTCGCCCTTGTGTAAAACCGGGCTCTGATACCACTTAATACGACCCTGGGGGGTGTATTTTTATCAAAGTAACGCAGCAATCAATTAATCCGTAGATTAATTGAACTCGAATTAAGAACAATGTGTTCTTAATACGAAATTGGGATAAAACGGAACCAACGGACAATTTCACACCTGGGGAAAGCTCGTATGGTATAAAAGGGTAGCTGCTCGATCACGATTGAAGAGGATATTCAATCGATACAAAGCTCACAAGCTTGGAATCCACCAAACTCAAACAAGTCGCAACTTGCACAAAACCAAAGGTTTTTCGATTAATCAAAGTGTTCTGTTTTACAACGTAAATAGAACGGTATTTAAAGGCAAATAAAACCTAATACAAATCTAGATGAACAAGGAAAAAATTAAGGTAAAAATAAACTCTAAAAAGGACTCTAAATTCAACCATAAACTTCCTTTCTTGAAGCACAAGTAAGCTGCCCGCAAAACAGTCAAAAGGCAGCTTTCGTACTAACTTCGCGCCTTTCGTTCGAGACCTTCCAGAACTCCGATCTTTCATCCGATTCCTTCCCTTGGTAGATAAACATACCTAGTTTCATTTTGTAGAAGCCTTTGGTCTCGAATCAGATCCATGCTCCTTGAATTGAGCTCCAAAGTAGGCTTCACAAAACAGTTTTCTGCCTTAGCCATTTTCTGGCAGTTTTCCAGTTTTGAGGTAGCAACTTTGAGGCCTTGGAAAACAACCTTAATGACATCATCTGGCTCCATAAAGCATACCATTGGAAAGATGGTAACTTGATCTGCAAAACAAACCTTTAAACTTGAATTTCCACCAAGCACATTGAGAGAACCATGCCTCCAAAGTATGTACCCTGAACACGGATTTTGACTTAGCCAAATTCTGCCCTTCTTCTTTCCAACCATTGATAGCTTCTTTGGCAAGTAATTGTGACTTGTAGAAGTGGCCAATTTGGATCATATCACCTTGGCACCATGAAAGTGATAAAACAATGAACAGTAACACAACAGGAGAAGAACAGAAGTCGGGAGACAAGAGATCCCAAACATATGCTACATCCCATCCTGAGGAGAGCTGAAAAGAACAGAATGAAACAGAGGGAAATCCATCGAGTCACAAGGCAGAAGCAAAAATCACAGGAAACAGGAAATGGATTAGGCTGGAAAGAAAGAAAGTGGATAAACAGGAAGGAGCAAAGAAACCAGTGGGTGGCAAAAGATTACACGAGGATGGAGTGATAGATATGGAGATTGATCCTTTGCCTTGTGGTGGTAAGAAGATGAAACAAAACTCAAAACTTAATGTGGATGGCGTAGTGGCGTACCTTGTTGGTGAGCAAGGCCGTCGAGCCCAATGAGACTCATAGGTTTCAACTGTCGAGGTCTGGCCAAACCTCGGCAGTTGATGAATTGAAGCGGCTCGTGGGGAAACAGAGACCTGACGTTTTGTTCTTGATGGAAACTCGACTGTCCAACAAAGAATGGAGGAATGTGAAATGGAAACTTGGTTACAAAAATGGTTGGGGAGTCCCAACCAGAGAAGATAAGGGGGTTAAAGCTGGGGGAATATGTTTGTTCTGTAGGGAGGGAATCACGATCTCCTATCTGTCCAACGCTATAAACTACTATGATGTCACAATGAATTATGAGGAAGAAGGGCCAAAGTGGAGGCTGACGGGGTTCTATGGTAATCCTTACAAGAGTGAAAGAGATCTGTCATGGGAGAAACTTCGAAGGCTGAAGGGAGCATATGATAGTCCATGGTTATGCATGGGGGACTTCAACCAAGTCATGGCTGGGATGAAAAGGAAGGAGGCCTTCTCATTAATGAAAACATGGTTATAAAGTTTTGTCATACTCTTGAGTTCTGTGACCTTATGGACTGTGGCTTTGAGGGTTATCCCTATACTTGGGATAATGGTCGAGGGGGTTCCAATTTTGTCGAAGAATGACTGGATAAGTGTTTGGCCAACTAGGACTGGCAGGTACAGTTCCCAAACCACAAAGTTATCCACTTAGACAGATGCGGATCGGATCACTGTCCAATCCTTATGATCACAAAGGACAAAGAAGAAGAAGACATAAATGGGGATGGCAATTTAGGGTGGAGTCCTACTGGCTGAATGATGCAGAGATCAAGGATGTCATCTCCAAAGCCTGTCACTCTAATGAAAATGACAATATTCTAGAGATCCTGAGCGAATGTAAAAAGGAGATACAGAGATGGAGTAAAGAGAAGTTTGGAAACTTACAAAAAAGAATTGAGAAGATTGACCAGGAACTGAGGAGAATCAAGTACTACCCGAAGTCAGTGCAACAAATACAAAGAAGAAGGAGCCTGGAAACTGAGAGAACGGATCTCATCCATAAAAATTGAGCTGAAATGGAAACAGAGATCTAGGGCTGACTAGCTCAAGGGAGGGGATAAGAATACGAATTTTTTCCACACAAAAGCTACTATGAGAAGAAAGCGCAATACCATCAAGGAGATCACCGATGAGACGGGGAGAAAACACAAAGGTCAAAAGGAAGTGTCCAACTATATATTTGATTACTACAGCAATGTTTTCACTGGGATGCCTAACCCTGGTTCTGATTTTGTAGTTAATGCAACTGATAAAAGAGTCATGGATAGTATGAATGAGGAGCTGTCTGCTCCTTTCAAAGAAGAAGAAATCTACAATGCTCTTAAACATATGAGCCCTACAAAAGCTCCTGACTCGGATGGTTTTCCTGCAGGGTTCTATCAACAGAATTGGGACTCCATTGGGGGTCATGTCACGGCAGCTGTTCTACAATACCTTAATGAAGGATACCTCCCCCCTGAAGTTAATCATACCCTGATCGTGCTTATCCCTAAGGTGAAAAAACCGAATTTGGCAAAGGATTTACGTCCTATAAGCCTATGCAGGGTGATTTATAAGACTGTGTCAAAAGTTTTGGCAAATAGACTCAAGGGGTTTCTTAATGAGATAATATATGAAGAGCAGAGTGCTTTCATTAAAGACAGGTTTATTACTGACAATATTATCACTGCTTTTGAATGTTTTCAGTACTTGAAGAGAAAGACCAAAGGAAAAAAGGCTTCTTTGCTGCAAAGCTGGATATGACCAAAGCCTACGACAAAGTAGAGTGGGATATTTTTGGAAAATATGCTGCAGAAGCTTGGTTTCAATGAGAATTGGATAAAATTGGTGATGATGTGTGTTAGGAGTGTTACCTACTCAGTGCTGATTAATGGCCATCGGTCTGATTAATGACAGCCTAGTCTATGGGAGAGCTACCATTGCGGACTGTGAAGAGTTGAAAAGGATACTGAGAATCTATGAGAAGGTGTCTGGCCCGAGTATTAACCTATCAAAGTCTGAGGAGTCTTTTAGCAGGAATTTGAAATGGAGCAGAAGATTGGAGATCAGTGGGACTCTGGGAATCAAAACTGTTGACAAGCATAACAAATACCTCGGCCTGCCTACTGTTATTGGTAGATCAAAGGAGAAGTTTTTGAAGAGCTGAAAGAAAGGGTTAGAAAGAGGCTAAAGGACTGTGAAAGCCTCACTCTCTCGGCTGAAGGGAAAGAAATTTTGATAAAAGTTGTTGCCCAAGCGCATCTTATCTATCCTATGATGGTTTTTCAAATCCCATAAGGAATTCTATAGGAAATTCAGAGGCTGATTGCCAGATTCTGGTGGGGACAAAAGCAAGGATCCATTGGAGGAAGGGCTATGTTTGCCTAAGGAAGCGGGTGGATTGGGGTTCAAAGACCTGAGAACAGTCAATACAGCTATGCTGGGGAAACAGATATGGAACATCTTAAATCGACCAAATTCACTGATGGCGAGGGTACTCAAGGCGAGGTACTATCCAAAAAACGAGATTTTGAATGCTAAGCTTGGCAGCAATCCTAGTTTCATATGGAGAAGCCTTGTCAATGCTAAAGATGAAATTGTGGATGGATTTCGATGGAGGGTGGGAGATGGAGAAAACATCAATGTGTGGGAGGATTGGTGGATCCCAAACATCAGGAAACTTTCTACTAGTGATAAGAGCAACGACTTGGTGCCAAACATGAAAGTGAGCTCTCTTATTGACAGAGAAAGCGGTTGGTGGGATCTGCCTAAGCTCCAATCTCTATTCTCAAGTAATGTTCAATCAGATATTATGAAGATTCCTCTAAGAAATCCTCCAGCTGGGGACTCAGTTCTTTGGTATAGGATCGAAAACAGTATCTATACCATTAAATCAGCGTACAGGGAGCTAAGGCAGAAGAAGCATCCTTGGTTGGAAGATAATAACTTAGACGCTCAAAGGATGAAAATCTATTAGAAGAAGATTTGGAACCTCCCAGTCCAACCAAAAGTTAAATTTTTTATTTGGAAGATCAGCAAAGATATATTACCTGTTGGAACCAACATTGAGAAGCGTATCGAAGATGCTCCATCTGACTGCCCCTTCTGCGGACTTCCCGAAACCCAACTCCATTGTCTGAGGGACTGTGAGTGGACTCGGCGTCTCTGGCAACCTCATGACGATTCTGGTATCTTTAGCCAAGGGGAAGGGCTATCGAGGAGTGACTGGTTTCACAAAGTCTTTGAATCCCAATCGGAGGAAAGCCTGCAAAAATTTTGTGCGATGCTTTGGTTTATCTGGAAAGAGAGGTGCAACCACACGTTTAATAACAAGAAACTTGAGGCCGAGGAGATTATACTGAAAGCTCTTGACTGGATTGCAGACTACCTTCAAGCTCAGGGCATCACAACACCAAGAGAAAGGCAATCAACTGAAGCCCGGGGTTGGAGGAAACCACTAGCAGGAATCTACAAGATGAACAGCGATGCAGGGCTTTTGAAACCATATGGAATTGGTGTTGGCTGTGTTTTCAGGAATTGGGAAGGTTTTTATTTTTGGGAGCAGTAGCTGGGAAAGAGAATGGAAATTGCAGATCGATAGAGGCGGAGGCTAAGGCAATGATTGTTGGGCTGAGAGAGGCGAATCGAAGAGGCTGGAGCCCTCTAATCGTGGAATCTGACTGTCTGAATTTGGTGAAGATGCTGGATAAGGAAGAAGAAGATCGAACATATCTGGGTATGTGGTGCAAGGAGATCAGGGACTTAGCTAAGGTCAACTCGACTCTATCCGGCAGAAGAATCGAGTGGGCTTTCGTGCCAAGAGAATCAAACTCTGTAGCCCATTTTTTGGTCCACTTGGCTCCTCAATGGAACCAGCTTTATATCTGGACTGAAGGTCCACCCAGCTCCATTAGGAGCCTGTTAGAGGCTGACGAAGCCCAAAACTCTCGAAGTTAAGTTATAATATGAACAGGGCTTTCTATATAAAAAAAAGTTTTTAGAGATGAGGGTATAGGGAGATAACGATGAGAGAGTAATTGAAAGAAATTTTGGACACAAATTAAAGAGGAAAAAACCCGAGGATCGTAAATATGAACAATGAATTCAGTTCAACAACACGTAAGAAGCTGTGAAGGGGAGGGGGAAGGAACGCTAAATAGAATAAATGCCTCTTCTCCATGGCGGGAACCATTGGCGCCATTAATTCAGGATTCGCGCCATAACTGGCGAGTTTCTGCCTATTTAATCGACCGCCACTAGTGGCTACTATGAACTATCGTCTCCCAATCACGTCTTCCCATTTCGCCCCAAACCATCACCCCACTCCTCAAAATGGCCCAAGCAGCGGAGATCAAGAACGGCAGCGCCGAAATCCAGGAGCCGGCGGCGAAGATCCCGAAGCTCGACCAGCAAAACGGCGTCCACTCCGCCCTCGTCCCCGCCGATGTGCCTTTCTTCAAGGTGAAGAAGCTTTCCCCGAAGGCCGTCTTGCCCACTAGAGCCTCTCCTCTCTCCGCCGGCTACGATCTCTCCAGGTGAATTTCCCCTCCCCTCCCCTCTCCGTCTCGCTCTCCCTCTTTCTTCCAGTAACCCATACTGCTCCTGAGATTCTGATTAGTCCGACGAAAATTCCAGTGCTGCGGAGGCGAAAGTCCCGGCGAGAGGAAAAGCCCTAGTTCCGACGGACCTGAGCATCGCGGTGCCTGAAGGGACATACGCCCGCATAGGTAACTTTTTTATTTCTTCTAATCGATCAACTCTTTTCGCTTCGATTTACTCGCTGAAATAGTCGTTTAACCTTGGGATAATCACTGGTTTTGCTTCACCGGCGCTACAGCTCCGAGGTCCGGACTCGCGTGGAAGCACTCGATCGACGTGGGAGCGGGAGTGATAGACGCCGATTACAGAGGCGCCGTCGCGGTGATCCTGTTCAATCACTCCGACGTCGACTTCGAGGTCAAACAAGGCGATAGGATTGCTCAGCTGATTATCGAGAAGATAGTTACTCCCGAGGTTGTGGAAGTTGAAGATTTGGAGGCCACCGTTAGAGGCGAAGGAGGGTTCGGCTCCACCGGCGTCTGAAATCCATTTCATTTTTACCGTTCGCTAACCCTCGTCGCCGACTTGTTTTTTCCCCCCATTTGCTTCGGCCTCCGTTGTAGGGGTAGTTTAGTGATATTAGCGGACGATGTTGCTAAATCGGATAATAGAAAGTAGTGCAGTAGCAGTAGTAAACTAGTAATCAGAGTCTAGAAGCTTTATGCCTTGGGTATCAAGTTATCAACTATCAAGTAGTAATCTATATTCCATCAATTCTTTTTGTCATCCTCTCTCTCTCTCTCTAGGTTCAGCGGATTATACCCACTGCAGCATGCCAGCATTACCAGCTGCCAATTGTGGAAAGCATCATGGATTCCTGGGCAACAAGCTTGCACTTATCGGGGACATGACTTAACGAGACTTGAAAAATATTAATTTGAGATACAGCAACCTGTAGTACTGCTGAATGTAGGGTAAGCGAGATTCGATTCGTTATATCTACGGTACAAAAGCAAGGCCTGATGAAAGAAGAAGGGATGGTCAGCCAGCGTGCAAAAGGTTCCTGCTTGTTTAAACCTTGGGTAGAAGGGTTGAAGGAGTGGCTGGGACATCTAAGCTCTCCTGAAAAGGTTCAAGAGAAGATATAAGTCCAGAAGTTCAAGTGCATCGGTAGTGGTCACAACCCTTCTGCATTATACCTGTAGGTACTTGTTTAGCAATGTAGTGGTGCTGGAGTTGAAGCCCTGGACTGGCGCTTTCTTTGTCCGTGAAGCATGAAGTTGCTTTCTAACTTGAGTGGCAAGTGACTGCACAAGAACGATCATTGAACCAAAGTGTTAAAGCAAGTGTTGAAAGAAAGTCGCTATTGAACATGAGAGGAAGAACCGGATTTTATTAGATTTCGGAAGGAAGTGAAAGTACTCAAAACACTAATTACCACCCACCTTCCCTAACTCGACGCCCCACTGGTCGAACGAATTGATGCCCCATATGAAGCCCTGTACAGCTACTCTGTGTTCATAGATTGCCAACAACTGCAAACAAGTATCATGTCTTGAACATTTAGGCTAGCAATAGAGACTCCATGAGTTGCAATAGAACCAATGAGAGACAAATAGAAAAACAGATCATGTATGAGCATAAGTAGGAAAGAACGTACCTGTCCAATTTTATATGCGTCCAATGAGGAAAGCAGAAGGCTGATCGAAGGTCTGTTGCCAGTAAATGTCTGCAAGATAACAGTATGGTTAGTCATAATGTTTCCTCAGACAAGTTGTTACAGTTAAAAGAGAAACTTCATCTATGAATCTACCTTGTGAGGAATCAGATGATCTGGGACATTCTCCTTCAGCAGTTGTTCATGTGTCTGCAGAAGGCTAGTGATTAACAGAGACCCAAATGTGGCATCAACTTTGTTGTACTAAGATTCATTTGGGAAAGTATGGAACTACCTTTCCATATGCAAGAGCATCGGGCTGAGCAAAAAAGTTAGACATGAGTTCATCATGGTTGTTGACAATCTCCCCTGCACAGACAAAATTGACAACAAATTGATATGTCATGATTTGGACAAAAGGGATACAAAGATAAACTTTCTGAACATACCTTCCAAGTATACTGGCTGCTGGCTCTTTATAACACCAATAAAATCACAAGGAATGACACGCCCCTGAATAAGCCAAATATTTAAACATCAGTTCAACATAGGATAACATGGCTCATGGTTTAAGTAGAGGGTAACCCCATGTGACATTCTGTTTTTAAACGAAGGAAAATGTCAGTTACCTGGTGAATTAGTTGATAAAAGCTATGCTGACCGTTGGTTCCCGGCTCACCAAAATCAATTTCACCTGTCTCAAGCGGAAGTGG
Organism: Linum tenue; assembly: GCA_946122785.1. Classification (NCBI taxonomy): domain Eukaryota; kingdom Viridiplantae; phylum Streptophyta; class Magnoliopsida; order Malpighiales; family Linaceae; genus Linum; species Linum tenue. The sequence continues at coordinate 71,836,670 of CAMGYJ010000006.1, forward strand.
CACCCCATCAATGGATACTCCCTTGCCATTACTTTCCATGCTAACCTGACATTGAGTATCGGATAGAATTTTCAGCACTGAGCTCATAAAATATCTTCAAAATATACAAGGAAGCATACTCCGAAACAAACATTGGCAGTCTCTTTCTCACCTGTTGGATATGTGGTGCAAACTTTTCCAGGGCTTGGGAGTATGGCAGGATGGCCTGGAAAAATACCAATATGATTATGGGAATACGAGACAAATAAATTAAAAAAAAAAAACATGAAGTTGTTGCAATCTCAACAGAACATACTCTTGCAGGATATCCAAGAAACGAAACATTCCACACGCTCAATAAACCTAAGAGAACCTGCACAAAGATTAAGTAGACATGAAACAAGAATCTACATGATCAATCTAAGTCATTGAAGTATAAGCAGAAAAGGAAATGTTAGAGACAGACCAGCAACCAGTTTCATAGTACATACAGCATGTGAAATCGCAGTGTCTAACAAAACATCAATAAGATTCTAAATAGCATGCTTGTCAACCTGGACTAGATCTTTCTACCAGTGAAAACAGTAGTGCTTGTTCTGTTATTGCATAAAGCTACAAGTATTTCCCTATACAGTCTCTATGGTACTTACTCTACAAAAGTACGATTAGGGGATTACAGACTGATAAACTCATATGACATTGGTACTCACAGGCAGATTTTTCTCGAATGGCGCAGACGAGAAGTGATTATCTACGCTCCATGCTCCATTCAGGAACCTTACAATCACACAAAAGGACTGGCCTCATTAAGCTAGTAATAATGAAGCATAGAAACATGCACCGGATAGATAATTCTTTGTAAGGACACATGTGACGCAAAAATTAGATACAGCAGAACTCGACATTTTGCTTTTACTAAAATTGCAAAACCAAAGGCCGTCCCCGATTTTAGTGAAAATAAACAATTTAACTGAATAAAAATGAGTACAGTGGGGTACTTCAATCACACAAACAACTGAACAACTGCCAGACTACTCGCATCTAGAAAGACCCATAAAACATTTAGCTGGATCGTCGTCTTTTAAAATATGCTGTATAAGGTTTTTATTATTTTAAGATAAGAACTGCTACAACCATTATCGTAGAGTCTAATACTATTGTACATCATAATTTAAAAAGAAGTTACCGTACTTCTCAACCACGGAGAAACCATACTGGAGAGACAAAGGCATCACACCAACTGCACTGCAAACTGTAGAGAGGCCAGATGATTAAGATCAACCATGAAATCCACATAAAAACACCAAGAAGGATAAAATAAGAGAAACTTACCACTATACCTGCCGCCAACCCAGTCCCAAAACGCAAAAGCATTCTTTGGATCAATTCCAAACTTTTCTACAAGCTGCATTACATAGCAGAAAATTACAATAAAGCTAGAACTTTCACAAGGAATTGAAATTTAAAAGTTAGCATAATAGTTAAGTTAGCACAGTGATCATTTTTTTCCAAACCAACAATAAGGGAGAGGCAGAAGTAACGTTTTCAAGAGTGATAACTATACAAAAGACATTGCACTTTCATTCTTGGAACTGTTAACAAGCAATAAGGAAACACAAGAGAGACAAGAATTTCATACCATGAGGTTTGTGCTAACAGCCACCATATGTTTTGCGACTGCAGAAGGTCTGCAGACATTTTAGAAATACATCCATGTCATCCTTTCCACTTTGCATCAGGAAAACTACTAACAAGAAAAGTTGTTGCCCTCCAAATATCGATATACTCTAGAACTCAATCTCAGCGAATTATTAACAAAAGGACTTGTGTCCTTGTCTTCCTCACCCAAGCTCTTTTGAAATCCAAGTTCTTAGCGTGCGGGCATTTAACATGGTTTCAGCTGTGGTGAAAGTTTTTGAAACCACAACAACTGCATGGAATTAAAGGAAAATCAGATGAGCATTTGAAGTCAGGGAAAAGAAACTAAATCAAGAAATAAGCAAGAGAAACAACCACAGTCTACAGTACCACACCAACAGAAAAGGAAGGTCTCTCACCCAACGTTGTTTCAGGGTTCAAGCCTGTAATATTTCTAGCAACATCAATTGGATCCACATTGGCGAGACTGAAAACAATTTATAACAGTTATTAGGATGTATAGCAATAGGAAGGCAGATTAAACATAATCAGAGTCATGGTAATCTTCAGCGCCATACAAGAATAGCCCTTAAAACATATGTGGTCAGCTAACTACTTCCTTTGATACAGAAAGTACTTACAATCGCAGTTGGCGTCCCTTTGCTTGCTTGCTAGCCTCCGGATCTGTGAGTTAATACCAGTAAATAATTCTTCTGTATAAAAAAAAATGCTGGTACACTAATCACAGGGAACGCAAGTTTCTAAACATGGTGTTTTATGGCTATAAGGAGGCATTAGAAAACCTGTTTGAAGGGCAGTGTGCACGAAAAGAGGACCTAAAAAGCTGCCACCAATGCCAACAGAAATAACGTTGGTTAACGGTTTTCCCGTGGCTCCAACCTGTCAATGGATGCCTATTACTGAACAATACAAGAATTGTGCCCCCAAAACTCCAGGAAACTTCACGTTACCTACCCATGAACCATTCCTGACTTTGTCAGAGAAATCCTTAATCTGGTCCAAAACCTTCCAAACATCTGGCACAACATTCTTGCCATCACTCTTAACCACAGCATCTCTTGGAGCTCGAAGAGCCACGTGGAGCACTGACCTATTCTCTGTGCTGTTAATCTAAAAATGGGAGCATAATCACAATGAGAATACTAACCACGCAATCATATCAATGGAAATCGACCTAGTTGAAAACATTGAATGAGGGGAAGTCTACCAAAAACGCTAAAAAAGCGAGATCATGAGAACTATGCAACGGTGTCTACTGACACTCATAAACAAGGACAGCCCGACAAAGTAGCAAGAATGGCAATGAAATTTCCATGGTAGTCGACTGACAAACAATTATAACTCACATGCTCGCCTTTAAACATGCGTTCAATCTTATCTTTCAGATGTGCAGCCTGCAGCAAGAAACACAACACTATGGTCAGTACATTATGTCATAATCAAAGCTCATCGTTCAAAATCGAGAGCGAGCTATTGTTCACCTCCGCCAGCTTTTGCAGTTTATTCAATGTACCAAGAGTAGCTTGCTGGCGTGAGTAGTCCAGTGTTATACCGTCGAACTCACTACACACGTTGCATACAAGTTAATCACCCGATAACAGAATGCAGGCCAAAGACCAAAGCACGGCAACATAAGAGAAAAGAGAAAACACACAGCAGCATTTGCTTGCAGCGCTCAGTATCAGTCAGCAACTCCCGCAGGTGAGTCTTCTTAATCTCCTCAACATGAGCCTGCGGCAAGCAAGATCAAAATCGCGATTATAGCTTTTTCCACAAACGGTAAAAAACACAGCGGAGACACGAAACGGGCATTTTCACCTTCAAATCCTTCCATGGCTGAGTGTCGCAGATCAAAGCCGTCGGAGCCATCTGAAAATTCGACGCGAAGATGAGCACACAGCGCTAATCAAATGTGATTTCCAAAAACATCCAAACAACGGAAAACCAAAACCAGAATTGTTCTCGGTTTCCTTTTCCCTCTACGAAAATGAAATCGCAGCGCGCCGGAGAGAAGCAGAAAACGCGGCAATTGAAACGCCGGATCGCAATTCAGAGATGAGACGATTGTAGAGGATCAGGAATCGGCAATACCTGAACGGGAGATGATGAAGCTCTGGCTACAAGAGGAATCGAGTGAAGGCGCGGTTCGTTTCGTTCGAATTGCAGGACTGCTGGAGGAACGAGTCTGTTTGGCAAGGGGGGGAAATCTGGATTCGATTTCGAAGGGAAGTTGGGGAGTTGAGGAAGAAAGTTCTTGGAGAAGCGTGGGGTTCAAGGCGCAAGGAGATGGGTAAGGAGGGTGGCTGTTTTACAAACAGGAGGTGCGGAACATAAGGGGGAAGCGAGTGAGGTGGTGGAGGGTTCTCGTTGTTTAACGAACTTTCCCTTCGGCCATGGCCAACGGATTTTCGGGGATTTGTTTAATTAATATTTAAAAAAAAAAAATTGGGCGATTATTGTAGGGTTTGATGGCGACCAGCCGGCCGTCTGGTCGGACCCGCTGGTTTTTCTGGGGGGATAAAAACTGGGGGCGGTGGCTGCACGCGGTCAGTGAGTCGTGACTCGTGACTCGTCGTGATGGCACTTTCTCGCCTGGGCTGGGCCTGGTCGAGCTGCTAAATCCTATGCCCGAGGCTGATTCGGAAAAGTATGTAGTTTAGAGTTCGATGGTTAACCGTTATAAAATCGTTGGTAACAGTTGATAAAATCGTTCATGATATATAACATACAAGACTTGCATAATATGTTAATTTAAAAATGAAGTTATCATTGATCATAAACCATTTTAAATTTATATCATCACAAAAATATCTAATAAATCATTGAAACCGTGTCTCACATAAGAAATCCTAAGTTTTTTAATTCAAGTTAAAAATTATGGTGTCAGTTGGTAGTGGATCACGTAAAAATGACAACAAGGTTGAAAAATGAGAAGACGTATATAAAATAAATAATCATGGTTTGATAGTTTTAGTTTACGTTAAAGTATTTTTTTTAAAAAACTTTTGTACTTAAAATACTTAACTAGTGGACTAGTTAAATTGCGGTGGTTCATCTGGTTTTATATTGAATTGTGAAAAATTGTTTGGTCCATCAATAACCGTCCAAACAATGAATCAGACCACTATCATAATTGGTTTGACGA